>CM045737.1:6025506-6030506 GCA_024760905.1 Plotosus lineatus | reverse complement strand
CACTGATGGCTATGCAGTTCCTCTTGTCGAAAGTCAGCAATGTTTTTTTTTTACATGAACCTCTCACCATAGACAGTGAGAGACATGGCCGGCCTTTGATAACCCAGTCAGTGCACTGGGGGGACAGTGACAACCGGTTGAGAGTGGGGCTTGAACCCCTAACCTAGGGATCAGTGCTCTCTCTCTCTCTCTCTCTCTATATATATATATATATAGGATTTTCTGAGTAGATCCTTCCGTAGAAGAGTGCTCAATACTTTTAGGTAGAGCAAATAAACAAAAAACAAAAAATTTTTTACAAAATTTTTGTGTATATATATATATATATATATATATATATATATATATATATATATATATATATATATATATGTGTGTGTGTGTGTGTGTGTGTGTGTGTGTGAGTGTATATATATATATATATATATATATATATATATATAGACACACACACACACACACACATATATATATATATATATATATATAGAGAGAGAGAGAGATTATATATATATAATTATATATATAGAATTTTCTGAGTAGATCCTTCCATAAGCGAGCGCTCAATACTTTTTCGTAGAGCAAATATAAGTAAAAATAAAAGGACAAGACAACGACTTTCCATTGAAACTTCATTTTCACTAATGAAAATGACGTTTCAATAGAAAGTCTTTGTCCTGTCCTTTTATTTTATATATATATATATATATATATATATATATATATATATATATATATATATATATATATGTATATATATATTTAGTATATTCCTGTTTTTTCGCCATTGTTCATTTCCAGCCCTTACCATGGATCAAGAAAGTCTCCGAGTTATTGATGCGGTTTTGAAACCCTATGTATGATATTCAATGCGCTAAAATCTGCTCGTTAAACCCGTTCTCTCGCCGGTGTTACTCATTAATACAATAATAATGCGGTAACATGTAATAACGATTAAGTAAAAACCTTCAAATTATGTTCTGTGATAATATTTATGAATAAATAAAGCGCTGAGGCTCCTTACCAGAAGCGAGAGAAGATGCAGGGCGTTTGAGTGACATCATAGCGCTTCAATAATCATTAAAAACACATGTAAAAAAAAAATGTGAATTCACAATTCAAGCAATCACGTTGATAACATATACATACTTTATATTAATATAAAGTATGTATATGTTATCAACGTGATTGCTTGAATTGTGAATTCACATTTTTAATATACTTAATATTATACTTACTACATAATATACTTAATATTTTTTTATACGAAGGAGAAAAAAAAGAGGTGTTCACATCATCTGCAACCAATCAGCAGGAGAGAGAAACAAAAGCTCTCAGTCATTGGCTAAATTTGAATCACGTGTCAGTCACTTACTTCCGAGTTTGTCGCCAATCCGTGAGTATTTGGGGGTGCGAGCACTGAACTGCAAATGGTCAAGCTAAAGCTAAAGTCCGTTTTACTGGTTCCCAGTTATACGGCTGGAGGTACACTTGTGGTTGAGACCTTGCCCAGGGCTCTTAGCACAGTGAGAGTCTCAGTGGGATTCGAACTCACAACCACCCGATCACAAGCAAAGCACCCTAACCACTACACCACCGGCCCCACGAATGCTCAAGGGCCTACTATATACAAAACATGATGCAATCCTGGGCATATTTTATGATCTGCGCCTAAAATGGGCCTCCCTGGTTTTACAGATCATCGGCTGCCACTGGTATTAGTTGCCCATTACATTCACACTTTTACTGAAAGCAGCGAGCGTGCTAAGGGAGCATGAGCTTCGAGTCATAGCTGTGGATTTGCTGATGTAAGCATGGCCTCTGTTTGATCTACAGAGCAGAGGAAGAAAGGCTTTTTTTTTTTTTTTTTTTTACATAAAATTGTGCATCCCTTCTGCTTCTCTCATTTTACATCATCTCAATCTCTCCCACTCGATTCTCTTCCTCCAGATTGAATGATGTAGCCCATGATGACTTGGAAGAAAGGTAGTATGAATCGGCATTTGGACCGCCCTGGATGCACAGTGTGTGTGTGTGTGTGTGTGTGTGTGTGTGTGTGTGTGTGTGTGTGTGTGTGTGTGTGTGTGTGTGTGTGTGTGTGTGATGGGCATGTGTTAAGTGATGTGAAAGACTCATTGTTTCATATCAGGGCAAAGAGCCAGTTCGAATGACTCTGTGGTTGGCAAAGCTGTGTCCTGGCTTGAGCTTCCACAAATGCCAAAATTGCTGTAAAAAGAAAACAGCGCCGTCGTCGTGACAGATTTTCCACAATAACATTACGGCCGGATTGCCAGACCCAACGGGACGTACCATCAGGAGCCGAACCACTTTACAGATATCTCACCTAGCACGCCTTTCTGGAATGTAGAAGCAGAAATCCTCTAATGATGTAATTACCAAGAGGTCACTGCTGCATGCCATGAGGTGGCGTATCAGCCCTGCCTTGTGTGGCCTCAAATCGCCATCACCATGGCAACACACACACACACACACACACACACACACACTGATATTTTAACTCCTGGCTCATCGACTCAGAGTTTCCATGTTCCCTCTTATTCCTCCCTGGATGCTCTACCTGTAACGCGAGCCTAATTTCACGACCTCAAATAGCGAATGATGTTTTAACGTTTACTAGCCCTCGCTGCTACTCGCCGTATTTTAAAGGTTTCCTGACGTGCCAGATTTCATTCAAATGTTGAGTTAACTGACTAATTATCTGAATTGCAGATGAATGGAAAGTATGAGTCTGGTATTTGTGCTCTCTGTAATCCATGGAAAACGTTTCTTCAGAGCGTCTACTGTTTCAGTGGTGAGTCCGAGTCGTTTGTTGTCGTGACGATGTTGCTTTGATGCTCCGCACTCAGTCCAGCTGGACCACAAACTGACCACAGCGGCTGTAACACACAATGCGTTGTTACTTTGCCAACATCCTCTGGCCTCATTTGACCCCTGCTTTGTGGGGTGACTCGATGTGTGCTATCCATGTGCTGTGGATGCAAGTATGGAAAAAAAGGTTGACAGGACGGATCGCTGCACCGGTTCAAAGGTCATGGCGAGTAACGGAGTGTGTGACGGATAGAATCTGAGTCACCGTGTTGAGTTTTCCTGCCTCATATTCTTTTGCATTGTGATTAATCATGTTGCGACAACGTGGAGGCGTAGTGGTTAGCACGTTGGCCTCACAGCAAGAAGGTCCTGGGTTCAAGTCCCCGACTCGAGCATTTGCTCTTCTTGTGCTCGTGTAGGTTCCTCAGGTTCTCTGTTTTATTCCGACAGTCCAGACAAGCACATCAGGATAGTTGGCTGTTCCAAATCACCCCAAGTGAATACAAGTGTAAATGATTGTGTGTGTGTTGCAATGGTCTGTCAAACTGCTCTGGTTTTACCCTGCCGTCCCCCACTGATGGCTGAGATAGGCTTTGCCATAATAGGCTTAAGTGATTCATCATATTAGCTTGTGAGTGAGTGAGTGAATAAATTATGCTGAGTCAGATATTCTTTCATTTTCTGAACCTCAAACTTAATCCCGATTAGGGTCGCAGGGAGGCGCGCACCCATCTCAGCCGACTCTGGGCAAGGGCAGGGTACACCCTGGACAGCTCGCTTAGGCCATTGCAGGGCAGAATCATGCTGACAGCTACGCAGCTCCTCTTTATGAAAATCAGCAATGGTTCTTTTACATGAACCTCACACCATAGACAGTGAGAGACATGAAGACACGGCCTTTGATAACCCAGTTAGTGCACTGGAGGGACAGAGATTACCTGTGGAGAGTGGGACTTGAACCCCCAACCTTAGGATCAGTAATCTAGCCCCTTACCACCGGGCTACCACCGCTCCCAGACTCAGATCAAATCATATCAAATTATACGATATCGTAATAGAGGTGGGCACTGATGGCCTGGTGGTATAGGTGCTGGATCACTCATCCTAAGGTCGGGGGTTCAAGGCCCACAATCAGCGGGTTGTCACTGTCCCCCCAGTGCAGCTAACTGGGTTATCAAAGGCCAGCCATGTCTCTCACTGTCTAAGGTGAGAGGTTCATGTAAAAGAACCATTGCTGACTTTCGACAACAGCAGCGGCCCCGATGTGTGTAGCGTGTTTCTGCTCTTTGATGGCCTGGCAAGCTCCTCAGGGTGTACTCTGCCCTTGCCCAGAGTCGGCTGAGATGGGCGCCAGCCTCCCCGCGACCCTAATTGGGATTAAGCGGTTAGGAAATGAATGGATGAATGATCTCAGTAGAGGTGCATGGCGTAATACTGTATGATGATCACATGGCCTCAGTGATGAACATCTACATCCCGAATGGAATAATAACAACAGTATACAAAACAATAATAATAACAACAGTACACAAAACAACAATAATAACAACAGTATAGAAAACAATAATAATAACAACAGTACACAAAACAACAATAATAACAACAGTATACAAAACAATAATAATAACAACAGGACACAAAACAACAATAATAACAACAGTATACAAAACAATAATAATAACAACAGTATACAAAACAATAATAATAACAACAGTATACAAAACAATAATAATAATAACAGTATACAAAACAATAATAATAACAACAGTACACAAAACAATAATAATAACAACAGTACACAAAACAATAATAATAACAACAGTATACAAAACAATAATAATAACAACAGTACACAAAACAACAATAATAACAACAGTATACAAAACAATAATAATAACAACAGTACACAAAACAACAATAATAACAACAGTATACAAAACAATAATAATAACAACAGTACACAAAACAACAATAATAATAACAGTATACAAAACAATAATAATAACAACAGTACACAAAACAATAATAATAACAACAGCACACAAAACAATAATAATAACAACAGTACACAAAACAACAATAATAACAACAGTATACAAAACAATAATAATAACAACAGTACACAAAACAACAATAATAATAACAGTATACAAAACAATAATAATAACAAC
>CM045737.1:6013006-6020506 GCA_024760905.1 Plotosus lineatus | reverse complement strand
GAGTAGCACTAATAGGATTAAGCGGTTCAGCAAATAAGTGATGAATAAGCTCTGCAATAATGCTGTAAGGGCTTAAAGCTAGGCGCTACGGTGGCGTAGTGATTAGCACAGCCGCCTCACAGCAAGAAGGTCCTGGGTTCGATTACCAGCTCAGGTGTTTCTGTGTGGAGTCTGCATGGTCTCCCTGTGCTTGTGTGGGTTTCCTCCAGGTACTCCGGTTTCCTCCCACAGTCCAAAAGCATGCACGGTAGATTAACTTCTTCTTCTTTTTTTTCTTTCGGCTGTTCCCTTCAGGGGTCGCCACAGCAAATGATCTGCCTCCATCTCTCCCTATCCTCTGCATCTTCTACTCTTACTCCAACGACCTTCGTGTCCGCCTTCACCACATCCATAAATCTTCTCTTTGGTCTTCCTCCGGGCCTTCTGCCTGGTAGTTCCAACCTCAGCATCCTACTACCAATATACTCACTATCCCTCCTCTGTACATGTCCAAACCATCTCAATCTAGCCTCTCTGACTTAACTGTCCGTTCCAAATCACCCGAAGTGTGAGTGTGAGTATGAATGGTTGTGTGAGTATTGGCCCTGCGATGGCCTGGCGAGCTGTCCACGGTGTACCCCGCTCTTATCTGTAGTCGGCTGAGATGGGTGCCAGCCTCCCCACGACCCTAATTAGGATTAAGTGGCTTGGGAAATGAATGAATAAAAAAGGGTTTAAAGCTTTCGAGCTATGAAAGGTATCATCTTTCACAGGGTCCTCGTTCCACGTCCTGTCCCAGGTGTCAGTGGGATTGGTTGTAGGTGTGCTGGCTCTGTGATTGTCCGGCAAGCTGTTCAGGGTGTACCCTGCCTTTTCCCAGTGTTGGCTGAGATAGGCTCCAGCCTCCTGGTGACCCTTGTAGAATTAAGCGGTTTGGCACTTCTGATGGTCTTGTGCACCAGACGTTTGTACTTTGAAACCTGAACTTAATTATTCACTTTATGTTCCAATCTGGATGGCACAGTAGCACAGTGGTCAGGGGCTTCACCGCAAGATGGGTTTCAGTCCTTGGCTTGGCAAGGGTGTTTTTGTGTGGAGTTTTCCTCTCCTCCCCAGGCTTCTCTGGGTTTCCTCTGGGTATTCCGTTTTCCTCCAACAGGGCAATGACATAAAAACTAGGCTAATTGGCTGTTCCAAATTATAATGGTGAATGTGAATGGTTATGTGTGTACAGTAAGTGTATGTTGTGCCACGATGGATTCCCAAAATGTTCAAATTGGGCCATGCATTTGTCTGGAGTAGGCTAAGATAGGCTCCAGCCTCTAGACGACATGAATAGGAATAAGCAGATCAGAAAATGAATGAATGGATGAATTACATTTACAGGATTTAGCAGACGCTCATATCCAGAGAGACTTACAGAAGAGCTTTAAAGTCTCTATCAGTGAATGTATTCTTGCACTGGTTTGTTAGAACACAGACAATGTGTACGTTTAGTCAAACTCAAATAATAGGTGTTGTGTTGGGTTTGTGTGTGTGTTGGGTTTGTGTGTGTGTGTGTGTGTGTGTGTGTGTGTGTGTGTGTGTGTGTGTGTGTGTGTGTGTGTGTGTGTGTGTGTGTGTGCTTATAATATACAGCATAGTGCTTAATCTAAGTACTGCTGAAAAAGGTAAGTTTTTAGCCGTCATTTGAAGATATCCAGGGACTCATCAGCCGCTTGTCCAGAGGCAGTTCATTTCACCACCTTGGAGCCAGAACAGAGAAGAGTTTAGGTGCATTTTCCCATTGTCAGTAGTAGATGGTAGAGGGAGGGATCAGTCTCTCGGTACTAGAGGATCTGAGAGAACATGGTGCAGTATGCGGTGTGATAAGTGCTTTGAGGTAGGAAGGTGCAGGCCCATTTTTGGCTTTGGAGGCAAACACTCATGTTTTAAGTCGAATGCAAGCAGCTACAAAAAGCTAGTCGAATGGTTTGACGTGAGAAAATTTGGGAAGGTTGAAAACAAGCCATGCAGCTGCATTCTGGATCATTTGCAGAAGTCACATAGACTGAAAGGTAGACCTGCCAGGAGTGAGTTTCGGTAAACAAGCTGCCATCCATGAGAAGATACTTGCCAGGTATGCAGAGATCCAGACAGAGACATCAGTATCTGAGGGCTAAAAGAGAGAACAAGTTGAGTGTCATCTGCATGGCAGTGGTATGAGAACCCATGTGAGGATATGATATCACCAAGGGACTTTGTATAAAGAGAGAACAGAAATGGACCAAGACCTGAGCTCTGGGGAACACCAGTGGAAAGTCGGCATGGAGTGGATATGGATCCCCTCCATGTAACCTCATATGAGTGACCTTCCAGGTAGGAAGCAAACCACTGTCATGCTACACTGCAAATTCCTAGATTCCTGAGGGTGGACCAGAGAGACTTGTGGTTGGTCGTGTCAAATGCTGATGAAAACTCGGGGAGGATGAGGACTGATGACATCTTAGCTGATCTTGCAGCATGTAGCTTCTCTGTAACAGCCAAGAGTACAGTCTCTGTGGAATGTGCTGTTTTGAAGTCAAAGTGATTTGAGTCAAGGAGGTTATTCTGCAAAAGATAGAAAGACATTTGGTTATAAATAGTATGTTCAAGGATTTTAGAAAGGAAAGAAACATGTGATACTGGCCTGTAGCTGCTGAATAATCGATGGATCCGGAGAAAGTTTCTTTAAGATGGGTAAAAGTGGATTGTCGAATTGCATGACGTGATGATTTACTGGATGTCTTCATTTGTGAGAAAATTGTGCAAGGGAAAAGGAGGTGGAATCTACGCTGTGAAGTGCAATGGATGGGGTGAGAGTAAACTTCCCACAGATGTATCTAATCTTCCCTTCAAAGAAGTCAGTAAAGTCCTCAGTGGTCAAGGAGGATGGGGCAGGTGGAGCAGATGGCTTGAGTAATAATGAGAAGATGTTGTGAGGTTTGTGTGGGTCTTGTGCAGCAGTGTCTCACTTACTCTTGTAGAAGGCTGTTTTAGGAGAGGTGACATCAGATGAAAATGTGGATGGGAGAGCACGGTCGGAAGCCGATATGACACAAGTTGATATTCCTTTCACTTTCTCTCAGCCGCTCTGAGAATTAACTTTTGAACTGATCATTAGGCTTTTGGGCTCAAAATTAGCTTTGAACAGTCTTCCAGTTGAATCATTTCTGTTTGAGTTGTGATCACTTCTGGTCAGTGTGCATAAAACCTGCAAGCCCTCACCATGTAGTCAGTCTTACCATTAATAGCAGGAACGCTTTCCTGCTTATGGTGGATGTAAAGCTCCAGCCCTCTGGTCAGACACAGATGCATACCACTCATGTGACTCAGCACTGTTCACCTCAGCAGCAGGCTTCGCTTTATGAGGTGTCGCCCGTAAAACAGTTAATTGTGTATTAACAGTCACTTTCTTGTAGAGACGTTGCGTGTGGTTAAGCTGGGAATCAGTTGAGGAAAGAAGAAATGTGTTACTGAGAACAAAAACCTACGGGGGATGTTTACAACTCTTACTTTTCTTGAAACTGGTACACTATCAAATAACGAGTTTACACAAGACTAAACGATTTAGTGACTGATGAATGTGTTCATTGACCTTTTGCACGTTATGGGGACTTGGACACGTGCATGCTCTGTCAAACTTGAACTTTTAATGATGTAATTAGATTCTGGGTGTAAGACCGATTGGAAAGTTCCCGTCTGTGTAACTTTAATGAAGGTCGTAATAGTACTTTGGTTTAGCACAGTTTCCATAAGCTTTCAAATTCATTCATTTTTTCATTTTCTAAACCACTTAATCCTAATTAGGGTTGTGAGGAGGCAGGTGCCCATCTCAGCCCAGTCTGGGCGAGGGTCGGGTACACTCCAGACAGCTCGGGAGGCCATTGCAGGAAGCTCTCAAATGTCTAGTAGTAATAACAAGAACAATATACAGCTGATGCCAAAGGTAATCATTTCACTGACGGGCTGTGGACAGACAAGCACACACACAACTTCCCGCAGAACAAAAATCAGGGCGTCACATAGCCGGCCTGCCTGCATTCACTCTGTCTTAGCATCGAGGTACATAACCAGAATCTTCCATAAGATTAGGTACACGGACTGTCAGGATCCTGTTAAACATCGTGTCAACACATTTTTGGCATGAAAGATTCTACTAGTATATAAAAAAGACGGGGAACAAAAAATCAGAAAAACATCAGATAAAAGTTATGGCCATGAACCAGCTGGGAGAAGTTAGATGAATTCAATAGGCAGTTCCCTGGAGGATTTTTGGAGAGAAGGCTCAGGACTCTCTGAAGGCCCAGTACATTGAGACCTGGATGACCAACACTGATGGACCTGCCACAGGGTGTCTTCGCGACATGACCAGTGCTTGATCTCAATAATGATCCATTCGATGAAGACCATGAGCCCTTGCTAGCACTGGTCAGGAATAGATTGTCTCGGGCCAATTATTGCCAAAGATTGATGGCCACTATTACGGTTGAACCCAGATCGATTGCTGTATGAAAGCGGTTTGGTGATATTTGTAGTAACTCGTTCATGCAGAGGGAAGGGTCTCCCAAGAGACCAGATAAAACTGTAAGGAGAACTAACACTCGATTGTTGTGGAGCATTTCAAATCCAGGTCATTGAAGTGGAGCCCATAGTGCCAGACAAGAGTATGTCATGAGCAGGGAGGAAGTACCAACCACACCGAGAAGGGTGATTATATCAAAGCACAAAGAAGCAAAGAAATAAAGTGAAAAATATATGAGAAAGTGAAACGACCGGACGGTTCTTGGACGTTTGCTCACAAGACAAATGCTCACAACCGAAATGAAAAAAAATCAGACATTTGCTCACAACAGAAAAAAAATTCAATTTTAACCCTGACCCTAACCCTAAACCCTAATCCTAAACCCTTACCCTAACCCGAAACCCTAACCCTACACCCTAACCCGAAACCCTAACCCTAACCCTGAACCCTAAACCCTAAACCCTAACCCTAAAGCCTAAGCCTAACCCTAACCCTAATGTATAATGAGTTAATTTAGCATTATATATTTATAAGAATAACAAATTTTTATAACACATTGTGATCTTTTTGTATTTATGCATTTATTAGAACAAAGAAGAAAGGATGTTGTGAGTAAATGTCTGTTTTTTTTCATTAAGGTTGTGAGCAATTGTTCTGTGAGCAAATGTCCGCACACCGACCGGACATATGGAGAGCTGCAGTGAGCCGTGACTGGTACATTTAATGATAAAAGATGTGGAAAATGAAGGAAAGGGTAGAAAGCCGGGGAGAAATTAAAAAGGTGAAAAAGCAGACAGGAGGAAAGATAGTGGGGTGGTTTCAGGAAGAGGGAAAATTACAGAGAAAACTTAGAGAGGAAAGGGAGAAGCCTACGGCCCCACCGGCGGACGAACTGGAGGAGCATGAAAAGCCGCCCCATACAGAGAAAGGTCTGCTATGCAAACAGTCGGGATCGACCCGAATTTAGTGAAAGAGACATGGTGATAATAAATGAGCAGTTCTGAGGTGAAATAATATATAGAACAAACAATGAGGAAAGAAATAGAGAAGAAACAGTGCAAGGCCAGGGGCCCTCAGGGCTGGGGCTCTATTTCCAACCAGAAAAAAAGCCAAGCCTGGAATGGGACTCAGAGGGTTCTGGAAAATTAGAGATAGGAGACGAAACGTGCAGACAGATGCAAGAAAATCTGCTTGGAAGGATATAAGGTGGCACTCTGGCTATCGAAACCTGTCCCCGGGTGTCCGTCGCCATGTTAGTCAGCAGCTGTACCTACTGTAACCAAATGTTAAGTATTTTGTCGTGACTGAATGTGAAATGAGGTTTGTGGATACGCCAGTGCTCCTGACGGTCGCATCAACTCGTCGCCCAGGACTAGTCAGGCGATGTGCGTTCATGTGCTTTTGGGGAGTGGCTTTAAAGGGAGGGCTGAAGTGAGGGAATGATTTATTCTAATTAGGGTCATGGGGAGGCTGCCACCCATCTCAGCCAACTATGGGCGAAGTCTACCCTGGACAGCTTGCCGGGCCATCGCAAGACCAACACTCACATAACCATTCATACTTCTATTCATACTTATACCAACACTCAGCCATTCATACTCATATTCATACTTATACCAACACTAAACCATTCATACTCGTATTCATACTTATACCAACACTCAACCATTCATACTCATATTCATGCTTATACCAACACTCAACCATTCATACTCAAATTCATACTTATACCAACACTCAGCCATTCATACTCATATTCATACTTATACCAACACTCAACCATTCATACTCATATTCATACTTATACCAACACTCAACCATTCAGACTCATATTCATACTTATACCAACACTAAACCATTCATACTCATATTCATACTTATACCAACACTCAACCATTCATACTCGTATTCATACTTATACCAACACTCAACCATTCATACTCATATTCATACTTATACCAACACTCAACCATTCAGACTCATATTCATACTTATACCAACACTAAACCATTCATACTCATATTCATACTTATACCAACACTCAACCATTCAGACTCATATTCATACTTATACCAACACTCAACCATTCATACTCATATTCACACTTATACCAACACAAAATCATTCATACTCATATTCATACTTATACCAACACTCAACCATTCATACTCATATTCATACTTATACCAACACTAAACCATTCATACTCATATTCATACTTATACCAACACTCAACCATTCATACTCGTATTCATACTTATACCAACACTCAACCATTCATACTCATATTCATACTTATACCAACACTCAACCATTCAGACTCACTCCAACACTCAACCATTCATACTCATATTCATACTTATACCAACACTCAACCATTCATTCATACTCATATTCATACTTATACCAACACTCCAACCATTCATTCATATCATACTTATACCAACAGTCAACCATTCATACTCATATTCACACTTATACCAACACTCAACCATTCAGACTCATATTCATACTTATACCAACACTCAACCATTCATACTCATATTCACACTTATACCAACACAAAACCATTCATACTCATATTCATACTTATACCAACACTCAACCATTCATACTCATATTCACACTTATACCAACACTCAACCATTCATACTCATATTCATACTTATACAAACACTCAACCATTCATACTCATATTCATACTTATACCAACACTCAACCATTCATACTCATATTCATGCTTATACCAACACTCAACCATTCATACTCATATTCATACTTATACCAACACTAAACCATTCATACTCATATTCATACTTATACCAACACTCAACCATTCATACTCGTATTCATACTTATACCAACACTCAACCATTCATACTCATATTCATACTTATACCAACACTCAACCATTCATACTCGTATTCATACTTATACCAACACTCAACCATTCATACTCATATTCATACTTATACCAA
>CM045737.1:5970506-6005506 GCA_024760905.1 Plotosus lineatus | reverse complement strand
ACAACTTACGTTCACTTTCAACTTACGTTCGGCCGTCCGGAACCAATTAAAAACATAAGTTGGGGAGCTTCTGTATACATGAACGCATATGTCTGGAGGAAGGGGGGGGTCACATTTTGGTCACATGACCACAGTTACCCTCTTGAAATCATTAAAAATATGTTTTCGTAAGTTAATAGAAATAAGGAAATTACATTCAAACTGTTGATAGACTATTTTAATAACTCAACATATTCAGAATATAGCAAGAATTGCCATTTTTATATATGCAAGTGGGGTTGATGTTTTTAGCCGTAAAATACTCAATATATAAGATATGAAGGAAATTTTTGTGTAGATTTCATCATCTTAACATTTGAAACAACAGGGTATCTCTATTTTTTTCATTTATGAAAACAGGAATGATATAATCTCCTCCTAAGGAAAAGTTAACCAAGAGAAAATGTGGCACCCATCTTGAAATTGAGGTAATGTGACCCAAATTTTACCTCGGTGACCTCAAAAAAAATTTTTTTGGAAAGGCCTCTATATAATCTTCATATAACATATATGGTTATATAATGCTATTTATTTGCTAGTTTCCGCCTTCAATATCAAACAGGGAGGTTATTTCACTAAAAAATGCATGCCATTTTGAGCTTTCTCATTGGGCCCTTCTAGGGTTAACCACCATATTAACCGTAAGTGTCAATGAGACCAAACATGAAGAGAACTAACCAGACATTCAATGAATTACAGGTTATTTTTATACAATAACTATAATTTTCAATATAATACCACAGGGATTGTCCATCGATATATTGCTGGTGCACTTTACACTGCTTTTATTAACCATCTCTGTTGTGTTTAATGCTAACAGACAGACAGACAGACAGACAGACAGACAGACAGACACTGACAATGCTGCAGTTGGGCTCTGTGCAGTAGAAGCGTGCCTCTGGGACTAATGCACCACTGGTGTTGAAAGGCTGTCACTACAAGTCAAACTCAAATGAATGCAATCAATCATTCACATCAAACATGAATTCTGTACCAATCAATCTTTGGTGGGCAGGATTAAAAAGACCAACGGGCCAGATGTGGCCCGCGGGCCGTAGTCTGCCCACCTCTGATCTAGACTCTAGTCGGATTATGTGAGTAAATAAGTGACTGGAAAAAGAAGGCTGCATTTGAAAGGAGTCTTTTAAAAAGTGACACTCAGTTGACGACACATTGAAGGATGCGAACCAGAATAAAAAGCACATGTTTTCCTATGGAGAAGCCGGGCGGCTTTTATTATGAAACAGAGACTTTTATATTGACACGATGTTAAGGGAACGTCGAGAAGGCAGGCAGGCAGCGCCAGAGGGAGCGCGAGAGAACAAGTCAGGCGCGCGCACATATAAAAGCACCATTACCTGTCATGCTCAGGCTCACACACACACACACACACACACGCACGCACACACACACGCGCGCACGCACGCACGCACTGCTGAAGAGCTCCAGGAGAGAAGCGCTCGAGACTGGAGAAAGTGAAGGTACAGACTTTGTTGTGTTTTGAGGCTGTGTTTGTGTAATCAAGTCGCGAGGAGAGGCGGCTGTGTTCTGTAGAACCGTCTCGACGGGTAAACACTTTTGGTTTGGGAGCATTTTGATGGTGATGCTGTGACATAGTGCAGCGGTGCGAATTTAAACAGAGATATGATGTGAGAAGAACCAGAACCAGGACCAGGACCAGGTAAAAACACCTTCATATCCACAGGCCAGGTAGATCCACCTCAAACACCTGTACCACTGGATCCCCTGCTTAAGAAGAACACCAGAGAGGTGAGTTTCCAAAAAAAAAAAAAAAAAAAAAAAAAGGAAATAAAACAACAACAATAATAATAATAAAGTTTAGAGAATAGAGCAGAGCTTCTGGAAATCCTCATCAGGTGTGAACAGGGATAGAAAAATTATTGTAATTCATAATCAGGTAGATTAGAAGGTATTATTATTATTATTATTATTATTATTATTATTATTTATTAAGGTTTGTGTTGTTGTTTTACTTTTTTTGGAAATTCACCCCAGAACTGTAAGAAACTTTTCCAGGTGAATAAATCTGTCCATTAGTGTCAGGAATAATGGTGGCCGGCCCCAGAGTGCACAGTGCTCGGTTGGTACAGTAATGATGAGTTGGCTAGTTTATAAAAGCCCATTGTATTAACTGCTTTCATGCCAGTGGGTGCTGACCGACGTTTTGGCTCTCGTACCTTTTTTTTTTTTTTTTTTTTTTTTTTCCCCTCTGTCTCGCTGGATGAGTTGAAGTCTATTCGGATCTGTTTCTTTCTTTTCTCTCTGTCTCTATTGAGTGTGTGTGTGCAGGGACGCAGAGGAATGTGAGCTCAAGACATTCCTCTCTGTAACAGCCAGGGAGACGTCGCCATCAAATGGGATTAGCAGGAGCGAGAGAGAGAGAGAGAGAGAAAGAGAGAGAGCAACGGAGAGCAAGAGAGACAGACCGAGAGAGAGCGAGAGGTCTCAGGGAGCCAAACTTTGTGGATTCATGCTGCCTCCCAAAGGAGGGTGAAAGCAAACAGTCTGGATCTATTTTATGTGGCGTGTAAGCAATTCCAATGCGAGCAGGGTGGATGATTAGAAGGATAAAGAGAGTGAGAGGAGCTGCGATGAGAAAGATGAACCATCTACAAGTGAAGACTTCTGTATAACAGAGAGAGTGAGTGAGCAGAGAGAGAGAGAGAGAGAGAGAGAGAGAAAGAGCATGGGGTTGAAGGGCGGGGTGTTGGAACATTAAACAGCAGTGTTTCAAGGCCGTTGAAACTTGCACGAGGTGACGGAGGAGAAAGAAAAGGATGATAAGACAGAAAAAAAATCCAGGACGGAGATTGTGGAAAGTTTCTGGAGGTTTTTTCCTGCATCCCTGTGGAAGGAGAACATAGCAGAGCATAGAGGAGCTGAGCAGAGCGCCAGCACGTACAGGGAGTCGGGCCAGCGCATGGGGTTTTGGGTGGGAGCCTGAGACAGAGATCAGATTTGGGTCAGGCAGGAACAAGCTCAGCTTTAGTAGTGGGACGCGAGTGTAACTTGGTGCAGTTCAGGGGGTGAATGACGTGTCGGTCAGAGGGGTCTGCTCAGGTTCTAGAGTCGCGTTACAGTGTAGTGTGAATGAGCAGCAGAACGACAGATCCGGGTTTCATCACCCACAGAGTGTGAGACTGCATCTGACTGACAGCACTGTTATTACATTCAGGCACAGAAGAACCTGTGTGTGTGTGTGTGTGTGTGTGTGTGTGTGTGTGTGTGTGTGTGTGTGTGTGTGTGTGAGAGAGAGAGAGAGACAGTCTAAAAACAAATTACAGCTTGCCAGTCTATCACAGGGCAGGAGCAGTTGTGGCCTGGTGGTATAGGGTGCTGGATCGCTGATCCTAAGGTTGGGGGTTTGAGTCCCACTCTCCACAAGGTTGTCAGTGCCCCCCCCCCACCCCCACCCCAGTGCAGCTAACTGGGTTATCAAAGGCGGGCCATGTCTGTCACTGTCTATGGTGAGAGGTTCATGTAAAAGAACCATTGCTGACTTTCATAAAGAGGAGCTGCAAAGCCGTCAGCATGTTTCTGTCCCTTGATAAAAGATTGCATCAGGAAGGGCATCCGATGTAAAAACTTATGAATCAAATCAAACGTCATTCACTGTGGTGACCGCTGAGAAAAAGGGAAAAGATGAAGTCTATCACAGGGCAACACACATCGTTGACACGCACGTTCACACCTTGGGTCAATTTCGAACAGTCAGTTAGCCCAAAGTTCATGTTTTTGAACTGCGAGAGAAACCCGGAGTTTCTGGAGGAAACCCATACAAGCGCAGGGCAAACTCCCCAAAGGAATGCCCAAGGAAGGGGACTTGAGACAGGACCTTCTTGCTGTGAGGTGGATGTGCTTACCGCTACGACACCGTGCTGCTTTTTCTCGTGGCTTGAAAATTTATGAATGAAGCCATTTCTGCACATCCTTCACCCAAGTGATGGCGAGTGACCCACCCGAAGGCACCATGGTGGTGTAGTGGCTGGCATGTCCGCTTCACAGAAAGAAAGTCCTGGGCTCGGGCGCATCTGCCTCTTCTCACTGTGTTTGTGTGGGTTTTCTCCGCGTACTCCGGTTTTGTCCACTAGTCCAAACACCTGCACAGTAATCTAATTAGCTGTTTCATATTTCCCCAAGGCGTGAGTGTCAATGGTTGTTTGTTGCCCTGCGATGGACTGGCGTGCTGTTTAGGGTGTATCCCATCATCACTCAAAGTCGGCTGAGATGCGCTCCGGACTCCCCGTGAACCTAGTAGGATTAAGCAGTTCAGCAAAAGAGTGATTGAGAGAATTGTTCATCAACTGACAGACTGAGGGTGGTTGATCATCAGGACACGTGACGGAACCAGACGTCTGGAACCAGAGCTTTCCGTTTAAGTTCCAGTCATTCCTCCTAAACCTTGAAAATTAGACTCGTAGCCGGTGGAAGGAAGAAATGTGAGGAGCGCTTGAGACAGAGGGGCTTAGTCATCGCTCGGTCTGTCTCAGAGTTCAGGAGTGATGATGTCGTGAAGATGAAGGTGTGGCCCGCGATAAGTGAACGCGAGCAGAGCATGAGTCATGAGCTTCCTCCACAACTGTGACATACTACAGTCTGAGACGCGTTTCGACTCAAACGTCTCTTCCTATCTGTTGTATTCTGGAACACAGCATTCTTGGGGATTGTTTTTCCGCGTTGTGGTATCTGTTTTCCTTTCGGCGTTTTCCCTTTTACTCGGGAGTCGCCACAGCGAATCATCTGATTCGCAAGTTTTGATTTGGCAGAGGTTTTTATGTCGGATGCCCTTCCTGTCACAACCCTTTTTAGCAAGGGACAGAAACACGCTGACGGCTTTGCAGCTCCTCTGTACGAAAGTCAGCAATGGTTCTTTTACATCCCTCTCACCATAGACAGTGAGAGACATGGCCCGCCTTTGATAACCCAGGTAGCTGCACTGGGGGGGACAGTGACAACCTTGTGGAGAGTGGGACTCGAACCCCCAACCTTTGGATCAGCGATCCAGCGCCCTATACCACTAGACCACCACGTTATGTGGTGATTATACATAAATCCTGGAAGAAAAACTTCATGCTTTTCATCAGCAGTTTTATTACTGACAGACTTTTACTAACCTTGTTTATTTATTTATTCATATAACTCCGTCACGCTCGGAAATCCACCTGTTTATAGCGCAAACGGCAAACCTCATTACTGTTATCAACAGATGCACTTGTTACTTGATCGCACACGCACACATGTACCGCTGTACCCTGTTTTTGTTTAGAAAGAAACTCCAGTGATCATCAGCTGTTTACACTCAACAACTTCCTGTCTTCCAGCAGCTATTTCCTGGTCTGCTACTGTGCAAATACACATGCGCTTGTGCGCGTGCACACATACACGTACACACACACACACACACACACACACACACACACACTAATTGTGTAGTTGAACTCTTTTTATGATCAACACAAATGCTACTGTCGACTTACCGTACAATCGGTGCTACATTTCGGTTCTGTTGTTAGGCAAAGACTACTCGACTAACTGTAATGCGTGATGTAAATATTTTCTTCTATATACAGTAGTATTGCACAGTAGAGCCATATACTGTTATATATCAACAAAAAAATTTTCTAAGGCACAAGGGCATCATGGTTAGCACGTCTACGCCACGGCAAGAAGATCCTGGGTTTATGTTCCAGGCTTGGCTTGGTGAGGGAGTTACTGTATACAGCTCGCGTGTTCTCTCCATGTTTGAAGGGTTTCTCCGGGTACTCCAGTTTCATCCTACAGTTCAAAGACATGCAGATTAGGATCTTTGGCAATTCCACAATGTCCCCAGATGTGAATGGAAATGCGTGTGCATTTGTTACATACATCTATCATCATTTATTACATACACTTATCACATGACTAACACCGTGGAAGGGATGAACCCAATCGTGTTCAATCATCTACAGTGATTTGCGTTGCTGCCACCCGCTTCTTTACAAACTACTGTGCATGTGCATTCAGTGGTGGCCTAACACACTTGGAGGGGAAAGCTATCCACCCTCGCGGATGCATGTATATCTATGTGTGTATTCCATCCCTCCTGTGGGGGCTCAGCCAGTTAGTTCCTATGGACTCCTGGCCACAGATGTCTGCTTTTATTGACCTGGATTTGGATATGCAAGCTCCAGGATTTTACTCTCGCACTTTGTCAATGTGCCACTTGAAAGCTTTTGGAAGTTTTTGAAGGGTAACATTGTGAGATTTTTTTTCGAAATGCTTTTTGTTTTTTTGTTTGTTTTTTTCCCCACTTTTCACTCAAATTGAGTCATATCCAATTCCCACCCATCAGGTATTGCCTTCCCTATTACACGACCACCACTGACCAGGGAGGGTCAAAAGCATGCACACGCCCTCTCCGTGACATGCAATGCTAGCCGCCTGCCTCTTTTCGAACTGTGGCGCATGTGGAGGGAAAAGTGCCCTCCGCCCCTGGTACGAATGAGCTCACAGACGCCCGCGATTGGCTTGCGATTGCTGTGAGTGACGGGGAAGTGAGTGTATTCCGCCCCTTCCTCCTGTGAAAGCTTGGCCAGTTAGCTCCTATGGACTCCTGGTCACAGACGGCTGTGGATTCGAACTTGCGATCTCCGGGTTAATAGTCACGCACCTTGCCGGTGCCCCACTCTGGAGCCAGAAATGTTGTTTTACAGCAGTCCCAATGGGGTGTGCTGTGTAGCTTTTGTTATTTTTTTCAGCTTGGTTAAGGTTTGCACTCTTCAAATGTTCCTGTTAAAAGATGAGAAATGCTATGTCTAAGTCTTTGGGAATGGGAAGGATACAGGCCTATGAGTTGGGAGTAATGATCACTGGGGAAAATAAAGGATGTAAGGAAAGGCTGTGTTCATCAAGTTTACTCAGACTGGTATTAAGCTGTCTGTATTAAAGGCAGAATAAGTAAATTTGGAATTTTGGAGAAATCAGCCAATGTCAGGTAGACTTTGAAAGTAACTCGGGTTACCTACCCTGCCTTGATTATCTACAATATACAGTGTGACATTGGACGTGAACTAAAACCCCAGTCTGATTTCACTTCCTGTACGCACTACTGCATCTTATATCTTCTGACTGATTCACTGATTAAACCAGTCCTAGCTCTGCCACATATTCAAAGATCGCTTTGTTAATAAGTGCCAGTTAGAATATGTTTCTATATCCTATGTATAATTCAGTAATAATAAAGATGAAAATCCTAGCAGTGCCGTCTCCGCTTTCCCCTGCGCTGTTTTTCCCTCATTCAACTGAACTGGATCATGTAGACCATGAAAGTCTTCTTGTGATGGTAGTCCGACTACTCAACCTTTTATGGAACACAAATAGCTTCTGTGGATTTTTTACAACCTAAAAATATCTGGAATGGTATTTTGGTGGGTTTTATTCGGTGTTATGAGAGTTATTAACAACTCTGAAACGCAGGAGAGGGTATTTTTAGAAGAACCTTATAATTTCCTTGGCAACAAGGAAGAACAGAGATGAAGGATTGATGAGTTTGTTTTCTGGCCTAAAAGGGAAAAAAGACCCTGAACTTGCTGTTCTTTTGTAATCTGAGAAAGGAAGAGCTAACTGTGCTCATCAGTCTATCGCAAGTCGACTTGCAGTTTGGAACAGCCAGTTAGCATAATATACATGCCTTTGGACTGTGGGAGGAAACCCGAGTACCCAGAGAAAACCCACGCAAGTCGGCTGATATAGGCTCGGCCCTGTTGCTGTGAGGCGCATGTGCTAACCACTGTGCCACTGCACCACTGTGCTGGCACATCGACAGTAGTTGGGGAAATTATGCGACTAAAAGAACTATTCTGAAGAAATCGGTTTGGAGACGCAGTCGAGCCATGATCCATTCGGAGGATTGAAGCTGATGTGTCCTGAAGTCTGTGCCTCTTGAATTCAGACCTCAGATTTTCAGTAGCGTTCACATCCTGATACTGAGAGGTTTCCTTTAGCAAAACATTCAGTCTGTGTTTCTTTAACTGATTTCTCTAATGATGTGGAAGTATGCTTGGCTTTAGTTATCATCTTGTTGAAAGCTCTATCTAGGCCAAGTCTGAACCTCCCGGCAGAGGCATCCAGGATATGGGCTGAAACATGAAGGCCACTCGGGGATTGACTTTTTTTTTTTTTTTTTTTGATGTACTGTATTTAAAGAAGGAATATTAGGATTTAAAAATGTAGACCTGTTGTTTGACTGGACATTTATTTTACAGTCCCCTGCTTTCGGCTGAGATGGGAACCAGCCTCCCCTCAACCTTAATAGGGATTAAGCCATTCAAAAAATGAAGGAATGAATGAATTTGTCAGACCGGTGCACTGGACAACACTGTGTGTGTGTGTGTGTGTGTGTGAGAGAGAGAGAGAGAGAGAGAGAGATGATGATGATGATGATGTGTGTTCTCAAAACAGAACCAAAAAAGGAATGAAAGTAAAGCGCCTCAGAGAGCTGTATCCGAGCACGTTTCAGCCGTTGCCAAACTATTCCTGTAAAAGTGAACTTTCAGTGGTTGCACACTCTGGACACGGCGGGAGAGGGGAGGGAAATGACTGAGGGGCTGAAGGGGAAAGACACAAAGCGAAAGACGACACCATTTCTGTGCTTTTTCAGCGCGAGTTTATGTGGAAAGCATGGATCCTACGATACCGACCCTACGGCTGATCTGGGCTCAGGGCTTTTTTCTTACGCTCTAAACACACTGAGATCATAAACACGCACACACACCTACATGCACTTATTTATTTATATTTTATATTTATTATAATTTATTTCAATTTCACCGTACAGCATATTCAGCACAATACAAATTCATTCCCTCTGCTACTCTTCCCTCGTTTCCCCCTTTTATTCTTTTTCTTATTCTCTGTTTCAAAGATCTTATCGGGTCCGTCAGACTCGTTTCAGCTGCAGGAGGAGAGTGTGGTGAAGGAAGGGCTGAAGAGTCAGTGGTGGGGGGGGAAGGGTTTCCCCTTCGGTTTTAAGCAGTAAAAAAATGAATAGAGCGCAGAAACCCGAGTGACGAGCTGCTCCACATCTGGAAACGGTTATCCTGAAATGTGCTTGGAGTCTCCTGACAGAGCGAGAGAGCCGCTCTCATACCACACATAAAGCAGTACGAACGCGAAGGAAGATCACTGGCTTGTCGTGCTGCTTTCAGTCATTGTGAAAGTGTTTGCTTTGGTTTTTCGGGAATAATGCTGCACAAGTTCGTCTACAAATTACACCTCAGTAGCTTTACAGTGATGTGGTGGAACTGTTTGTGCTGAAAAGTTTTTCGATTAAATCTGATGCAGGAAATCGGGCGTTGCTTCTGTGTGAACCGTCTATCCACCAAACAGACAAATATTCATTATGAACTGTTGTGATAAGCCACGAGACATCACTGACAATTAGACGTATTAACTTCAGCTAAAAACCAGTAAGCAGTAGGCTATAGATAAAGTATAACTTTTAATCACCCCCCCCCCCCCCACACACACACACACACACACACACACACACACACACGCACACACACACAGGTGCTGTTTGTGTCATCTGTCTTTGTGGGTAGAAGTAACATGGTAGATATCACATTAACTTGTTTATACAGAATTCCAGAATGATCTTTATAGCAAACCCAGCCATCATTTGTCTGTGGGGGCCATGTAGGTGGTCCGTGGGCAGAAAGGAGGTCCGATATGGGATTTTTGTGGGTTCCATAGTGGCCCCATATCAACTACCCATATGTGTATGACGCCATCACCTGGGCTAAATTTCAGCAAATGGGCATGGGCATAGTATGGGCATCTTAACTGGGGACCCTCATGGGTCGACCAACCCAAATGGCAAGTTCAGACAGGGTTCTTTATGTGTCCTTACTGGGCTACTAATAAATGGGAAATTAATTCATGTGGACAGTTCAAATATGGGACCCATTTTTCAGCAGACATACAACCCGAAAGGCCCCCACAGTCAAATGTTGGCTGGGATTCTGAAAGCTTTCTGATATACTATATGATGGAATTGAGCCATTCATTCATTCATTTTCTGAACCACTTAATCATAATTATGGCTGCGGGGAGGCTGGCGCCCATCCCAGCCGACTCCAGGCAAGGGCAGAGTACTCCCCGGACAGTTCACTAGTCCATCGTGGACAGTTCACTAGTCCATCGTAGCGCAGAAACACGCTGAAGGCTATGCAGCTACTCTTGATGAAAGTCAACAATGGTTCTTTTACATGAACCTCTCACCATAGACAGTGAGGGTCATGGCTGGCCTTTGATAACCCAGTTAGTGCACTGGGGGGACAGTCACAACCCGTGGAGAGTGGGGCTCGAAGCCCCAACCTTAGGATCAGTGATCCAGCGTCTTTAACACCAGGCCACCACTGCCCCCTATCTGCAAATATGTGTCTCTGTTTTATTATTATTATTATTATTTATTTATTTATTTATTTATTTTTATTATGTACACTGTACTCCACAGTGGTGTGAGTTATTTTAAGAGGTTTTTCTGTGATGTAACCAGCCAGACAGGCAGTCACAGTATTATAGATTCGAGCAGCCTCACTGCGGCCCTAATTAGGATCAGGCCGTGTGGAAAATGAATGCATGATTGACATGTTAACAAGCCTTACATTACTTTGTAACTTGCCCAACAATTATTGGAGCTAATGTTTCCCTTATAAACAGTCTGTAGAGTTAAAGAGTCGAAGTATTGGTCATCCTTACCGTATAACTTGTGTGTACGAATGTAAAATGTTTATGCGACACAGATGCTTATTTTAACATAAATCACCATTAAAAAGCACAAAACTGGTAACTTTTTCCTGTGGATTACTATCAGGGGCTGAACCAAGGGCTTTCGCTGTCGTGTTTTTTCCTTGAAGTGACGTTGCTGTGTTGTACAGGGTTGTGTCTCTTGTGGAGACGGTGAGTCTTACATTTCGGTGACACTGAGGACGAGAACTCAGCCAGAGATGAGCATGACGATAAATCTAAAATAGCTTATGCAGCTAACGCTTTTCCGACTCGGCTTTTCCATCGTTAGTTGGTTTAGGAACAAAAAAAAATGTGTTCTGTGTTTTTTTTTTTTTTTTTTTTTTTTTTGTTTGGTTTTTGCGCTTGTTGTTTGGGCAGCTCAGTACTTGCCCATGTGTTATGCTGCGTGGGTCAAAGATGTAGCCCAGCCGATCAAACATTGGTGTCACCGGTAGAATGGAACAGCCAATCAGAAAGGCATGTCTGAACATGCCTAGAGTCGTGACACTTGTGCACACTTTCAAATCTGACGTGGACTGATGTGGCCTGAAGGAACTGCTGATATTACACGTGATTGCTTCAAATACAGAAGCTAGTAACAGTAATTCACTACAGGTACACTTTAATATTTAATATACACCTCCCGGCCAAAAAAGTTACAAAAGATACTTTTCATATTTTGTTGGAGCACCTTCAGCCTTGATGATGGGACATACTCATCACAGCATTGTTTCAGTTGGTCTGGTCAGCAACATTAATGTGGCAATAAAATGAAGCACATTTGCGCAGGTTATCACATCAACACACTCTTTCTTCCTTGGATATAAAATGGCGACTCAAATAATGAAAGTGCTTCAGGGAGCATGAGAAACCATCTTCACATATGTATTGTCCCCCCAGAGTCTTGACCTTAACCCTATTGAAAGTTTTTGGGATGTTCTGGAGAAGTCTTTATGGAATGGTTCAGTTTTTCCCTCATCGATTCAGGATGCCTGTGAAAAATTCATCCAATTCTGGATATAAATAAATGTTGATCATGTGTGTCGAAACAATGCCCGGTGATCATGTGCTGCCGTCAGTGCTGATGGTGGAACTACAACATATTAGAGTGCATGACCTTTTTGTCTGGGCACTATACATTTATATACTGAATTATATGGCCATCCAACTCTCACACTTACACGATCTCTCGTACAGTTCTAAAGGTGTGTGATCTGACAATCGTGAAAAATTAAAATGTTTTCAAAATAACTTTTTTGGGGGGGGGGTAAAATCGTAGCTTATGATCTGGTCGTATAATTCACATTTTCTTCAACTGGGTTCAATGCTGTAATTAGATTTGAAAGTGTTCATCATATGGAGAGGGAGCGGCCTGTCAAATCTCCCACCCCTTCTGAACGGTCCACGGGGTTTGTTAAGTCTAAAGTAGGGATTAAACCGCTGATCTTTGGATCAGTGACCCGTCACATTAACCAGTAAGCCACAGCGGCCCAGGACCAATATCCATTCACACCTAGGGTGTGTGTGTCTGTGTTTGTGCGTAAGCAGAATTGTGCCAAACCTCCCGACTTTGTTTAAATGAAACTAGTGGAAGGCTGTACTTTCGGTCAAAGAAGAACTTCTTAAATTTTGGAATGGATCAGAGTCATGAGGAAGCTGGATGAGGTTACTTCCACTTTCGCTAATGTTGTGAGATATGGCATTTAGCCTTGGTGGAGTTCTGAACTTTTGGATGTCTCTCTAGATATTATTATCTTGCTCAGCTGCTTTTCCTCAATTTTATGCCAAAGAGTAGTTCATGTTTGACAAGGTTGCTGAAGTGTCGCGATCACCAGTGTAATTAATTTATAACGCAGCTGGGACACTGTACTGTAACTTGACAAGGTACGATTGCAGAGTCACTGCTTATATGGTTAAGTGAGATGTTTATCTGCTGTGCTTCAGTCTTCATTCATTTACAGAACCACTTCATTCAAATAGGGTAGATGAGAGGATGGAGTCTATCTCCATTGACTGGGGATACAGGTTCAAGTACACCCTGATCAGCTCGCTAACACACACATGATCATTCACGCTCACGCCTCAGGGCAATCAAGAAAATCTAATTAACCTAATGTGCTTGTCTTTGGATGGTTCTTCTGGAGGAAACCCATTCAAGCACACAGAGAACACGGCAACACCCTTGTTGGCTTGAAACTCAAACCCAGGACTTTCTTGCAGTGAGGCTGACATTTTAACCCCTACTGTACCAACATGCTGCCTTCTGCAGTGGTTGAATTGTTCAGGAACTTTATGGCAGTTTTTTTTTTATTTTTTTTATGTGATTTACTATAAATCCCAAAATGAGTGAAGACCCAACATGTTAAAAAGAGAACAGTTGATGAAGCCAGAAGAATACAAGATATGTCATAGATGTTCTTTCAAATTCTTTAAGAAATGCTTTCTTTCAGTAGTTTATATACTGTTGTCGTTTGGAAAAGAGATAGAAGGCATGTGTGAAAGGTTGCATGACCTTCTGCCAATCTTTTAGTAAATAAACTATCGCTGTGCATATGTATCATGGCTTTTGAATCAGACATTTGTGAAACATATTCTACTGTGTGAATTTTCTCACTGTAAAACGTTAAGGTTAAAGCACACACTCCGTTTTACAGCCTTCACGTTTTATTTTAAGACCCACATCTTGACGGACAATCAGTTCTACTAGAGAGACATTTTATGTTTACGCCCTAAAGTTCTTTGCACAGGCTGAAATTGCTGATGTTATTCCCAGAGCAGACTATGTGGCCTTCCAGCACGCGCGCACGCACACACACACACACACACACACACACACACACACCATCTTCAGAATATCAGTACAGCATTTATGGTCTTAGTCTCTGGAAAGGTTTCAGAAATGAAATGTTAATGTTACAGCAGGTTTTCTTTGCAGGAGGCTGATTATAGAGCAGCCGAGTCGGTGCTTGATCACTGTGATACTTACAGAAGACGAGTCACCAAACAGTTGAGTCATATTTTTGACATGTCGGGGAGGATGTGGATGGCTACAGGCGCATAAAAGGGATGTTCAGATTACAGCCTGGAGTGGCCTTGTCTCGGACACAGCGGGAGAACATAGTCAGTGGATAGTTTATGGAGGAGTTTCAAAAGTGGATAAATCAAACTCATTTTAGCCAAATGGCTCACTGTGGCAGTTGATCAAGCACGGTTAGTTCCTGAAGGAAGTACTTGTGCTTTCAATGCAAACAAATGGATGGATGTATAGAAAGAGGGAAGCATGGATGGATAGCTAGATGGAAGAACAGATATATGGGTGCATTGATGGATGGATGGATAGACAGAGCTGGATGGATAGATTGAAGAACTGATTAATATATGTATATATAGGGTCTTAACGTGGGAAATTAAGGTCATTATTGTGCAGTGTTCCGAGAGTAAAAAGGAATACCGTATCCGACGTAATCAGCGCCCTGCTCCAATAAGCAACCCCCTCTCTTTTGATCTTGCGTCTAATAACCGTCCATGTGTACTGGGCCAAAATGGTAGCTCAAACCTCCCAATTTATTTGATCAGTCTCTGTAACGGTAAAATGGGGCGTTCACTGCCTGTAAAAGTGAGTTTACACGGTATTTCAAGACCCCCTGCCACGGGGGAATGTCTATAATGTTCATCAGTAACAACACATTTGATTGTTCCGCTGTGCTTTAAAAAACAGAAAAATATTTTGCTGTGTTATCTTGGTAAATGTCCACCAACCGATGAACCATTAGAAACTGCTACAGCAAAACTATGGGATGCTCTGAATGACTGGAGCAATGAGCTAGATATGGACCTATCAGAAAGTGATGACGAGGAGTTTTCACCCGATTTTCCTGCTCATGAACTTCATACATTTTAAAGACGTTCCTGGCCATGTGCTTTTGTTTATGTTCCTGTTGATTGCTTCAATGTGCCATGTGCTAAAGTTGACATTGGCTCATTTTATCGCCACCTTATCTTGGAGGGGTTTGCGTGACCTAATGATCCTAGGAGCAATGTTGTCGGGGGCATAATGCCCCTGGTTGGGTCACCCAATGCATACAGGTCCTGGGTGAAGGTCCAGACGAAGTGCTATTCAGAAGACCCTTATGACATCGAAGAGACATCAAAGGAAGCAGTCTCCCTTGCCCGGACGCGGGTCACCGGGGTTCCCTCCTGGAGCCAGGCCCGGGGGAGGGGCTTGAAGGCGAGAACCTGGTGGTCGGGCTTCTGCCCATGGAGCCTGGCCAGGCATAGCCCGAAAAGGAGACATGGGTCCGCCATCCCATGGACCTACCACCTGTGGGAGGCATTTTAGGGGTCAGGTGCAGTGTGAGTTGGGTGGCAGCCGAAGGCATGGGTTCTGTCGGACCAATCCTCGGCTACTTACTCTGACCCTCGGGACATGGAATGTCACCTCTCTGGCGGGGAAGGAGCCTGATCTGTTGCGTGAGGTGGAGAGATACCGACTACATATAGTTGGGCTCACCTCAACGCATAGCTTGGGCTCTGGAACCATCCATCTCGAGAGAGGCTGGACCTTATTCTTTTCTGGAGTTGCTCATAGGGAGAGGTGGCGAGCAGGTGTGGGTATTCTTGTTGTCCCCCCCGTTTCGGTGCCCAAATGTTGGGGTTCTCCCCGGTTGACAAAAGGGTAGCTTCCCTCCGTCTTCGGGTGGGGGGACGGGTCCTGACTGTTATTTGTGCTTATGCACCAAATGACCGTTCAGAGTACCCACCCTTTTTGGAGTCTTTGGGGGGGGTTGGAGTACACTCCCGCGGAAGACTCACTCGTTGTCTTGGGAGACTTCAATGCCCACGTGGGCAACGATAGTGTGACCTGGAAGGGTGTGATCGGTAGGTACGGCCTCTCCAGTCTGAACCCGAATGGTGTTTCATTGTTAGACTTCTGTGCTCGTCACAGTTTGTCTATCACAAACACCATGTTCAAACAAAAGTGTGCCCATAAGTGCACTTGGCACCAGGACACCCTAGGTCGCAGTTCGATGATTGACTTTATAGTCGTGTCATCAGACTTGCGGCCATATGTTCTGGACACTCGGGTGAAGAGAGGAGCTGAGCTGTCTACCAATCACTATCTGGTAGTGAATTGGCTTCGGTGGTGGAGGAGGCTGCCTTCCAGACCTGGCAGGCCCAAGCGTGGAATCAAGGTCTGCTGGGAACGTTTGGCGGAGTCCCCTGTCCGAGAGGCCTTTAACTTCCACCTCCGGCAGAACTACAACCATCTCCCGGAGGAGGCAGGGGACATGGAATCCGAATGGGCCATGTTTCGTGCCTCCATTGCTGAGGCGGCTGCCTATAGCTGTGGCCGAAAGGTCGTTGGTGCTTGTTGTGGCGGTAACCCCCAAACCTGGTGGTGGACACCTGTGGTGAAGGGGGCCGTCCAGCTGAAGAAGGCGGCCTATCGCGTTTTATTAGCCTATGGGACTCTCGAGGCAGCAAACAGGGACCGGCAGGCCAAACGTGCTACAACCGAGGCTGTCGCAGATGCAAAATCTCGGGCGTGGGAGGAGTTCGGTGAGGGCCTGGAGAGTGATTATTGGTTGGCCTCAAAAAGGTTCTGGACAGCCATCTGACGCCTTAGGAGGGGGAAGCAGTTCTGCACAAACACTGTTTACAGTAGAGGTGGGGAGCTGCTTACCTCGACTGGGGATGCCGTCGAGGGAATACATTGAGGACCTCCTCAATCCCATGAACATGCCCTCTGTGGAAGAGGAAGACCCTGGGGGTTTGGGTGGGGGTCCGCCCATCACTGGAGTGGAGTCACTGAGGTCAAAAAACTCCTCGGTGGTCGAGCTCCGGGGTTGGACGAGATCCGCCCGGAATATCTCAGCGCTCTGGATGCTGTAGGACTGTCTTGGTTGACACGTCTCTGCAACATCGCGTGGTCATGGATGGAGCAGGAGATCGATAGACGGATTGCTGCAGCCTCTGCTGTTAAGCGGAGCCTGTACCGGTCCATCGTGGTGAAGAAGGAGCTGAGCCGCAAGGCGAAGCTCTCAATTTACCAGGTGATCTACATTCCAACCCTCACCTATGGTCATGAGCTTTGGGTAGTGACCGAAAGAACAAGATCGCGGATACAAGCGGCTGAAATGAGCTTCCTTCGCCGGGTGGCGGGGTTCTCCCTTAGTGATAAGATAAGAAGTTCTACCATCCATGGGAGCTCGGAGTAGATCCGCTGCTCCTCTGCATTGAGAGGGGCCAGTTGAGGTGGCTCGGGCATCTGGTCAGAATGCCTCCCGAACGCCTCCCTGGTGTGGTGTTTCGGGCATGTCCAACCAGGAAGAGACCCCGGGGTCGACCTAGAACACGCTGGAGGGACTGTCTCTCGGCTTGTCTGGGACCGTCTCAGTGGCCCCCCCCCCCGGGAGAGTTGGAGGAAGTGGCTGGGGAAAGGGACGTCTGGACCTCTTTGCTTAGGTTGCTGCCCCTGCGACCCGACCCTGGACTTCGCGAAAGATGATGACATGAGATAAGATGAGATGAGGCTCATTTTACTTGGGAAATTGTTTAAAGGAAAAGTAAGGGAAGGAAAAGTTTTTTTTTTGTTGTTTTTAATTCTGTTTTCTGTTTATTTTCAACTTTCATGTAAGTAGTTTGGTTGATACTACAAAATGAGTAAATACCACAAATACCAGTAAAACTCTTCTATTGTTCTGTTATTGTTCATGTTTTCCACCTCGATGGTAATAAGCACTTACTGTTCCACTCCTATTTATATTTATATTGCACTATGCCCATTATTTTGTTGGGAAAAAAAAACGAACAGTTCTCTGGATAAACAAAATGGCCGCAACTTCAAAGTTATTTAAATATTTAAAACAAACAAAAACAATTTGACTCCAAGAACTCTGCGACGTCGCCCTCTAGGAAGTGCCATCTTGACCGTTCACTGTTAAATTCACTAATAGCACTAAAAGTGGCAGAGAGCACGATGCTCCACAATTTTACATCGTCTAGAAATTATTGGAACATTAGCTTACTGCAGGGGTCGGGAACCTTTTTGACTAAGAGAGCCAAAAAAAAAATTAAAATCTAATCATCTGAGAGCCAAATATATTTAATACATAGACCAACAATTTTACAGTATAAGACTCTGAATTTATTTTAAACAACATTGTTATAACGAAGTTATCTATAAGAAAAGTACTTATTACTATTAATGCGACTTCTGGTGCTGCATGGTTTTGCTGATGGCTTTATATTCTGGTTGATATGTGCTGAAATTCAGCTTCATACAAGCGTTTAGGCTTCCATCTATTACACGTGACCGCAGGTTGGTCTTGATGCTTTTCACGTGTGAGAAGGACTGCTTGCGTGTGCATGTGGAGCCAAACATGGTCAATACGACAGAAATCGTACTGCAGTGTTTGGTATGTGACAAGAAGCATGTCCCAAGTTTTGGCAATCAGTTGGTCTGCGGGTTGAAGTTTTTTCATGTCGGTCCATTTATGTTTTGCTTGCCAGCTCTGCTTGGCTTCTTGCTCATGAGCTGATCACAACAAGGGAAATTTACCTCTTTACCCAAAAACAACTCGCGCAAGCTGTTGCATATGTTCCAATAAAATTAGAGTTTCAAGGTATCGGCCCACCCACACCCTGGAGTACAGAAAGGATTGACTCTCCACTGCGCGCCACAGCGACAAGTGGCATTGAAAATAGAGATTGAAATACGTGAGATTTATTTATGTTTTTGTTTTATTTGATGGCTTTTTTCTGTATTTTTTATTTAAAGAACAGCGAAATTATGTATTAGTTATTATGTTAAGAAAGGCCACCTGATTATTTTATCTGCGAGCCAGATGCAGTCATAAAAAGAGCCACGTCTCGCTCGTGAGCCGTAGGTTCCCGACCCCTGGCTTCCTGTATATCTATCAAATCACATTATTTCAAGTTTTGTTCACCTAAAACAGGTCATTGGTATTTTGCCCTATCTGCATCTTTAGACTAGCAGCAACTGAACTCAGGGTTTTTTTTCTCTTCTGTCCTCCAGGAACGCAGAACAATTGAAGCAGCTCCACGATCAGGTCCTTCTAGAGCAGCAGGAAGCGTCCAAGTGGCAGCAAACCCCACAACAACAGCCTGAACAAAAAGCCCCACCCCTTCCACAGCAGCAACCACCCCAAGAAGTCCCACCTCCGTCTCCACCTCTTCCCCCTCCTCCCTCCTTCCAGGAGCTGGAGTGTAGCACCATGCAAACGAGCACGTTCAATTATGCTCGGCCCAAACAATTCATTGCCGCCCAGTCTCCCAGCAGCCCCAGTGGTGGGTCGCTGAGCTACTCTACCCAGTCCTCCACCTCCTCAGGCTCCAGCCTGGCATCACCACTCTCTCCCACCTCCACCCACAAGCCATTTGGCCATGTCACCTTGCCACCTTTCCAGGCGGTACCTAAGGCAGGCATCATGGAGTCACCAGGCTCTCCTTCTTTCCCTCCTCCTCCTCCACCCTTCCTCAGCTCTAGCACAGTCACTTCTCCTTGTGGGCCAGGACAAGACTTTCCCCCACCACCTCCACCCCCACCTCCTGTCTTCACAAGTCCCACTCACTCTGACAGCTCCTCCCCCTTCACATCCAAGCCCCAATCACCTGCTGGGTATTTGGTGTCAGTGCTGCCAGCCACACCTGCGCCACCTGTCAATGCTCTAGGTCTGCCCAAGGGAAATGGTACAGTGTAAGTACCCACAATCCTCTGCTTTTTTTGTTTGTTTACCTTTCTATTATTTAAACAATGATGCATTAAATGGAAGTTCCACTGTCATATTTCTTGAATAGTCTGAAGAGAGACTATGTTAAATCACCGTAATTTCCGGACTACTGAGTGCACTCAAATATAAGCCGCACCAACTAAATTTAAAAAGAAAAAAGAATTCGTACCTATATAGGCTGCACTTCTTTATAAGCCGCTGGTGTCTGTCTCTCTCTTGCGCTTCCTGCTAGAGCACCCCCCGGAGGCCGTTAGCCCATAAAAAATCTATAGATTAGCTGCATCGCTGTTTAAGCCGTAGCGTTTAAAAAGTAGTGGCTTATAGTCTGGAAATTACGGTAAATCAAATTTTGTAGCAATAGTTTAATTAAACTATTAATAATACTCATTAACAATTATGCACCAATGGTGAAGCGGATGTCTCCACATATTCAGTGAGAAAGAATGGCGTGCATAATTGTTTTAGTATATAGTACATGGGACCATAAAGAAAAAGTATACTAAAATCAGACTTTAAGGGTTTATTTCTGCCATTTTTAAAATCATGACCGACACATGAGCTCTGATTGCATGTGCCAGCGGGTGTAGACCTGTGTAACAGCGTGTCTTTAACCATCTTTGAGTATGTACACAGAAACAACTAAATGCATATTTACAGTATGTACCGGCAACGCTAGGTCCATAAGCACCAGCAGTGCGGGAATAGCCTGATCAGATGTAACAAATGTCAAAAATAATGCTGGCTATTCCATAACTCAGTTCTACTGTGTGAAATATTTTACCACTACAAGAAAATACAATTTAAATGGATTCAATTCATATGAAAATGTTCTTAATAATTAATATAATATATTTATGCTCTCACTGTACTCATCGTTTGGCCGCCATTGTTTTAATGGTTGGTGATTTTCTCTGAACATACAAGCCATCCTAAATCCTCTTGTGCTCTGTGAGAAAAGAGAATAATCTTCTCTCTGAAAAAGGTTGTTTGGTGTATACTGTAATAGAGACACAGGAAAAACCAACTAAATAATCATTGTTACATTTTTAAAAAAGAGAAAAAACTCTGTCATCTGGTACAAATATCTGTCTTTTTATTTTTTTAAGCATTATCCACTCTGAATAATGTTTTTAAATACCAAAATAGTCTACCAATCAGATAGCAATGTTCCCAAACAGTGCCTGACCAAAAATAGTTTGCACACCCCGTTTTCTTGGGAGCCTGTCTCTGTGACCACAGTATATGAACGCCATGTCATTGGTGCTCCAGTTGGTCCGATCGTGGCTCAGCAACGTTAATGTATTAGTGCAGTAATAAAATAAAGCATCTGAAGAGGCGAATGCACTGAATGAGCCTGATGGCACAGATATGGGCAGCTTTACAGTAAGGTACAGTCAGGAAACACATGTATGCCTCACAGGGACTAAAAGAAAATCTACAGTGGTACCTCACCTTACGATAGTCCCAACAAACGAAAAATCCAGGTTACAAAAACATTTTCCAAAATTTTTTGTCTCCGTATACGAAAAGTTCTCCTTCCGAAACACACCATTCAAACGTGCCATTAAAACAATGCACGAGCTGCTCTCCCATTGACTATCTTCCAACATCCTGTCCCGCTGGCCTCCCATTGGCTAGGAGGGATGATGCAGCTCCCTCCCATTAGCTATCTCCCAACATCCCGCCCCGCTGGCCTCGCACTGGCTATTATGGAGCTGCATCTCCCATAATGCTTTTTGTGTAAAGGACAGAGTTACTATTTTGTGAGTTTTATTGACTCAGGCTTTTAACCTTCCATAAACATTTGTAAGATTATAACTCTGCTAAGAAGACATGGTCAACACATGTGCGCACACACAGGTGCCTGCACACATACGCGCATGTGATTCCCGGTGCGAGTGAGAAGAAGAAGCGGGCTCGTGGCATGCGATTACGTGATATCGCAAAGGAATATAGCCAAACCCATCTACCATCAGTACGATATTGAAGCAGAAGGAGGTCTTAAAAGGTATAATTTTTAAAGGGTTTAGGGGTAGTATTGGGGGCCTTGGAACGAATCACGCGTTTTACATGTAAAATGTGGTTCAATTTACGAAAAATCCAGGTTAAGAAAAGGCGCTGGAATGGATTAATTTCATAAGGTGAGGTACCACTGTACTTTGAATTCTTATTTACATGAGCTTATCTGTCAGGATAGTGTCTTCTAGATTATTTAAAATTTCAGAGCTTAACAATTTCCTCGGGAAGCTCCGACAAGCCCATCTACCCCGACCGCTACTGACAAACTTTTACTGCTGCGCCATCGAGAGCCTTCTGACTACTGCTGTACAGTGTGGTCCAGTAGCTGTACTACTGAGGACTGGAAAGCTTTGCAGCAGTTGGTGAGGGTGGCCGAGCAGGAGATTTGAACTCCAAAGTGACATTTACACTGATAGACTTCAGAGGCGATCCAGTGTAATTATCAGGGATCCTATGTACATTTGACATGCCCTTTTCTCCCCTCAGGAAAAAGGTACAGGACACTAAAAACAAAAGTGAACAGACTCAGAACAGCAGAGAGCTTTGCGTAGTTCCTTAGTTGTGTTTTGTGCATTTTGTTTTCATTATTAATTTATAAATTAAAAAAAAAAATCTAAAGAAAGAGCTGCTAAACTGATTTTGATGGTTCATGCATCAGATGGCGATAATGATCTCAAATCTTTATCTTTAATCTCCGCTGGGAAAAAAGTAGACATTTGCATTGGACCTCACATTGCATGGAAACACAGGAATGTTCTGACGGAGGCCGAACCATCTGTCACTTTTCAATTTTTTTAGTACCATGCCTTGCAGGAAATTCCAATTACGGTTCATAACAATGTTTAGTACATGTGCACCTTTACAGGTAAGATGATATTGGGTTTCAAACTGAAATTTTTAACCCAAGTCAGAGGTCTCATCGTCCACTTCTTATTTTCCAAACTTGTTTAAAACAATTTGACACAACATATATGCATCATTTTGTCTGTATGAATCTCAACATTTAAGGAACGGTTAGTCACCGTCCTGTAAAATATATACTGGAGATGGTGCACATAGAGATGGTGGTTCAGGGAGCACGAGGAATTATTTTCACGTATGCACCCTGTTCATTCACGTATGCACGTATGGCACCCCAACCACAACTCTGTTGAAGGTTTTCAGGATGTGCTGGAGACTTTAATGGAGGGGTTCCATTTTTCCCACATCAATTCCAGATGTCAGTGAGAAATGAACCCGACATTGGATAGAAATAAAAGTTCTGTTGCTCAATTTTGTTGAAAAAATGCCATGACAATTACATGCTGTAAGCAAGACTAACAACAGAACAACAACATATTCGTGTGCAACCTTTTTTTTTCCACATGCAGTATATTAATGTTTGTGAATAACTATAATGTAGCATGGAATAGTGATGGCCTGTTGGTACGGTTCTGGATTACTAATCCCAAGGTTGGAGGTTCAAGCCCCTCTCTCAACGGGTTGTCACTGTCCCCCCCCCCCCAGTCCACCGAACTGGGTTATCAAAGACCCGCCATGTCTCTCACTGTCTGTGGTGGGAGGTTCGTGTAAAAACGACCATTGCTGACTTTCAACAAGATTAGGCTGCATAGCTGTGTTTCTGCACTGCGATGGCCTGGCGAGCTGTCCAGGGTGTGTTCTGCCCTCACCCAGAGTCGTCCAAGATGGGTGCTAGCCTTTCCGCGACCCTAATCAATATCAAACAGCTTAGAGAATGAATAAATGAATGAATATAATTTAGCAACAAAGCTGTTTGCTAACTGTGGAACAGGCTCAGATTGTAATTTTTAGATGAACTGGGATGTTTTTAGTGTTTATTTTGCATCTAATTGTTCACTATAGATTAAGGCACTGCTCCTGATATATATCGCAATGATAGCTGGTGGTATATTCCCCCTATAAGGAGAAAATAAATAAAAAATCCTCCCCATTGTCCTGAATTCAGTCTCGAGCAAAGACTGAAAGATTAAAACTGAATTTTCTGTTTATCCCTTTTTATTTCTCTCTCGTCTTGATAGTTAAAATATCCATTAAACAAGTTCATGTTCTGTGTCGCCACTAAGATCGTGTGTGTGTGTGTGTGTGTGTGTGTGTGTGTGTGTCGGGTGGTGGGGTGATGAGAACAAAAGCCTCTTACTGTATCAGACAGAGAGCATGCAACCCTGTAGGCTGAACTCCAAAATAATTTTATGAAAATACAGATGCTCCCCAACTTACGAACATTCGTTTTACGAACAGCCGGAGATATGAACAGGGCTGTCTGGGGTCAGAAGTGAAAGTGAAATGAAATTGAAGAACAAGTGGAAATAGAAATGGAATAAAATCTATAGAAAGATGTACCATAAATATAAGTATGACATATGATTAAACATTATCCTGAGGTACACTTAATACTAGGCTCCAGCAGAGGGGCGTGGCTGACACGTCCTTTACACCGTAGGAGGTCCAGGAATAGAAGCAGAACTATACTAGTATATTTCTGAATTCCTGCCAAAACTTTCAAAGAAGAAACAAATTGACTCCAGTATAATAATAATCTTATTATATAAGAGTGACATCCTCTGTAAATCTGATCAGATCCGCTGTGCTGTGCTTGAGAGGAACCAGGAGTTTAAACACGGGACATAATAATATTGATAATGTACAGATGATTATGTATAGAGACAGAGGGAGAGAGGGATTGTATACAGTACAAACTCTTATAGGTTACTTATACAAGGTTGAAACATATGTTCCTCTCTAAAGAATGCCCCATAATGACTTGCAAACAAATTCATCTAACGAACGGTCATCCGAAACCTAACTCGTTCATAAGCTGGGGAGCGTCTGTAATGTGTTTAGTGGGTAATGTAGCAAAAACGTGACATTGCTACACTACTTAGATGGATGCATGTATTTAGCTTAGTTCTTTGAGTTGTCCAGCCAATCAATATGAAGTCAGTGATGTGATCCAGCTGGAGAAGGGACACCCATCGAAGTCTCAGGAGCTCTGCTAAAAAAAAAAAAACCCACACAATTCTTCAAAATGTTATTTTTCAAGGATTTGCTCTGTAATAATGGTGGTAGCACACACTTCTTCCTAAAGTGAGCCACAGATTCCACTGAATGCAGATGATGTGCAGTAGAGCACTGTTCAGGGAGTGTATTTGCGATTTGGAACGCAGCCGTGGACTCCTGCAGCTGCACTGTGGCTCCCGGACAGAGGATCATGTTTACATTCTTATAAAACATGTTTATAGAGATGGAAGGACCTTTTTAATGCCAGGAGGGAATGTTTATGCACACTCTCTGTGTGCGAGGATGTATGTTCTGGGTTCAAACCAAAGGCTTTATCAACACGTATGTTTATGTCCTTGAATTATAAATCACAATATCTCAAAATGAGACTGTGGTGCACGCCAACATCAAGAACTTGTTTTTGTTGTTGAATGTTTGTCCTGTACACTGTCTAGTAACTAGTCAGGGCTGCTGTGGATTCGGAGCCTGGGATCAAGGTATGAGTAACATAAACCTGTAAGTCACAAGATATACAGAAATACTGCAGCTACAGTACACGGCGCAGGTATTAACCCCCACCAAGTGGGCCATAAAGCCTGTCAACCTTTCCCTTATCACAGAAAGGAGAGCTCAGCATGCTCCGGTCAACTCGCAGATCCGTAGGCATGTACCGGCTTGGCTTTGTTCACCTCGATTAATTGTGCTTCAAGCAGAAATCGTCCACTGTTGGTGTTCCATTGCCTTTGATCTCGCTCTCTCTCTGTTTTTCTCTCCCCCATTTTTCTTTCTCAATTTCTGTTTTTCTCTCTCTCTCTCTGTCTTTCCCCATCTCTCTCTCTCTCTCTCTCTCTCTCTCTCATATGCTCTCTCTTTTCTTCCAGATAACAGATCAGATCTTTGCCATTAATTTTTTTTAATAAAACACACCTTTTTGTAATCCAAAACCTTTATGCTTATGAATATAAGTCTTTAAACGTCTTCGCTGTCTACAAGTTGATATCAGTAGCGAGAAAAATACTTGCATACTGCAGTGTTTTGTTGTTGTTGTTGTGTGTGTGTGAGAGAGAGTGAGTGAGAGAGAGAAAGACAGACACATGTTAATATTTACTCAATGTTCAACTGACACGATTCCCCACCTGACCTTCCAAAAGAGGGCGGGGCAACCAGGGCCTGTCAGTCAAAGTCTCGTCTCCTGAGTTTTTTCTGATATTCTTTTGAGTTCTGGAAGAGATTTTTGAACAGAACTTATGTATTCTTGGATTGACCTGCTCCACAAAGGAGACATTTCACATTTTTATAAATGCTTATGAATGATCAAACATCAACAGTTTTACTTTTTTTTTCAATTAATGGCCAATTATAATAAATGGGGACTCTAATATATTCAACTCCCCAGTGAGTGCCACCTTGTCATGGTTGGGTGGCTTGCATGTCTTGACCCCAAGAGCTATGGTGACGGGAGATTCTTCTCCTGGTAGGGTCTCTCATGTCACACAGGTCGAAGGGTAGAGAACAGACTAGTGCACTCTTCCGGGTAGATCGAGCTCATCAGTCGTGGTAGACAATCCATCTAGGAGTCGGGTTCCTCCGAATTCAATGTTCCACTGGTCCTCCAGGTTGGGGGTTGTGCTACAGGCTAGCACCCTATTCATGGAAAACAAGCTTTGTTACGGAAACCAACAACAGTACGCAAAACACTTACGCCGTCCTTGGAAGAACCAGGGCTCTGATCCGGAGACTGATGACGTGCTGCAGCCAAACCTATCAGGAGGCTGCAGGGCCGGCGACCCTTATTCGCCCGAGGACACCCTTGATAAAAGGACCAAAGTTGCTCTCACTGAAGAAACCCATCCTGATTGGAACGTGGAATGTGAGGACACTCCGGGAGACAGGGAGGTGCGCGCAAGCAGTGAGGGAGATGAACCAGTACCACCTCACACTACTCGGTATGTGCGAAGCCAGATGGAACTCTTTTGGGGAGACCAAACTGCAGACAGGAGAGACGTTGCTCTACTCAGGCAAAGACAACGAGGACAATCTCCATGAAGCTGCAGTGGCACTGCTGTTGTCCACGGGGGCTGCCGAAGCCTACTGAAGTGAGAGCCTGTGTCTGACCGCATCATGACAGCTAGGTTTGAGTCCAGGCTCCAGAGAGTGTCTGTGGTTGTGTGCTATGCTTCGACAAATAATGCAGAAGAAGAGGACAAAGATGCCTTTTACAGCCAGCTACAGGCGGTCATGGACAAGATTCCCAGCAGAGACATGCTGATCCTCATGGGAGATGTGAACGCCAAGGTGGGAATCGACAACACTGGCAGGAAAAAGAGATGGTAAAGAATGGCCTTGGGAGGATGAATGAGAATGGTGAGCTCTTTGCCGATTTTTGTGCTGCGAACCAGCTCACAATCGGAGGCACACTCTTCCCACACCGACGTTGTCACAAAGCCATCTGACCATCAGACAGAAAACCAGATTGACCACATTGCAGTCCGCCAGCTCTGGAGGAGCTCCCTACAAGATGTCCGAGTCAAGAGAGGAGCCGACATAGGATCAGACCACCACCTGGTGATTGTAAAGCTCAGGGCCAAGCTCGCATCAAGAAAAAGGCAGAAGAACCTGCGAGTGAAGTTTATTGTTGGGAAGCTGAAAAGACAATGACCAAGCAAGCTTTCCAGTTAGCCCTCCACAATCGCTTCCAGGTTCTTCAGACAGAAGATGCGGAGACAGTGGAACAGTCATGGAGTAACCTGAGAGAGGCTACTGTCGGTGCTTGTGAAGAGGTGCTGGGAGGACCACCAGTGAATAGGAAGCCTTGGATCAGCGACGGGACCTGGCAGCAGGTGGAGGAGAGGAAGAAAAGGAAACAGGCATTAAACCAAGCCAGAACTCGCCAGCAGAAGCATACCGCAATCAGAAAGTACAGCGAAGTGGCACAGGATGTCAAAAGAGAGCTGAGAAAGGACAAGAGAGCCTTCTACAACAAGATGGCAGACGAGGCAGAAGAAGCGGCAGGAAAAGGAGACTTCAAGGCCCTGTATGCAACCACAAGACTCCTCAGTGGAGGAAAGCGCAACTCCAACTGACCAGTCAGAGACAAAGCAGGATGGTTGCTCTCTTCCGTTGATGACCAGCTAGCAAGATGGAAGGAGCGCTTCCAAGAGATTTTGAACCAACCCCCACCTCAAGACCCACCAGAGCTGGAGCCAGGCCCTCCTCTCAACATCTACACCGGAGAGATTACCGAGTTGGAAGTCCGCAAGACATTGAGGAGCCTGAAGAATGGGAAGGCAGCTGGAGTGGACAACATACCAGCAGAGGCTCTGAAGGAGGGAGGAGACGAGATAGTGGACAGCCTGCAAAAGTTGCTGAACCTGGTATGGACAGAGGAGGAGATCCCAACCGACTGGAAGAAAGGCCTCCTGGTAAAGCTGCCCAAGAGTGGAGATTTGTCCCAGTGTGGCAAGTGGAGAGGAATCACCCTTCTTTCCATACCAAGCAAGGTGCTCACCAGAATCATCCTGGAGAGAATGAAGTATGAAATCGACCGGTAGCTCCGAGATGAGCAGGTGGGCTTTAGGAAAGAGAGATTCTGCACTGACCAGATCGTAAGCCTCAGAGTCATCATGGAGCAGAGCATAGAGTGGCAGTCGTCGCTCTACATATGCTTTGTGGACTTTGAGCAGGTTTTTGACAGCATAGACAGGCAGACCATCTGGAAGATCCTGAGACACTACAGTGTACCAGAGAAAGCTGTCAACATCATCCACCTACTCTATGATGACTACTCTTGCCAAGTCATCTATGACGGTAGACTTTCGGAAGAGTTTGCGGTAACCACCGGCGTCCGACAGGGCTGCTTGTTGTTGCTCGACTGGATCACCTGAACAGCCTATGCCAGCTCCGGAAAAGGCATCCAGTGGACACTAAGAAGGAAGTTAGAAGATCTGGAGTTTGCAGATGACTGGGCTCTACTTTCGCACCGCCTGCAAGACCTGCAAGAGAAGGTAGATGCCCTGAGCAAAGCCTCGTTGCGAGTCGGACTGAAGATCAGCCAGGAAAAGACAAAAGTACTGCGCACCAATAACAGACAAGAAGACCCCATCACCATCGAAGGAGCGGCAACAGAAGCTGTACAAGAATTCGTCTACCTGGGCAGTAAGATCAGCCTGACGGGAGGGGGGAGAGACGAAAACATCCAGGCCCAAATCAAGAAAGCTAGGCAAGCCTTTGTCATCCTTTGACCGGTGTGGAGGGCCACTGCAATTTCTACTCACACCAAACTCTGCATCTTCAGTTCAAATGTCAAATCAGTCATTATGTATGGCTCAGAAACATGGAGAGTCATCCACAGCAGCTACAAGAAGATCCAGACTTTCATCAACAATTGCCTCCGGCACATCCTGTGTGTGAAGTAGTTTGACAGAGTGCCAAACATGGAACTGTGGTCAAGGGCAAACCAAGAGCCTATGGACATTCAGATCTGAAGAAGGAAATAGTGATGGGTTGGCCACACACTGAGGAAGGAACCTTCAAGTATCACACCCCAAGCACTTGACTGAAACCCGCAGGGGAAAAGAAGGCAAGGGCACCCAAAACAGATGTGGCGAAAGACCGGCATTGCCGAACTGAAGACCATTGACATGACGTGGGAGGCAGCCAAGAAAAACGCCAGAGACCGCAGGAAGTGGCGAGCTACTGTTGAGGCCCTATGTTCCATTAGGAGCGAAGAGGACTAAGTACTAATATATTCAAATATGTTTTGGTATCTATTATTCCTAATAGCTGTGCTCCTGAACTGAGCCCTGAAAGCATGACACATGACTTTGTGAATATTTGCTGTCCCTTGTGTGTACCGTCACTAACTTGATGCTTGGTGGCTGTTGTGTGTAGTTTGTGCAATAATGAATTAGAAGCCCACCCCCCCAAAATAATGGCCACTACAACATTGCTCAGACTGTCACAAATTAATAATAATAAAAAAAAAAAACACAATCTAACTCAGATAGGCAAACTGTTTTTCCCAAACTTTTGTTGAGGAAAAACAACGGAGAACATTTATGGCAACACGGAGCATGCACATGTTGCATGGATAATTAAGCTAATAAGACGGGTGATGACTGAAGTTTTTCTGTGGCATTTTACTCACTGATTTTCTCAAAGTCTTTCACTCCACATTGCATTTGGTAAATGCAGTGGGGATAAAACTTTTACTTATTTATTTGTTTATTTCCTCCAGGTCTGAAATTGATTCAGCCTTTAAAGGAGCGACGCTAGTCTCAGACCAGCGTCAGACATCAGTAGAGCTATTTATCTGAGGCTCTGCCTTTAGGCAGCACAGAAAGCTATATATTCATTAATCCATTTATTTTCTAAGATGCTTCATCCTAACTTGCCGTGTGGGGAGGCCATCTCAGCTAACTCTGGGCGAGGGCGGCTACATCCTGAACAGCTCGCCATACCATTGCAGGGCCAACACCTATACAACTATTTACATTTACAACTCTGGGTAATTTGTAACAGCCAGTTATCCTACTCGGCATGTTTTTTGGACTGTGGAAGGAAACCGGAGCATTCGGAGCAATCCCAAGCAACAAGCACGGGGAGATTATGCAAACTCCACATAGAAACACTCAAACCCAGGACCCGAACCAAATCAAATCTTGCTGTGAGGCCGAGGTGCTAACCACTATGCTGCTGAATTCTATATACTGCATTATTAACTGTAATGTTATATTCATTTATTCATTTTCATCTTCATTCTTTTCTGAACCGCTTAATCCTAATTAGGGTTGCAGGGGGGCTGACACCCATTCCAGCCAACTCCGGGCAAGGGCAGAGTACTCCCTGGACAGCTCACCAGGCCATCGCAGGGTGGAAACATGCTGTGCAGCTCTTCTTGTCAAAAGTCACCAATGGTTCTTTTACATGAACTTCTCACCATAGACAGTGACATGGCCAGCCTTTGATAACCCAGTTAGTGGGGCTTGAACCCCCATCCTTAGGACCTTTACCACCAGGCCACCACTGTCTGTAATGTTATGTATTGTATAAATTAATGTAGTTTTGGTTTTGCATAATATTTATCAACCCAGTAAACAAAGTTCTGTTTTCCTAATAGCTCTTCTTCCTTTTTATTCTCTGTACTGTACTGCTGTAAAACAGTGGGTTCCTGCGTAAGAGCACCCGCACACCGCGGATTGTAAGCGACTCTGAGATCCAGGACTCGAAAGATGCCGTCATTCAGGACCTGGAAAGGAAGCTGCGCTTTAAAGACGAACGTGTCAGCAACAGCCAGCAGGTGTGTTTCTGGATGTGGCGTGCTATAAAAATAAAAGAGGGACTCTTACATTCTTACTGCAGTAAACACTAGTAATGCTTAAGAATTAAAAAAAAAAACAGCTTGAACATGTTCACCTGAAAACATCTTCACTTAAAGTTCACTCTCTAATGCAAGCTCGCCATTTTACACTCGACTTGAATATAATGAGTACATGCAATACAGTGTGGTGAACGACGAGCACCTGATGCACAGCCTGCAGAAAATAAAATAGGTTGTTTTTCTTTTTATTGATGAGTGAAGGTGAAATAAAAACCCCACAGACGCTGATGCATATTGAATGTTTCGGTGTTTTTCTTATTCCCAACACACCTGATTTAATTATTATCTAATTAAAAGCTCTCCAAAATTAAAGTGGATGTGACGGAGCAGAAAAAGCACTAAAATGTGCAGGACCTTTATCACAAAGCATGAATAATGTAGTGAACAGGCCCATATGGATATTGGTATTAAATACAAATGTGCTTGTTTTACAATGCTGATGTGATCAAATAGCATTTGAAGGATTTGAAAGATGGTTGGGGTTTGACCTTTCAGGATTTGAAAGGTCAAAGGTACTTGTTACATTTGAAAGTCCATGTACAGTTTCTTATGTGTTCCGTAGAAACAGAATATCAGCTCTCATTTCAAAGTGAAAAGTGCTGGATGACCAAAACTTTACTTCCTCTGTCCTTCACCTTTTGTCCTTGAGATTCCAAATTCCAACCATCTCTAAGACTGGTAGAGTTGTGTCCCCACCAAGTCTGGTGAAAATCCATGCATGGGTGTGGTTAGGATATTGTTAACAGGAACAATGGCAAACAGACAAGCAACCCAAAAGAGGGACGCACAAACAGCGCCGTTGATGTGTTTTGTGACAGAGAGGTTATTATAATCTTTCATGTCTCTATTGACACACCCATTAAACATTAACTGGCTGGTGGGAAAAGTAAGTAAACTTTCTGCCTGTTTGCCAGCAGTAACCTCAAACAGTTGTTTCCTGTAGTCAAATCAGAGTTAACATTCAGGAAGTGAATTTTGGACCAATATTTCTTAAAGATTTGCAAATGGTGGCCTATAAAGCCATAAGTTGTATATGTACTTCAGTGTTTACAGTCATTGTGGTCATTGTCCTGCCTCATTTACCACTTCTGTGAACACCCACCCTGGTTCCAGAGCCTTTTTCTTAACCTGGATTTTTCGTAAGTAGAACCGCATTTTACATAGAAAACGTGTAATTTGTTCCAAGGCCCCAATACTACGCTTTAAAAATGATAAAAGCATACCTTTTAAGGTACTTACTTCATGTTGACCATGTCTTTTTAGCAGAGTCATAATCTTACAAATGTTTATGCAAGGTTAAAAGCCTGAGCCAAAAAATAAAGTTGCAATGAGCACACTCGAAAAACTCATGAAACAAGCCGCTGCTCAAAGGAGCTGCATCATTCCTCCTAGCCAATCGGAGGCCAGCAAGGCTGGATGTTGTGAGATAGCCAATGGGAGGGAGCTGTGTCATCCCTCCTAGCCAATGGGAGGCCAGTGGGGCAGGATGTTGGGAGACTGCCAATGGGAGAGCAACTCGCGCATTGTTTGAACGCATTGCATGGCGCGTTTTGTAAGGAGAACTTGTTTAATGTTTAAAAATTTAGGAAAATGTTTTTCATAAACTGTATTTTTCGTTTTCTGGGACTATCGTAAGGAGAGGTACTACTGTATTTTCCTGAAGAATGCCTTGTTATTCTTAGGAATTTCTTTTCCCCTCCATGATGACAAGCTGTCCAGTACCAAAAACAACACAGCTGACCCAGGTCACGATGCTCCTTCCGCTGTACTTCACCACTAGGATGATGCTTATACATGTGGCCTTTTTTATGTCATGTGTACTTTGGTGTACTACAATAGTTTTAGAGAGCAGCAAGTTCCGCTTTTGTCCATGGACCTCCTACATATTCATAAGTGACCATATTTAAAATATTGAATATTCAAATCAAATTTCTTGATATTTGGTCTTCTAAACGTTCTACTTTATGAGGTATGTTCTGCGTCAGCAGTGGCTTCTTGTAAACGTTCATTCATTAATTTACTGAACTCCATAATCCTGATAGGGTCATGTAAAGGATCAAAAAATTCATTGTTGAAGCCCAAGCATCTTTTCTACCTCCTGCACTGACTCGGCATGGTCACCAATCGTTCTGCGTAATTCTGCAGTAGACCCATCGAAATGAAAAGAGGTGTGAGAATGTGCACGCGGTTGTGTCTCTGATGCGCTAACCTGAGTGCTCACCTATAATCCTGCCTGCTTTCAGAGGTTAACCTATGAGGAGAAGATGGCTCGTAGGCTTCTGGGGGCTGACACTGCAGCCACAGTGTTTAACACGCAGCAGATGGAGGAGGAGCCTGCTACACAGGTACACACTCAATTATATAAAATGTGTTTTCTGCACTGTGTCATTTTTGGCCTTTTGATATAACGCTGATGTAGACAGAGGCAGGTGGTGGGATCATGGGTATCTGCTCACATTTGTTTACTTTTTGATGAAAGAAATGATGCATCTGAATATCTATTATTACCTTTAAAGGTAATACAGTAATCCCCTTTATTTCGTGGTTAATGGGGACCAGCCCCACTGCGAAATGTGAAAAACCGTGAAATGACTTCTGCCACTTCTTAAGGACACCCACCCACTTACATATTATATAAAATGTATATAGAAGTTAATTTTAAAGTGTTCTATGCATGTTAATGTCATACAGGCAACATGTATTAATATATAAATACATTATACACCTTATAATGACTATATATATATATATATATATATATATATATATATATATATATATATATATATATACAAAAATAAAAGGACAGGACAAAGACTTTCTATTGAAACTCCATTTATCACTACAGATCTGTTTCGAGGGGTGGTGAAACCATCCTCTCTCTTCAGGTGATTATAGAGATTCTTCTATAATCACCTGAAGAGAGAGGATGGTTTCATGGAGTTTCAATAGAAAGTCTTTGTCCTGTCCTTTTATTTTTGTTTATTTGCTCTACCAAAAAGTATTGAGCACTCTCCTACGGAAGGATCTACTCAGAAAATCATATATATATATATATATATATATATATATATATATATATATATATATATATATATATATATATATATATATATAATACTGTATAACAAACCTTATAAATAACAAATCCACTCTATCCCTTCTTCTGTGTCTTAACACTCGATTGTGGATTTTTCCACCTTCTACCAACCGGTGTTGCGCTGCCAAGTTGTCCTGCATGTTGAAGATCATTCTTCAGGTCATACCTTCAATTTATTCATTTATTTTCTGAGGCACATTAATTCGTGGAGAGGCTGTCGCCCATCTCAGCCAACTCAGGGTGAGGGCACAGAGTACACCTTGGACAGCTTTCCAGCCCATGGCAGGGTAGAAACATGCTGACGTCTATGCAGCTACTCTTGACAAAATTCAGCAATGAGCCAGCAAGGTTTCACCAGGACACCTTTTAGAAACCTACTCGGCCAAAATGAGCTAACTGAACCTTCACGTTGGTCAACTCATGCTGTTAGCATTTCTGTTTGACAGCAAGAGGGTCGTAGGTTCGAGCCCCATGCCTGTGTGGTGTTTGCATGTCCTCCCTTGTGCTTGTGTGGGGTTTTTTATTACTTTGGTTTCTTCCACAGTCCAAAGACATGCACATCAGGGTAATTTGCTGAGTGTGAATGGTTGTGTGTGTCAGTGGTCTGGAGCGCTGTTCAGGGTGTACCCCAATATCAATGATGACACCATCGCAAAGGTTCTAAAAATTACAAGCCATACTGTAACCAGTCTTGGGGTTCAATTAAAAAGTAGTCAGTAATGGCAGGTTCTCTCACAGTGTGATGCTGAAAGCAGAACTTCACTAACATCACATGACTAGTAATGTGTATTAACATGTGACCAATTAAACATGTAACGATTCATTTTGGGGGCACTGGTGGCCTTATTAGAGTGCTGGCTTACTGATGCAAAGGTTGGGGGGGTTCAAACCCCACTATCAC
>CM045737.1:5958006-5965506 GCA_024760905.1 Plotosus lineatus | reverse complement strand
GGATGCCGGAGCATTTTAAGAAGGGGAATTCAAAGTGCATTCCCTGCTTGACAGATCAGAGGTCCAAACTCAACTTTAACTTAATTCCTTGAGGGGTCGGAGGTCCAGATGAGCCGCATTTTGCTCACATTTGGCAGAGCGCGCCACATTTTTTTAAACATTTACTGAATTAAACAACTTAAAAAACGAAAAATAAGCTGCAATGTACTCTCTCAAAAGAGACTTAAGATTCCTTTCATCTCTGACTGACTCTGTAGGCAGTCTCTCTCTCTATCTCTCTCTCTCTCTCTTTCTCTCTCTCACACACACACACACACACACACACACACACACAAAACTCTGTCTCTGTGGTGTGTTTTGCCGAATGCGGGCTCCGCCCACCCGCAATGCACAGCTGACGGAACAATTCTATTTAAATGTTTAAATGGACAGGATGTTGTATTTAAAGCGGAATTACAGTACCTGTTTGAAAGATCAGAGGACCTGATTCAATATTAACTTGCTTCCTTGCGAGATCGGAAGTCTTGTCCCATGGAGCACTCTGCTCATGCTCCTTCTGCAACAATATCGTGCCGAAATAATTGCCTCCGTCACTGTATTTCTGCTTTAAGGTCTCCTTCTGTTTCAATATCGTCCCGATTGTAGAGGGGTTTCGGTGATAACAAAATATAACGCTGCACTGACCTCAAAACAAGCCAACAGTCCTGTTCAACTCTCCTTCACGCGTGTGGCAAACGGGAAGTATGGGTACAGGAAGTAAATATGGGTACAGTTCAGCTGCCTCCTGGCCAATGGGAGGCCAGCAGGGCGGGATGTTGGGAGACAGCCAATGAGAGAGCAACTCTCGCATGGTTTGAATTTTGAATGGCGGGTTTGGCACTTTTCGTAAAAAGAGGGTGTTTTTGTAAAAAGAGGACGAAAACTTAGGAAAATTCTTTTCGTAACCTGGAGTTTTCGTATCCAGAGGGTTTCGTAAGTTGAGGGCCGACTGTACCTGGTTGGAGACATAACTGCACTGTTGAAAAGCCTCTCCCTGAGACACGTTGCTCAAACCCCCATGTACGAACTGATTCCTCTATCTGTGACTATCTAGCTTTTAGCCCATGATTAGTTTTTAGCCCACGATTAGCTTTTTCTGTTTTCTTCATTGCAGTAATAATAATCTCCGCTTTTCTGCCCTCTTGTTGCCTTTTTCCGGCTGTGAGTGTAAAAGTAAACATGTGAAATTATGTTTGTTATTATTATGATGAACAAAATTATATAGTAATTCCACTACCTGGACATGGAGACACAACTGCACTGTTGACAAGCCTCTCCCTGCAGCACGTTGCTCAAGCACCCATGTGCGAGCTCGTTCCTGTAGTTGTGGCCATCTAGCTTTTAGCCCGCGATTAGTTTTTTTTGTTTGTTTTCTTAGTTGCAGTAATAATAATCTCTGCTTTTCTCCAGTCCCTCACAAGTTTCTTGATCACTCCAAACTTTCTTTCTGCTGCTCGATTACCATTTTCTGCTACATACTTCACTACTTGCAGCTTGTAATCCACAGAATAGGATTTTCTTTTTGGGGGCATTTCTTCAGTGGTGCATGAGCAGGTTCTGGTACCCAAGCTTAGAGTGCCCTTTTGTGGTTATGAGTGTAAAAATAAGAAACATGTGAAATTATGTCTTATTATTGTGACAACATAGAATTATATGTAATGTAAGTCTCCTCTGGAGTATACGTCACACCTTAGGCCAAAGTATGAAAAAAGTGCGACTTATAGTTTGGAAAACACGGTAAATACTTTTTGATTTTATGTGGACCAGTAAACATTTCCGGACAAAAAATGCTTTTTTTCATATTTGTAGTTCTCACTGTGTATTTTTTATTTTTTTTCCTCTGACAGACCCCACTCCAGATCCAGGGACAGTGGTGAGGAGAACGAGAACATTCAGGAGCGTCATTTCCGTCCTCATTTCCTGCAGGCTCCGGGTGACCTGATTGTACAGGAGGGCAGACTGTGTCGCATGGACTGTAAGGTGAGGCCATGAGCACACGTACATACTTTGAAGATCCTAAACTCAAAATACATCAAAAGAGACTGTCTGCCTGTAGTAGTATCATATGTGACCCGGTCTAGGATAACACAGATTAAGTAGGAAATGTGAGATACTGATATATTGCTACATTTGGACAGACGAAGTGAATCTGTTTTAAAATTACATATATAACATGATTATAGCATGAAAATTGACTGAGTTACATCACTTTGTATGTCACTAATCAGGAAAAAGCTACTTTAGAGAAAATAGTAAAAGAGTAATTACAGGTACAGAACCAGGTTCTGAATGTCTGCATCTGAACCTCCCAAACAGCCAAACAATCAGTGAATCCGGTTCTCGTCCAATTGGCACCATCGTACTAGCGTTTTCCAAGCTACAGATGAGTTTTACAGTGGTATGAAAAAGTCTCTGAATCTTTTGGAATTTCTCGCATTTCTGCATAAAATCACCATCAAATGTGATCTGATTTTTGTCAAAATCACACAGATGAAAAAACAGTGTCTGCTTTAACTAAAACCACCAAAACATTTATAGGTTTTCATATTTTAATGAGGATAGCATGCAAACAATGACATAAGGGGGAGGAATAAGTAACTGAACCATCACATTTAATATTTTGTGCGCCCCCCCCCCCCCCCCCCCCCCCCGGCAGCAATAACTTCAATCAGACGCTTCCTGTAGCTGCAGATCAGTCTGGCACATCGATCAGGACTAATCATGGCCCATTCTTCTTTACAAAACTGCTGTAGTTCAGTCAGATTCCTGGGATGTCTGGCATGGATTGCTGTCTTGGGGTCATGCCACAGCATCTCAATGGGGTTCAAGTCTGGATTTTGACTTGGCACTCCAGAACGTGTATTTTGTTCTTCTGAAAACATTCTGAAGTTGATTTACTTCTGGGTTTTGGATCATTGTCTTGTTGCAGCATCCATCCTCTTTTTAGCTTCAACTGTCTGACAGACGGCCTCAGGTTTTCCTGCAAAACATCCTGATAAACTTTTGAATTCATTTTTCCATTAATGATTGCAAGTTGTCCAGGCCCCGAGACAGCAAAACGGCCCCAAACCATGATGCACCCTCCACCATGCTTCAAGGTGGGGATGAGGTGTTGATGTTGGTGAGCTGTTCCATTTTTCCTCCACACATGACGTTGTGTGTTCCTCCCAAACAATTCAACTTTGGTTTCATCAGTCCACAAAATATTTTGCCAAAACTTCTGTGGAGTGTCCAAATGCCTTTTTGCGAACATTAAATGAGCAACAATGTTTTTTTTAGACAGCAGTGGCTTCCTCCTTGGAGTCCTCCCATGAACACCATTCTTGGCCACTGATTTACATATAGTTGATGTGTGCACAGAGATATTGGACTGTGCCAGTGATTTCTGTAAGTCTTTAGCAGACACTCTAGGGTTTTTTTACTTCTCTGAGTATTCTGCGCTGAACTCTTGGCGTCATCTTTGGTGGACGGCCACTCCTTGGGAGAGAAGCAACAGTGCCAAACTCTCTCCATTTGTAGACAACTTCTTTGACTGTCGATTGATGAACATCCAGACTTTTAGAGATGGTTTTGTATCCTTTCCCAGCTTTATACAAATCAACAATTCTTGATCGCCGGTCTTCAGACAGCTCTTTTGAGCGAGCCATGGTGCACATCAGACAATGTTTCTGATCAAGACAATTCTTACCCGGTGTGTGTTTTATAGTGGGCAGGGCAGCTTTAAGCCACTCATCAGTGATTGGGCACACACCTGACTTAAATTGTTTGGTAAAAATTGGTTTCAATTGCTCTTTAAGTCTCCTTAGGCAGAGGGTTCAGTTACTTATTCCTCCCCCTTCTGTCACTTTTTTGCATGCTATCCTCATTAAAATATGAAAACCTATAAATGTTTGGGTGGTTTTAGTTAAAGCAGACACTGTTTTTTAATATGTGTGATTTTGACAAAGATCAGATCACATTTGATGGTGCTTTTATACAGAAATGTGAGAAATTCCAAAACATTCAGATACTTTTTCATACCACTGTATTTACACTGAGTCATGTATGTTCTGAGGCTTCTCATTGGTTTAGTGTGATTGAGGGAATCGTTCTGGGTTTCTGTGAGTAGGGCGAGGGTTCTGGTAATGAATATGGATAATAAGGAAACACCCTGAACCACAAAAACAGATAAATCAATGAACTAAGTGGATATTTCGATTGTGTTACAACACCCTGGATATGGAACTCTTTCTTTAAACGAGTATTTTATCACGGATAGATTGTGATTATGAATGTTTAACTTGGTCATGAAGTATTTTTCTTATGTATTTTTATATTTCTTATGTTTCTTATATTTTGGTGAAATCACACTTTCATCCAGCTACATTTGGCTCTTATTCAAAACACGACCTATTATACTGGAGTGGGTTACATATGTTTAACACTTTGTCAAAGGTAAAGTGGAACTTTGAGGCGAAGACTTCACCAAGCGTGAAAATAATTTTTGGCCTAGTATGTACAGTGGTACCTCACCTTACGAAATTAATCCGTTCCAGAGGCAGTTTCGTAACCTGGATTATTCGTAAGTAGAACCGCATTTTACATGTAAAACACGTTGTTCATTCCAAGGTCCCCAATACTACCCCTAAACCCTTTAAAAATTATAAAAGCATACCTTTTAAGGTACTTACTTCGTGTTGACCATGTCTTCTTAGCAGAGTTATAATCTTACAAATGTTTATTCAAGGTTAAAAGCCTGAGCCAAAAAATAAAGTTACAATGAGCACACTCGAAAAACTCATGAAACAACAGTAACTCTGTCCTTTGCAAGAAAAGCATCATGGGTATTATGGGAGATACAGCTCCATAATAGCCAATGGGAGGAAGCTTTGTCATCCCTCCTAGCCAATGGGAGGAAAGCGGAGCGGGATGTTGGGAGATAGCCAATGGGAGGGAGCTGTGTCATCCCTCCTAGCCAATGGGAGGCCAGCAGGGCGGGATGTTGGGAGATAGTCAAAGGGAGAGCAACTCGTGCATTGTTTGAATTTTTGAGATGGTGCTTTCGTAACGTGAACTTGTTTCGTATCCAGAGACACAAATTTTAGGAAAATGTTTTTCGTAACCTGGATTTTTCGTTTCCTGGGAGTATCGTAAGTTGAGTCAAATGTGCGTATAATTTATTAATATAAGTATTTTATATTGCTTCCAGTGATTGAAACTGAACATGATTTAATTCTTTTTCATGTATGACCTCTGCATGATTCTTTATGTAAGACCTATAACAAATTACAGTACAGGAATCTTGAGTTTTAGTGTACACTACATGAAAACATAAAGAAAGGTAAAATAAATGAGATTTTTAAATATTTATTTTTTTAACCATGACTAAACCATTGGCCAAAGCTGTTGGGAGGGAGGGATGACATCATGGGTGCCTTTAACCTCAGTTGTACAACAGCGCCTTTTGCTCTGAGTATGATAAGTCGCCCCTGAATGTGGTTGGGCAGCAACTTGTAAAGATGTGGGTGGTTAGTAGTGGATGTATGTAAGAGGGAAGCAATATTTAATGGGTGGGGTAAGGCTACAAGTAAATTGGGGTGGGGGTTTAAATAGTGTGGCATGACTCAGAAGGCAGTCATGTGAGAACTAAGTTATTTTTCCCCTTGGGTAAATATTTAAAGTAGAATGATTATAAAAACCAGATCAATGGATTCTGTTTTTGTGTTAAATGGTGTGTGTGTGTGTGTGTGTGTGTGTGTGTGTGTGTGTGTGTGTGTGTGTGTGTGTGTGTTTCAATTATTTGTGCAATGTTTTCTCCCTGTGCATTTCACATTGTAAAGGGTAAAAACCCTATTTTGTGGCTCAATGATTCAGTGCCTCACGAATGACAAATGACTTACTGTGAGATGCTGGAAATCTGCCCTCATACGCCTTTACATCATTGTTGTGTGAACCATTTAATCAAAATATTTCTATCTGTGCGTTACGGTTCATCCAGACTCTTCAGCGTTGGCCACCATCAGTTAATTAATATTCTTGCATGTGTGTGTGTATGTGTTTGTGTGTGTGTGTGCGTTTATACACACACACACACACACACACACATGCAAGTTAAGGTACCACTGTATACACACACACACACACACACACACACACGCACAATGGTACCTTAACTTTTATAATGAATTTTCAATGATATGAGCTTCGATCCCACCCAAAATCTGCCCCATCCAACAAGCAAAATTTTGATTTACGAGCTCTGGAGGAAATGGCTTGTATTCCTCCACATGAATTCCTTAACGCTCCAAGAACGCCTTGTACCATGCTTCTCAATTATTTTATGCGATGCCCCTATAGGAAGACACCCCCCCCCCATCCCGAGCGCTCCACTATAAATACTATAAATAGTGTTCACTGCATTTCATATTGTTTGCTTGGTACTTTTTCCCTACACCATAGTGAACACAGTGAGCGTGCCACTGCCACCTACTGTAGAGGATGCACAATTAGACTTAATTCTAGTATAGTATGGCAAAAAAGAATGTTCCCTAAGGTCATGCACACCCACCCTAGCAACACACCGCGCCCCACTATTGGAGAAGCATAGGCCTTGTGAGAGCTCACCAAGAGCCTTTCCTGATGGCATTCGTTGCATGTACATACACAAAATGTTCTTTATCTGCTCATCTTTATCACAGTCGATGATCGGAAGGGTTAGTTGACTTATTGTTTATTCTTGTTTTATTATTAATTATTATTAATGTTAATGTACATATATTATTATTATTAAATATTTATAGTTTTTACATGTTTATCTTTAATATATTATGCCAAATATACGTGCTTGTGGCAGGTTACATGAGTTTGGGAGGAGGTTGGAACAGATTAATTGGTTTTCTATTACAAACGAACACTCCCCAGCTGACGAACATTCGTTTTGCGAGCATCCGGAGATACGAACAGGGCTGTCCAAGGTCAAAAGTGAAAGTGAAAGTGAAATGAAATTGTAGAAATAGAAATTGAATAAAATCTATAGAAAGATATATCATAAATGAAATTTCCTTTCGGCTTTTTCCCTTTATCGGGGTCGCCACAACGAATGATTCGCACGTTTGATTTGGCATAGGTTTTTACGTCAGATACCCTTCCTGACACAACCCTTTAGCAAGGGACAGAAACACGCTGATGGCGTTGCATCTCTCACCATAGACAGTGAAAGACATGGCCGACCTTTGATAACCCAGTTAGCTGCAATGGGGGGACAGTGACAACCCTGTGGAGAGTGTGACTCGAACCCCCAACCTTAAGATCAGCGATCCAGCACCCTATACCACCAGACCACCACTGCCCCAAAGATATATAATAAATATAAGTATGAAATATGATTAAACATTATCCTGAGGTACACTTAATATTCGATTAGGCTCCGGCAGAGGGCAGTGGCTGACACGTGCTTTACACCATACGGAGGTCAAGCAAGAA
>CM045737.1:5848006-5953006 GCA_024760905.1 Plotosus lineatus | reverse complement strand
ATTGTTATTTAGCTCATCTTTTTAAGGAAGGAACAATCATATTTCATATGAATGTCAGGAATGCTGCTTTTGGATTTCTGTGTAAAGTACATGAGACTAAAGAATCAGACTAAACAGGATAACTGTCATTTACTGAGCTACAAGAGCCGTCTCCCTGAACAAAGTCTCCCTGGGGATTTTGTGCCTCTGGAGGTATGTTTCATTCACGGAGCAGGCTGAGCTTCTGCGGACCGGCAGCTCCATAAATGGCAACTCTGAGCGGCCCGAGTTAACACGCTGTATAAAACGTGTATACACAAACAGCGGCCGACGAGGCCTTGGGAAGGGGAGTGTACACGCAGTACAGCACAAGGCTCTCTGTAAACAGCATCTCCACCACCTGAGAGATGTTTGAGATTTAAACTGTTGTGCCAACTACACTTCTTTTAAAACAGCAGAAAACAAATAGTCTAGAAAAAGTCTTTTTTTAATTGCACAACCACAGACATAGTACAAGTGCTGTTTTTGATGTGAAGGACACACTCTGACTGGTGGACTAAATGCTGCGCTAAGCTACTATTTGTTATTTAAAGTTCTTAAATAACACTGCTGTGTTGTGTTCTACTACCCAGCATGCATCAGGACAACTTTGGGTATCTGTGCATGATTATTCAGCCAGCTCTGAAGGAGGACGCAGGCTGGTACACGGTATCCGCCAAGAATGAAGCGGGCATCATCTCTACCACAGCACGACTCGATGTTCACCGTGAGTACACACGCAGATCGGAAACAATGAGGTTCCACACCTTTCCCTGAGTGCTTGCTATGATCGTTGATGTATGTCTGGACCGAAACATTTTACAGGAATGTCTAACGATTGCAAAACTCTGGTGTTGTGTGTGGAAGTCATGCATGCGCTCTCAGACTCCTTTTTTCCGGCACTCGTATTTGTGACTTTTTTAATCGAAACATTTTGGTTGCCGTTTCCCTCATGTTAAACAATCGTAATCTCGGCTTGCACCGCTATATTTCACAGGATGGGTTCATTAAGTCAACAAAGTATGAAAAGAGTCTTAGAGATGGTGGTCTTATTATAGTAGCCGTGAGTGAAAGAACGGATGCTGGGAGGCACATCGATAAATCCAGGTTACTCTTAGTTCACTAATTGGTCGAGATCTCATGGGAGTGTGGGTTGCAATATGCCTGCCTTACTGTCACTCACACCTGTCGTCAGTCAATCATGTGCTTCTGTGAACTCATTCATGCAAACATCACACAGAGCTTTCCACAAACGCCACCCTTAATGCACATGCACAGCAGTTTGTAAAGATGCACCTCCCTTTTCTTGTTGGCGTTGGTTTTGTGTGTGGCAGGGAGGTAGTAGTGTCTGGGTGGGAATTAGCAACAACTACATGACAGCGGGAAAATCCAAAGAAATAAAATGGAATAATCCAAGCAAAATAACATCACAATAAGTGTGTAGTAAGTGTCACCATGTTTAGGTCACGGACGGTAAATGTTTGGCTGAGAAGTGGAGCCAAGATCTTTTAATCTGACTGAAGCAATTTCATCCTTTTTTCTCTCAGACCAATATCAGCAGACACACACCCCAAAGCCTAAGAAGGTACGTCCTTCAACCAGTCGCTACGCCGCCCTGACCGAGCGCGGTCTGGACGTGAAGGCCGCTTTCTTCCCGGACTCCAGCCCCCTGCCCCCTGGGACCCTGGTGGAGAGCGATGACCTGTAGGTGCTCACTCAGGCCTACCTGTTTGACACAATGATAAACCCTGACCCCATGACCTCAGTGCCACCCAGGAACAGACACCGTGATGGACAAACCAGAGGAACCTTAACCTGTCAACTGTTCTCAGCTGGTTGAAGCATTGTAAAAAAAAAAAAAGAAAGGAAAAAAAAAAAAAAGAAAACTTTAAAAGCAACAAACAAACAAACAAACAAACAAAAAAAAAACAGTTTATCATGGAGTGATTCCAGTTCATTACTAAAAATTTGGAAGATGTGAGGAAGTGATAGGCATTGAAGTGAGGTCATAAGGTCATAACATTCAGACTGTACACACACACACACACACACACAAACTAATGACCCAGTGATCACCTTTTCTGCCATAACTACAGTGTGCCTGATGGATAATTAGCAAATTTGAAATGCTCAGTTTAAACGTTTATACGTTATAAGAAAGATGTAGCGTCTAGTTCTGCATGTGTTACTATGGTGCCAGCGTGTGTACTTAATACTCAGTGCCTTAGTCTCTATTTAAGTTGCTGGAGATCTGTTTTAGCAGAAAGTCTTATGGGTAATGGGGTGGTGTTTTTAGAGCGTATTCAGAATTGGATCGGTCTCATAGTTAGCTTTCTATTCATGGCGTTCGGTATGTGTAGTGAACTTGTTTATATGTGAAGTGCAGCAGTCTGGGTGTAGATAAAAGAACACTTCCCACTCAACACAGATAACCACCGTGTCCAGACGCCATACTGAGATATTGCACAAGGCCGGGCCTTATTGCTATTATCATTATTCTCATTAACATTATTATTATTATTAACATTATTATTGTTATTATTTTGTCCTTCTCAGTCTTGTGATTGGACAAGGGAAGTTGACTCGGGTGCTGAACCGAGTTCGGAGACAGAATGATTTGCAGAGTGTGTTCGGTGTTTTCATGGATATGTGTGCCAGACAGGTGGAGGGATCCTGGGAACGAGGTTGGTCTGGTGTGAGAATGTTATGAGGTGGAGGAGATTATGATGTGGATTACACTCACGTTATATGGAGAGTGAATTTGCGATTAAAAAAAGATTGCGGTATGAATGAATTTACAAAATGGGAATAACTGACGGGGATGGTGCTGATATAGCGGCTACAATAGTGCTGATTTATTTTAGTGTTCATAGAAACACAACAAACCAGTTAGAGTAACAGCAGAAGAGTATTCACCACTAACCTCCCAGCACACACACACACACACACACACACACACTCACACACTGTTCTTTTCCATTCAAAAAACAAAACAGGGAAACAGTTAAATGGAGTATTTATAGCCAGATGCAGACATTAAATTATATTAGTGATTTTCTCATGGCTTCATGCCCCCAGTCTTTATTTAACTACATATTTACCACCATTGGAATTATTTACACGTATTTTGTTCCTTCGTATTAAAATATATATATATGTATGTATGTATGTATATATGTATGTGTATATATATATATATATATATATGTGTGTATATATATATATGTGTGTATATATATATATATATATATATATATATATATATATTCAACTCTGGTACGTCTACATTACAATATCTTACTCAAGGGTAGCTGGATTGCACAAATGTAACGCTTGCAATAAATATATCTCGACATATGACTAATTCATATGTACTCACTCAACACTTTTCTATATCTTTTCTCTTTTTTTCCTGATGTTTTGGTCTCAGCACAAGACACACATTAGAACTCGTAAAATAATTTGTTCTTTTAGTTCCAAACTGATGGGAAGATGCCTGTACATGAAATGTTCTTCTGACTGTTTTGGTTAATGAACATTATAAATAAAAAAAATCTCTGAAAATAATACTCAGCCTGTAGTGAATAAAATACGTTTTATTTTTTTGGTATAAATGAGGAATAGAACCAATCAGGGCTGTGATGTGTGCGTCATAGGAAAATAATCAACAGTAATTCTGGGTTGGGTCATGAATGCATTACACCATTCTGTTGTTAATTATTCTCTTTTCCGGTCACAGAGCATCTCGGCATTGTGGGAGCAGTAGCTGTTTATTTATTAAAGACAAGTTATAATTTCAAACCCATTTTTACTTAGACAGGTTTGTGGCCCGTGCAGAAATATGACAACCCAGATAACACATCTTGAATGACCCTGAAAGTCTGGTAAGCTGTTCGGGGTAGAGCCCACCTTCGCCCAGGGTCAGCTGAGACAGGCACAGCCTATCAGCTGACACTGGGCGAAGGTGGGTTCTACCCTGAACAGCTCACCAGACCATCGCAGGGCAACACACCAGCATTCACACAGCCTGGGGAAGATTGGATTAGCCTCATGTGCATGTCTTTGGATTGTACCAGGAAATGAGAACATGCAAACTCCACACAGAAACTCTCCAAGCCTGGGACCGCTGCTGTGTGGCGGATGCGCAGAATGTGACGACTTCGTATGTATGTCGGCTTTTAATTACAAAATTAAACTGAGGCAATTTTCAACAGCTTTGTCAGACAAGTGGAAGCTAAAATGCTGGAGGATCTGGGTTATCGGGTTCATTCACATTGGCCACAGACATTCCTGTAATCTCGCATTCATGGTCCACTTTTATGTCGTTGTGTAACTGACGTAACATTCAGAGAGAACTCGACAAATTTGTCCAGTGTTTGTCGTTTGATTTTTCGGAAAACTTGTCTGGCGCTATGCCTGAAATCTACTGACTGTGCTCAAGTTACACCAGAAAAACGATGCTTGAGTTCAGTCTACAAGTTCCTGTATGATAAAAATTGATAGTGTAACTGACCTAAGCGGTAAAAATTCACTTTTGTCTCTCTGAATGTTTGATTCGAATACAGTGACTTGTATTTGTATTTTGTAGTCTAATACTTATTTCAAAGAGAAGAATAACATCTTTATTCCTGTAATTCAGTGTTTAATAATTAGAAATACCGTATTCGACGTGATAAGCGCCCAAGGCGCTATAAATATTGACCTGGGTGGGCACTTATTAAAATGTTACCAGCGGAGTGGAACGGTACATGCTTATTACCATAAAGGTGGAAAACATGAATAATAACAGAAAATTAAGAGTTTTACTGGTATTTATGTTATTCATTTTGTGGTATCAACCAAACTACTTGCATGGAAGCTGAAAATAAACAGAAAACAACATAATTAAAAAAAAGACCCTTTAATTTTCCCTCCTAGTGCGGTCCCTTTAAATACCCCCCCATGTAAAATCGAACCAATCTACATGAATGTCAACTTTAGCACATGGCACATTGAACCAATCAACACAAAGGTCAACTTTAGCACATAAATGTATGAAGTTAGTGATCAGGAGAATTGGGTGAAAAATACTCATCACTTTATGATAGGTCCATATCTGGCTCATCGCTCCATTCATTCAGAGCATCCCATATTTTGCTGTAGCAGTTTGTAATGGTTCATCAGTTGTTGGACATTTACCAAGAGAACACAGCAAAATATTTTCCTGTTTTTTAAAGCACGGCGGACCAATCAAATGTGTTGTTACTGATGAACATTATAGACATTCCCCAGTGGCAGGGAGTCTTGAAGTACTGTGTAAGCTCACTTTTACAGACAGTGAACGCCTCATTTTACGCTTACAGAGACTGATCGAATAAAATTGGTAAGTTTGATCTACGATTTTGCTCCCAGTACACATGGGTGGTTATTAGACGTAAGATCAAAAACACGGGGAGCACTTATTGGAGCAGGGTGTATATTATACAGTATATACAGCATATCTGAATTCATTTTCTAGATCTAGAACTAGATCAGTTGGGCAGTGGTGGCCTGGTGGTAAAGTGGATCACTGATCCTAAGGTCATGGGTTCAAGCCCCACTCTCAACGGGTCGTCACTGTCTCCCAAGTGCACTAACTTGGTTTTCAAAGGCCACCCGTGTCTTTCACTGTCTATGGTGTGAGGTTCATGTAAAAGAACCTTTGCTGACTTTCTTCAAGAGGAGCTGCATAGGTGTCAGCGTGTTTCCGCCCTGCGATGGCCTGGTGAGCTGTCCAGGGTGTACTCTGCTCTCACCCAGAGTCGACTAAGATGGGCACCAGCCTCCTCGCGACCCAAATTAGGATTAACCAGTTACAGGAAATGAACTGAACTGAGGCTTTATCCAAAAAGCATATGGTCTGACATTCAAAATGGCTGCTGCCCACATGACATAAAGACCTCATTAAAAATACTTTATTAGATTTTATTTGGGTAACTCTCAATAATTTATAATAACCTGACAAAATGAGTGTGAGAGTGAAAGAAATGTTAGTCCCTTGGGTAACAGTCTATAATTTTTCATGGAATTGCCCCGACAGCAATGCAGAATAAAAACTACAGAGGCACCTCGATGAGTGACCTTGAAGGTCACTCAGGGTCAAAGGTAATTGTCTCATTTGAAAGTCTGCGTATAGTTTCCTTTTACTGTCCCACTGTCTGCTGAAACTTGTATTGAAGAAAGAAATGCTCAAACTCTGATAACTTTATTTTTCAACTTTCAGGGTCACTCAAGATTAAAAGTGAATTTCTCATTTTAAAGTTCACGTGTTTGTTAACTGTTCCATACTAACAGCGTATCTATGTCCTCTCATTCCCAAATCATGAGCACTCTGCATAAGCTCTGAACATTTGTGACCTTGCTCTGACCTTCACCCTGACATTCCAAATAACATCATCAATGGGACTCTGGTAGGGTAGAGTCTCTACCAAGTTTGGTGAAAGTCCTTCCACCATTATTGTCAGGATCTGGTCACAGACAAACTGACAGACCAAAGAAGGCGATTTTGTGGCGGAGGGAAAAAACTGCAGGTACAAACCAAGTGCGTTATACTCTGAAGTTCTGGGACTCGAACTGTGAGATGGCTGGTGGTGCCACATGAGCTGAATGAAGATGTCCAACAGTCTATAAAGTAGTGAAAAAAAAACAAAAAAAACATCCCGCAATCTTCAGGATGAAACCCCTTATTGATGTGAGATCAGGGGAAGATGATCAGACTGGTCTGGGCTGACCGGGGTGCGTCCCAAAACCGCTTTTTTTTTTTTGTCTTTTTTTCTCTCCCTGTTCCTCACTTGAAGCCGACATTGTTCTGTTCCATCATCTTTGCTGGCCGTCCCAATTCTGTTGTTTGTGCATCAAGGAGCGAGGATGCATCTGGATGAGCTGCACACTAGAAAATAATGAACCTGTCCCTTATACAGGGATTTTTCAAATCTCTTAAATTGCATCCTCAGTTCCATCACTTGTGTCTGATCTCTAAGTGTTAGTCCCTCCCACCCAGGAAACATGAGAAGATACGAGGAAATGATGTGAGAACCTTGGTCATCTCTTTCCTCTCAAGCCCCACACAGCGCGACGTCTGTTTCTTGATGACTTCATACAGATGCCCTGCTGGTAAACGCATTGGCGGTCATATACGGGGTGGGATATTTATACTCGTGCACGCAGCTCTTCCAGGAAGGCTGCTCTCATATATCTTTTCAAACCCCCAGAGTCGGCTGAGATGCGTTCCAGCTTCCCTGATTATGATGATTATTATTAATATTTTTCATTTTAGTTTAGTCAAAGAAGCATTCATTGAATTCAGGATCATTCTTGTAAGAGGTACGTGTGTAATGACACAATAACCGGAGGCAGAATAAAGATGACATCATTCCGCAACTCAGAGCCTCCACACACTGACCTCTGACCTCATCCTTCAGCCCAATCTGTGTACAACCACAAAATGATGCCCCCTCCAACACCCCGAAAAATCACTCAATGAGCTAAAAATAAACTGCAGCCGCTCTTTAATCCAACTCAGCTGTGCGCCTGGGATGAGGCGGTGAGCAGAACATCTCCCGCAGGACGGGAGGATAAAACAAATGCTCCAATTACACCACAAGGAAGTATGTTCTCGAGTCACTGCTATTTTTTATACATCTGTTGATTCTCTGTGGCTTCGTAATGTTCTTTAAATTAATCCATGTGTGGAGGAAAGAAATTTCATCATTCATTTCCAAGCTCTGTGCTGAATAATAATAATAATAATAATAATAATACTTAGTCTTTAATTAAAGTTCAGTTCAACCTGTTTTCTCTTTAAGATAAAAAGTTAAACGTTTAACCACGTTTAATACAACAAGAACTCCTGCAGTCCCACAAAAAGTTGAACGGCACTGAATAATGGCGTTTTTATGGCGGTTGCTATGGCAACTCATGCAGTGCTGGAACATATTTTGATTAAAAAAAAAAAAATTTCTATGACCTGATAGAGAAATGCATCAGATAGGCCAGGGGATGAAATTTCCCCACCATGTCTAGAGTCCAAATTTATCCTAAAACCTCCGGAGGACAGTCCCTTCAGGGATTCCAATGCACGTGATGTTTTAAGATGTTTATTTTAGGATTACATAAGCATTGCAAAAATAAACATGTCCATATTGTGATATCTTCACAAGACATAAACAACACAGTGATGTACGGCTCAACATTTGCATGGAAGATTGAACTCACAGCACAATCCAACGGTTCGCTAAATTGACCTGGTTAAAGCTACAAAAGTCGCACAGATTGCTGAGGACTTGGTTGAATTTGCCTGAATTGATGCGGGTGTGACATCACAAATTCCTGGAGCGACTGAAAGGTGAACAAAAAACATTCCTACTTGGTTGAAATGAAACCTTCAGGTACGCTGATGTTCTATGACCGGATTCCCGAAACACACTAGAACTGACTCACATAAACACTGCCAACAATCTCCATCATGTTTATTTGCCAGACAGTAATCTAAAATCCAATGATGTGGTCCCATGACGATGGTCCTTCATGTCCTGCCTTGGTCCCGGAATCACTTCCTTGTTCAAACAGAGACCCGCTGTACTGCTGATGACATCTCCAGAGGTTTACACACTAGACAACACTAATCAGGAACTACATGGTCAGATGTAGTCCTCCGTCCACCAGGAGGACGTGTCCTGTGATGTACGGAGACTCCAGGAGGAACAGGACGGCGTGTGCCACTTCCTGCGGATCACCAAAGCGGCCTACTGGAATCCTCTCTCTGTACTGTTTTTCATTCAGTCCGGCCGTCATGTCTGTCTGAATGAATCCTTATTGGATACCAGACACAAACAGAACTTTAATTAGAAAACCCGGCTGCAATCTTCATTACTACATAAACTCATATATTATTAAATATATTAATCAACCCAACATGGACATTAACCCCGTAGAGCCCAGTCATAGAAAGCAACTTGGGCAAAACTGTAATTAGAATGTGTTGCACATATGTAACATGGGGTGCTACATGGTGAACAATAATAATAATAATATATTTGTCATTAACCAGGACATCATATACTATACAGGGATCCCTCGCGACTTCACGCTTCAATTCACGCTGCTTCAGTGCATCACGGGTTTTTTTTTAAATATTCATCGAATTAAAAAAATAAGGAAATTAAGGAAGAATATGGGGAAAAGTTAAGGTTTGTGAACAACAGTTTGGTTTCATGCCCAGAAAGAGCACCACAGATGCAGTGTTTGCCTTGAGGATGTTAATGGAGAAGTACAGAGAAGGTCAGACGGAGCTGCATTGTGCCTTTGTGGATCTGGAGAAAGCATATGACAGGGTGCCGAGAGAAGAACTGTGGTATTGCATGAGGAAGTCTGGAGTGGCAGAGAAGTATGTTAGAGTGGTGCAGGACATGTATGAGAGATGTAAGACAGCGGTGAGGTGTGCTGTCGGTGTGACAGAAGAGTTCAAGGTGGAGGTGGGACTGCATCAAGGGTCATCTCTCAGCCCCTTCTTGTTCGCTATGGTGATGGACAGGCTGACAGACGAGGTTAGACAAGATTCCCCATGGACTATGATGTTTGCAGATGACATTGTGATCTGTAGTGAGAGCAGAGAACAAGTGCAGGAAAATCTAGAGAGGTGGAGGTATGCCCTGGAAAGGAGGGGAATGAAGATTAGCCTCAGTAAGACAGAATACATGTGCATGAATACCAAGGACCAAAGAGGAACGGTGAGATTACAGGGAGCAGAGATAAGAAAGGTGGAGGATTTTAAGTACTTAGGCTCAACAATCCAGAGCAATGGAGAGTGTGGAAGAGGTGAAGAAGCGTGTGCAGGCAGGTTGGAATGGTTGGAGAAAAGTGTCCGGTGTGATGTGTGATAGGAGGGTATCGGCAAAAATGAAAGGAAAAGTGTACAAGACGGTGTTGAGGCCAACGATGCTGTATGGGTTAGAAACAGTGGCCCTGGGGAAAAGACAGGAGGCAGAGTTGGAGGTAGCAGAGATGAAAATGTTGAGGTTCTCTTTGGGAGTAACGAGGATGGATAGGATCAGGAATGAGCACATCAGAGGGACAGCACATGTAAGACGTTTTGGAGACAAAGTCAGAGAGGCTAGATTGAGATGGTTCGGACATGTGCAGAGGAGGGATAGTGAGTATATTGGTAATAGGATGCTGAGGCTGGAACTACCAGGCAAAAGGCCTAGAGGAAGACCAAAGAGACAATTCATGGATGTGGTAAAGGAGGACATGAAGGTCGTTGGTGTAAAAGAAGAAGATGCAAAGGATAGGGTGAGATGGAGGCAGATGATTCGCTGTGGCGACCCCTGAAGGGAAAAGCCGAAAGGAAAAGAAGAAGAAGAAGATGGGGAAAAGTTAAGGAAAATGCTGTAAAACATGGGCAATTATGCAAAAACAAAAAAAAAAAAAAACCCAAACAAACAAAAACAAACAAACAAAAAAAAACCTAACCCCCCCAACAAAACTACATACTTACATTTTTATTTCTGGTGCACATCCGTATGTGTGTATATTTATATTTTATTTACATCTAATTCATTATATTTGAATGTGTAATTGTTATAAGCATTTATAGTGTTGAATGTGTATTTATTGATATTATATACACATATACATGTACATATACGTCAGTCAGGGGCGGTTGATACTACTTCGCAAAATTCGGCGGTTGTGGGGGATCTTGGTTCCAGTTAACCGCGGAAAGTGAGGGATCCCTGTATAGCTTAATAAACACTACGTAAACAGGAAAGGAGACAAATCATGACTACCTGGAGCTACCAAGTTCACGCGAATGTTTCGAGAAGCGACCTCTTTGGCCAGAGAACGTGTGAAGCCTTCAAGGCCGGCTTTACTAGCGCTGTATACGCTCTGACCAGCGTTTCCCTTTACACCCACTACTGAGCCTGTGGGAATGATCCAATAAATTATAGGGAACAGTAATAGAGAGAGAGAGACAGAGAGACAGAGAGGCAATGATTTAGGAACATTTTAATAAATATTACTCCAGCATCCCACCACCTGATCTACTGGAAAACCCCCGTTTCAAATGCATGTTACTTCATTATAGCAGACGTAAATAGCTTAAAAAGTGGGCAGCGTGGTGATGTTGTGGTTAATACGTGTCTCATAGCAAGAAGGTCCTGGGCTTGAGTCCCCTGGGATCTCTGTGTGGAGTTTGCATGGGTCCCCCCACAAACACACACAGTCCAAAGACCCCGAGACATGACTGTGAGCTGTCCAGGGTGTATTCTAGCTTCCACCTGAATTGGCTGAGATACGCTCAAGCCTCCTCGTGACCCTAGTAAGACTAAGCAGTCGAAAGTGGGTGAGTGAAAATAAACTAAGTGGATAAATTAATACTGATGCTCTGCTGACACCTAGAGGCGAGGTACTGTGTATAATATTCTGGAGGATGGAGTAGCAGAACTTAAGTATATGATCAAGAACAACAGTCATCCGTTCATTTTTTGAACCACTTAATCCTAATTAGGGTCACGGGGAGGCTGGCAAGTATTTCAGCCGACTCTGGACAAGAACAAAGTGCACGCTGGACGGCTCACCAGGCCATCACAGGACAGAAACACGCTGACGGCTATGCGGCTGCTCTTGATAAAAGTCAGCAATGGTTCTTTTACATGAACCTCTCAACAAAGCTAGTGAGAGACACGGCCGGCCTTTGATAACCCAGCTAGTGCACTGGGGGGACAGTGACAACCTGTTGAGAGTGAGGATTGAACCCTCAACATTGGGATCAGTGATCCAGCACCTTCACCACCAGGCCACCACTGCGCATCAAAAACAAGATGTTTTAATGAATTTATAATCACTTAAAAAACTCATTGGGTTTTCAGAACTTTAGGATAAGATGTTGATATATACAGTGGTGCCTCACCTTACGAAATTAATCCGTTCCAGAGCCTTTTTCTTAACCTGGATTTTTCATAAATTGAACCACATTTTAAATGTAAAATGTGTGATTCGTTCCAAGGCCCCCAATACGACCCCCTGAACCCTTTAAAAATGATAAAAGTGTACCTTTTACGACCTCCTTCTGCTTCAATATCGTACCGATGGTAGACGGGTTTGGCCATATTCCTTTGCGATATCACTCAACCGCATGCCACGAGCCCACTTCTTCTTTTCACTCGCACCGGAAATCACACGAGTGCATGTGTGTGTGTGTGTGTGCACGTGTGTGTGCGTGCATGTGTTGACCATGTATTCTGAGCAGTTATAATCTTACAAATGTTTATCGAAGGTTAAAAGCCTGAGTCAAAAAATAAAGTTGCAATGAGCACACTCGAAAAACTCATGACACAACAGTAACTCTTTCGTGTAAATGCGTTGTTTGAATGTTTGAATGGTGCGTTTCGTAAGGAGAACTTGTTTCTTATACAGAGACAAAAAATTTTGGAAAATGTTTTTCGTAACCTGGATTTTTCGCTTGCTGGGCCTATTGTAAGGTGAGGTACCACTGTATCTGGGAATTTGGATCCCCTCTACTGGTGACAGCCATCGTTCCACAGTAGCCCACAAGCTACCCTACAGAATCCGACAGACCTACAAGCTTTGAGGAGGAAGCAACGGGAATGAAATCCCCGTCATTGCGTTCTGAAACCTCACCACTAGATAACACTAAACCTCACACGGTTACACTGGACCTTCAGTACATCAGACTGCATAACACTACCAGTTTATGTGTGTGTGTGTGTGTCAGAGCTTGAAGGCCTGGGTTCGGGTGTTTCAGTGTGTAGTTTACATGTTCTTCCCGTGATTGTGTGGGGTTTCCTCTGGGTACTCCGGTTTCCTCCTACAGTCCAAAAAAAAATGCACAATTGGCTAATTGACTGTTCCAGGTGTGAGTGTAAATGGCTGTGTGTGTTGGCCCTGTGATGGCCTGGTGAGCCGTCCAGGGCCCGCCTACCCATGTCCTTAATGGATAAAGCAGCTTAGGATAAATGAATAAATGAATATATGTATAAATCTCCATGTCCTGAGTGCGAAGCCTGCTGCTGGCCCATGTTGTGCTTCTACAGTGCTATTATGATGACCAGACTGAGAAGCTCATGAACTTTATTCTCAATTTCATTTCACCTTTATTTTAACTTCAGTTCTAATCATTTTATGGGCAGTTTTTTTTAAAGACTGAGTTTCAGAATGATGATTTCATTAGGGCCCAAATAAACATGTACAGGTATAGGATGAGATTTTGATACATTCGATGCTATTTGCAGAATTTTTTGTTGGAGTTGTAAACGGTGGAAGCTCTATCTGTGCCAGGATTCACACATTTAGGCACAAACCCCTGAAACACCGAATGAACCGATGTTTAAAGCCAAACTCCTCCACAGGAACTCGGTTTTGATGACATCATCAGACTGAAAATCAGTTTTTGAATCACCTCCAGAAAGTTCTTAAACTGGCGTCTCTCTCTCTCTCTCTCTAAGACCGTTGTGTGCTTGTATGGGTTTTCCCGGGTTCTCCGGTTTCCTTCCTGGTCCAAAAACATGCACATCAGACGAATCGACCGTGCCAAATTGCCCCTATGTGTGAATGGGAGTGTTGGGCCCTTGGTGTGCTGTTCAGGGGGCACTCCACCTTTGTTCAGTGTTGGCTGAGATAGGCTCCACCCTTCCCTGTGGTTCAGCGGATTGAGGAGCGGGTGAGTCAGCTCAAAGACAAGTTAGATTTTTAAAGATTAGTAAACATTGATATTGTCTCAGTAAAAATAAGAAGAGTGAAGAATGCAGAACCTTGAGAGGAACCGTGTCCAAACATTTCGATATAAAGCTGTATATGTAAATATATGTATCATTCGTGATCATGGTATTCGCTTTCACAACATGCAAACTCGACACGGCAACACCCGAGCCTGGGAATCAAACCCAGGACCACTTTGCTGTGAGGTGACTGTGCGACCCACTGTCCCACCATGCCGCACTAATTCAGTCCATGTCCTGAGATCGGTGGAATGAGAACGATCAGTACAGTGGATAGAAATTCTGTCAGGTTCGAGCTCACCGATGTTGACTATCGCCCCTCCATTACTGAGCATGCTCCGTAATGCTGCCTTACAGGTAAGCATCGAACCGAGCAGGTTGGTGTGAAGAACAGAAACCATATCATCCATTTTACATCTCATTAATAACGCATCGCTGGAACACAAGGACAGGACATCGGGTTAATCGTCATCATCAATGGAACGAGTCCTGATTTCAAAACGCTTTAAAGGTCTGGTGCACATCACGGATCCTGTGGCACCGCGACATCTTTGTGGCCGTGTCTCACCTGTTGATACCTGCTGCATTGACGAGGTATCCTACTGGGCCGCAGGTCTTACTGATGGTCTCAAACACTCTCTGCACGTCTTGCTCTTTGGAAACGTCACAGCTGAGACCTACATGACCTACTGCGTTAAAAAAATAATAATAATAATAATAAAAGGAAAACGCACGTTAGTTTATTTCTTCAGTCGAAATGCAGCCGTCTGGAAATACGTCTGAGGGACAAAGTGATCCACCTCCAGAAAGCGTGCCCGCTGCGGCCTGTGCTGCTGCTTGGTTCCTGGAGATCACTACGACTCGATGTCCCCTCTGCGATAACAGCTGGGCTACTGCCTGTCCGATACCACGGGACCCACCAAACACCACGCCCAATCTGGACATCCCTCCTCTATTTGAGGGCAGAGAAGACCACATTATGATCCAAGTTCACTGTGAACAGCAACATCATCAAGAGGCACGTAGCAGGAGTGCACGGTACACGTAGCTTCAGGTGTAACAAGAAGAAAATATTTCTAAAACATGGAGCATTCTGGTTTGGATTCAACAAAAATGCCGATACTTTAAGTTCAGTCTGAGAAAAATAAACACCAACCAACAATAAAACCTTTTACTTTGGCTTTAAGTGTAATAAAGAGTTAAAGAGAACACAGATGGGAGCGAGTGACCAAGACGGAACAATAGTGTGCTGAGGTGGCACACGCTGGGATGCGACCCTTACACAGCAGGACCGTGTGCATGCCCTTTAATTACAGTTCAATACCCTGACAGCAGTGCTGCGGACCATGGGAGGCACAGGATGGCGGCTACCCCAGAAATAAGACGAGTCACCCCAAACTATTTGATTAATCAGGGATCCGGTTTCCATTCCTATTAAATGAATAAACCTACAGACTCAAATTTACTTCATTCATTCACCGGGGTCACAGGAATGTCACATAACGGGCGAAGGTCCGGGTACACCCAGCAACAGCTTGGAAGACCATTACAAGGCAAAGCACACACACACACACACACACACACACACACACAGGAGTCAAACCCAGGCGCTTCTTGCTGCCAGGCGGATGTGCCAATTTCAACAGTGCCCAGATTTAGCTCATGCTGGTTCATATCACTGCAGTATTTAATATATTTTAATGAAATCATTCATTTATTTGCCAAACCACTTAATCCTACTAGGTTTGCGATGAGGTTGAAGCCTGCCTCAGTCAACTCTGGGTGAAAGCATTGTACACCCTGAATGACTAACCAGTCCATCACACGGCTGACATGCACACTCACTCACAACTCGTGCAGTTTGGAACAGATAGTTAGCCTAACGTGCATGTATTTGGACTGTGGAAGGAAACCGGAGTGCCCGGAGGAAAATGCCATGCGGCATACAGAGACCACATACAAACTCCCCAAGGCCCAGAACCTTCTCTTGAGGCAGAAGGACTGATAACTACGATACTATGCTGCCCAGACTTTATTTTAATATTTATAGCATTTTGCCAGAGACTTCCTTCCTCTTTTCCTTTCGGCTGTTCCCTTCAGGGGGCGCCACAGCGAATCATCTGCCACCATCTCACCCTATCTTCTGCATCTTCTTCTCTTACACCAACTGCCTTCATGTCCTCCTTCACCACATCCATAAATCTTCTCTTTGATCTTCTGCCTGGTAGTTCCAACCCCAGCATCCTACTACCAATATACTCACTATCCCTCCTCTGTACATGTCCAAACCATCTCAATCTATTTTGCAGAGAGACTTCCATTTTATCTTATTAATATGATTGAGCAATTGTGGTTAGGGGCCTTGCTCAAGGGCCCGGCAGGGGCAGCTTGATGGGACTGGAGCTTGAACTTAGTACCTTCTGTTTAATAACCAGAGCCTTAACCACCAAGTCTCCACCAGCCATAGGAAAACTGAGTAGGATTAAAAACAAAACAGTGAAGGTCAAAAGGTCACCAAGCCATAATAAGGTTTGCTTTTTATTTTAAATCTCATAAAGAGGTGAACATTCATTTAAAACTACTAAACTGTCCACTTCTAAGAATAAAATTAAAGGCATTACCAATCCTTTAAAACACTTGAATAGTTCTAGGTGTGAGAATGTTCTTTCCCGGTGAGATTTGGTTCTTTTTGTTGTTCTTCCTTCAGGCGTTTCTATCGTAAACTTCACACGAATAAAACAAACACGGGCGCCGCCATCTTGAATCAGCTGTGTGCCTTAGCCACGCCCACAAACGTGTATGACGTTCTTTACGTACATGGTGCGTACGCCGTCTTTTTATTTTCCTCACCCGTTTTCGAACAAGTCCCGCCTCTTGTATGCTTCATGCACGAAAGAGGCGTGGTTTTCCAGAATAAAGGTGGGGGAAATATTTTCTACGGACTACGCAGCTGACTTAGTTAAAATGGCGGAGCTCAAGGAAGAGGACGCTGTACATCTTCACCAGGAGGACGTCAGCATAAAAGGCAAGATACCGCAGGTTTTTTAAGTTACTGCAGAAACAACTGGGTAATGAGGTTACAGAAATTAATACAGTTTGTACAAATGATTTTGGGTTGTATCTGAATTTGCATTTAGCGTGACTTTTAAACTGCTAAAGTAAATATAGGCCTCCTCACGGAGCTTCATCAGGGGACCTACATGCAGATAACGTAACGAATGACACGTATTTTCGTCTCGGTTTGGTGGTGAGGATTCAGCTGTCCGTTTTCGGTGCACGACGTGATCCTGATAATTGATTCAAAAGTTTACAGTGAATAAGAAGTACAGGTTGATTTAACTGTGGTGTTGTGGTCTGACCGCGGAGCTCCGCAATAGGGCCGTCCAACAGTCGCGTTTTGGCGGGTCAGCGATTTGTTTGTGTCACATGAGGGCGCCGTGTGTGTGTGTGTGTGTGTGTGTGTGTGTGTGAGACACACACACAATCATCAACCAATTGTAAGTCGAATATTTAACAGAATGAAACCGAAACCACCCAGCACTCGCTATGAATTCCTTTGAAGTGTATTCTTCACCTGCACATTCTTTCTTCTTTTCCTTTCAGCTTTCCCACAGCAAAGCATCCACCTCCATCTCACTCTTACTCCAACTACCTTCATGTCCTGCTTCACCACATTCATGAATCGTCTCTTTGGTCTTCCTCTCTGCCTTCTGCCTGGTAGTTCCAACCTCAGCATCCTACTACCAATATACTCACTATCCCTCCTCTGCACATGTCCAAACCATTTCAATCTACCCTCTCGGACTTTGTCTCCAAAACGTCTTACATGTGCTGTCCCTCTGATGTCCTCATTCCTGATCCTATCCATCCTCGTTACTCCCAAAGAGAACCTCAACATTTTCATCTCCGCTACCTCCAACTCTGCCTCCTGTCTTTTCCCCAGGGCCACTGTTTCTAAACCATACAACATCGCTGGCCTCATCACCGTCTTGTACCTTTTCCTTTCGGACACTTTTCTCCATCCATTCCAACCTGCCTGCACACGCTTCTTCACCTCTTTTCCACACTCTCCATTGCTCTGGATTGTTGAGCCTCATCTCATCTCATCTCATCTTCTTCCGCTTAGTCCGGGGTCGGGTCGCGGGGGCAGCAACCTTAGCAAAGAGGTCCAGACATCCCTCTCCCGAGCCACTTCCTCCAACTCTCCCGGGGGGACACCGAGGCGGTCCCAGACAAGCCGAGAGACATAGTCCCTCCAGCGTGTTCTAGGTCGACCCCGGGGTCTCTTCCCGGTTGGACATGCCCGAAACACCACACCAGGGAGGCGTCCAGGGGGCATTCTAACCAGATGCCCGAGCCACCTCAACTGGCCCCTCTCAATGCGGAGGAGCAGCGGATCTACTCCGAGCTCTCCCCGGATGGCGGAGCTTCTCACCCCTATCTCTAAGGGAGAACCCGCCACCCGGCGAAGGAAGCTCATTTCAGCCGCTTGTATCCGTGATCTTGTTCTTTCGGTCATTACCCAAAGCTCGTGACCATAGGTGAGGGTTGGAACGTAGATCGACTGGTAAATTGAGAGCTTCGCCTTGCGGCTCAGCTCCTTTTTCACCACGACGGACCGGTACAGGCACCGCTTAACAGCAGAGGCTGCAGCGATCCGTCTGTCGATCTCTCGCTCCATCCTTCCCTCACTCGTAAACAAGACCCCAAGATACTTAAACTCCTCCACTTGGGGCAGGACCTCATCCCGACCCAGAGGGTGCATTCCACCATTGTCCGACTGAGAACCATGGCCTCAGACTTGGAGGTACTGATCTTCATCCCGGCTGCTTCGCACTCAGCTGCGAATCGCTCCAATGAGAGCTGGGGGGCCCGACTTGATGAAGCCAAAGGACAACATCATCCGCAAAAAGCAGAGATGATATCCGATGGCCACCGAACCAGAACCCCTCATCGCCTCGACTGCGCTTAGAAATTCTGTCCATAAAATTATGAACAGAATCGGTGACAAAGGACAGCCTTGGCGGACTCCAACTCCCACCGAAACGAATCCGAGCTGCTGTTACCAATACGGACCAAACTCTGGCTCGGTGATACAGCGACCCGAATAGCTCGTAACAGCGGATCCGAACGCCGTACTCTCGAGCACGCCCCACAAGATCTTTCGAGGACACGGTCGAAAGCCTTCTCCAAATCCACAAAGCACATGTGGACAGATTGGGCAAACTCCCATGCCCCCTCCAGAATCCTGTGGAGCGTATAGAGTTGGTCAAGAGTGCTGCGGCCAGGGCGAAAACCACATTGTTCCTCCTGAATCCGAGGTTCGACTATCGGTCGGATCCTCCTCTCTAGTACCCCTGCATAGACTTTACCAGGTAGGCTGAGGAGTGTAATTCCCGATAATTGGAACACACCCTCCGGTCCCCTTCTTAAAAATTGGGACCACCACCCCAGTTTGCCAATCCAGAGGTACAGCCCCGATGACCACGCGATGTTGCAGAGACGTGTCAACCAAGACAGTCCTACAACATCCAGAGTCCTGAGGTATTCCGGGGGATCTCGTCCAACCCCGGAGCTCGACCACCGAGGAGCTTTGACAACCTCAGTGACCTCCACTCCAGTGATGGGCAGACCCTCACCCCAACCCCCAGGGTCTTCCTCTTCCACGGAGGGCGTGTTGGTGGGATTGAGAAGGTCCTCAAAGTATCCCCTCCACCTCTCAACAACATCCCCAGTCAAGGTAAGCAGCTCCCCACCTCCACCGTAAACAGTGTTTGTGAAGAACTGCTTCCCCCTCCTGAGGCGTCGGATGGTGGCCCAGAACCTTTTTGAGGCCAACCGATAATCACTCTCCAGGCCCTCACCGAACTCCTCCCACGCCCGAGATTTTGCATCTGCGACAGCCTCGGCTGCAGCACGTTTGGCCTGCCGGTACCCGTTTGCTGCCTCAGGAGTCCCACAGGCTAATAAAACCCGATAGGCCTCCTTCTTCAGCTGGGCGGCCCCCTTCACCGCAGGTGTCCACCGCCGGGTTCGGGATTACCGCCACGACAAGCACCGGCGACCTTACGGCCACAGCTATGGGCTGCCGCCTCAGCAATGGAGGCACGAAACATGGCCCATTCAGATTCCATGTCCCCGCCTCCTCCGGGCGTGGTTGTAGCTCTGCCGGAGGTGGGAGTTAAAGGCCTCTCGGACAGGGGCTCCGCCAAACGTTCCCAGCAGACCCTGATTACACGCTTGGGCCTGCCAGGTCTGGAAGGCAACCTCCCACACCACGAAGCCAACTCACCACCAGGTAGTGATCGGTAGACAGCTCAGCTCCTCTCTTCACCCGAGTGTCCAGAACATATGGTCGCAAGTCCGATGACACGACTACAAAGTCAATCATCGAACTGCGACCTAGGGTGTCCTGGTGCCAAGTGCACTTATGGACACCCTTATGTTCGAACATGGTGTTCGTGATAGACAAACTATGGCGAGCACAGAAGTCCAACAACGACACACCATTCGGATTCAGACTGGAGAGGCCGTACCTACCGATCACACCCTTCCAGGTCACACTATCGTTGCCCACATGGGCATTGAAGTCTCCCAAGACAACGAGCGAGTCTCCCGAGGGAGCGTTCTCCAACAGCCCCCAAAGACTCCAAAAGGGTGGGTACTCTGAACTGTCATTTGGTGCATAAGCACAAATAACAGTCAGGACCCGTCCCCCACCCGAAGACGGAGGGAAGCTACCCTTTCGTCAACCGGGAGAACCCCAACATTTGGGCACCGAGGCGGGGGCAACAAGAATACCCACACCGGCTCGCCGCCTCTCCCCATGAGCAACTCCAGAATAGAAGAAGGTCCAGCCTCTTTCGAGATGGATGGTTCCAGAGCCCAAGCTATGCGTTGAGGTGAGCCCGACTATATCTAGTCGGTATCTCTCCACCTCACGCACCAAATCGGGCTCCTTTCCCGCCAGAGAGGTGACATTCCATGTCCCGAAGGTCAGAGTAAGCAGCCGAGGATCAGTCCGACAGAACCCATGCCTTCGGCTGCCACCCAACTCACACTGCACCCGACCCCTAAAACTCCTCCCACGGGTGGTGGGTCCATGGGAGGGCGGACCCATGTCTCCTTTTCGGGCTGGGCCCGGCCAGGCTCCATGGGCATAAGCCCGAGATTGTTGAGCCTAAGTACTTAAAATCCTCCACCTTCCTTATCTCTGCTCCCTGTAACCTCACCGTTCCTCTTGGGTCCTTGTCATTCACACACATGTATTCTGTTTTACTGAGGCTAACCTTCATTCCTCTCCTTTCCAGGGCATACCTCCACCTCTCGAGATTTTCCTGCTCGTTTTCTCTGCTCTCACGACAGATCACAATGTCATCTGCAAACATCATAGTCCATGGAGATTCTTTTCTAACCTCGTCTGTCAGCCTGTCCATCACCATGGTAAACAAGAAGGGGCTCAGAGCTGACCCTTGATGCAGTCCCACCTGCACCTTGAATATTTCTGTCACACCGACAGCACACCTCACCACTGTCTTACATCTCTTATACATGTCCTGCACCACTCTAACATACTTCTCTGCCACTCCAGACTTCCTCATGCAATACCACAGTTCCTCTCTCGGCCCGCTGTCATATGCTTTCTCCAGATCCACAAAGGCATAATGCAGCTCCTTTTGACCTTCTCTGGACTTTTCTATTAGCATCTCCAAAGCAAACACTGCATCTGTGATGCTCTTTCTTGGCATGAAACCAAACTGTTGTTCACAAATGCTGACCTCTGCCCATAGTCTTGCTTCCACTATTCTTTAACATAACTTCATCGTATGGCTCATCAACATTATCCCTCTGTAGTTGCCACAACTCTGCATGTCTCCCTTGTTCTTAAAAATGGGCACAAGCACACGTCTCCATTCTTAAGGCATCCTCTCACTCTCTAAGACCTTGTTGAAGGTTCTTGTGAGAAAATCTACTGCTTCCTCTCCTAGACATACCTCCACAAGTATGTCACCAGGACCAACTGCCTTTCCACTTTTCATTCTCTTCAATGCCCTCCTCACTTCACCCTTACTAATCTTTGCTACTTCCTGGTCCTCAACAGTCACCTCTTCTACTCTTTTTCTCTCTCATTTTACTCATTCATCAGCTCTTCAAAGTACTCTTTCCATCTTCCCAGCACACTTCTGTCATCAGTCAATACATTTCCCTCTTTGTCCTTTATCACTCGAACTTGCTGCACGTCCTTCCCATCTCTATTTCTCTGCTGTGCTAACCTGTATAGATCATTTTCTCCCCCCTTACTGTCCAACCTAGCATACAAGTCATCATACGCGCTCTGTTTAGCCTTTGACACCGCTACTTTCGCCTTACACTGTGTCTCTCTGTACTCCTGTTTACTCTCTTCAGTCCTCTCTGTGTCCCACTTCTTCTTCGCTAACCTCTTCTTTTGTACACACTCCTGCACTTCCTCATTCCACCACCAAGTCTCCTTATCTACTTTCCTTCCAGAGGACACACCAAGTACTCTCCTACCTGTCTCCCTGATCACATTTGCTGTAGTTGTCCAGTCATCTGGAAGCACTTCCTGGCCACCCAAAGCCTGTTTCAACTCCTCCTTGAAGACAACACGACACTCTTCCTTTTTCAGCTTCCACCACTTTGCCTTCTTCACTTTTTTTACCATCAGCGTCATCCTGCACACCACCATCCTATGCTGTTTAGCAACACTCTTACCTGCTATTACTTTGCAGTCACTGACTTCCTTCAAATTACTTCACCTACACAAGATGTAGTCTACCTGTGTGCTCTTACCTCCACTTTTATAAGTCACCCTATGTCTCTTCTGGCAGAAAGTATTCACAACATCGATCAACATCTGTCCTCCTGTGTTTCTGTCCTGGATACCAAACCTTCCCATCACTTCCTCGTCCCCTCTGTTGCCTGCACCAACATGTCCATTCAAGTCTGCCATAAATGACCACTCTTTCACCTCTGGGGGTACTCTGCATCACTTCATCTAACTCACTCCAGAATCTCTCCTTCTCTTCTCGCTCACATCCTGTCTGTGGGGCATAAGCACTAACAACATTGACCATCACGCCTTCAATTTCTAACTTGAGACAGACTCATCACTCTGTCTGACACTCTTTTCACTTCTAGAACATTCCTGACCAACCCCTCCTTCAAGATGACTCCGACTCCATTTCTCTTCCCATCCACACCATGATAAAACAGCTTGAACCCTGCTCCTAAGCTTGTAGCCTTGCTACCCTTCCACATGGTCTCCTGAACACACAGTATGTCCACCTTCCTCCTCTGCATTATGTCAACCAGCTCTCTACCTTTTCCTGTCATAGTCCCTACTCTCAGTCCTAGACTCATGCCTTTCCTCTGCCTACGGACACGCCTCCTGTCTCTCCTTCTTCAACCAACAGCAGTCCAATTTCCACCAGCACCCTGTTGGTTAACAGCACTGATGGCGGTCGTTGTTAACCCAGGCCTCGACCGATCCGGTATGAAATTTGTCTTTACGGTTTGCATCTTGTATTCTGGCAAAAGTTTTACGCTGGATGCCCTTCCTGTCGCAACCCTCTGCATTTATCCGGGCTTGGGACCAGCGTGAGGGCGGACACTTGTTTGTGCCCCCCCTCACGGCTGCATTACCTGCACGTTCTTTCAACTTTTGAAATAAACTTGTTTTTTTTTGTTTTGTTTAGTTTTAGTTTTACTTTGTCCCGCTTGCAACGTCACTTTCACATTTTTTTGCCTATTATCTTCCAACCATGTGTATAGCAACTTTTCCATTTCTGCAATCAGTCTTTCATGCTGTTTTGTGATGATAGTTGACTTAATTGGGGCTTCTGCGTTCACTGCTTCCTTAATGCGGTCATTGTCCTTCAAAATTGTAGACACCATGGAGTGGGAGAGATGGAGATTTCATTTTCGTCTCCATCGACAGTGCCTTCCTTTCTTTTTTGGTAGAATTGCCATCTGATGAATCGGACTTCCTCTCGGGGGGGCCATGGTAAGGGTGTACAGTAAATGAATGTAAAATTGTACTGTAAAAGAGATGTTACTGTGACGGTATCTACTTACTGAGTGTAGTGGTAGAATGCTGAGAGTGTGGGATGCTGTGCTGTCAGAACTCTTATACGCCACGCTGCCGGATTTCTAGAGTAAACTCATAATAGGCATCCGCTAGACTCGGTCGTAAGTACGTATAGGTGGTTGTATCGCGCATACGGCGTAATTCGGATAGTGACTGTATTTGTGAGTGTGTGTGTGTGTCTTTCTCTTTATTATTCAAACTTTAAGTTTAAAACATTTACTCATAAACACATTGAGGTGGGCATTTTTCCAGAAACAAATATTGCCATATCTTATACAGGACGTGTGTGTATGTAATATCAAAATTTAAATTGAATCTTTTAAATATCAGAATGTGTACTTCTACAGATAAATTAATGTTTTATCACATTTATATTGGCTTCATACTACTATTAGAATAGACACTGGCTCAAGATACATCATGAACAGCTTGCCAGAAAGTCTTGCATATGACTGAGGAGAAGGCAAACTCTTCTGTTAAATTTGACTGGATATTTGCCCTGTGATGGCCTGGTGAGCTGTCCAATGTGCATCACACCCGCCCCCAGCGTCGGCTGAGATGAACGCTAGCCTCCCCATGACCCTAACTGGGATTAAGTGGTTACAGAATATGATGATGATGAAGAACAGTGATGAGACAGATTTGATTCAGACCTTTATGTCTTTGAAGTTATTTCTTCCTGCCGGAGTGTGAAGACCATTTTAACCAAGATAACAGTTTGTGTATACAGTCTAAAAAATGATCAACCCCAGCTAGAACTGAATAAAGTAAATTGCATATAATGTACTGTATATCACTTGCTATAGAAGACTTGAAGACTGCAGCAACATCTGAGGCTGAGAGCAAACAAACATGTGCCAGTGATGTCACATCCAGTGATGCCACGAAGGCTGAGGACGGTCATGGAAGAACCTCTGTCTCGTCGATGTCAGGTAGCAGCTTACAGAATCGGAATCCTTTTCTGATGAAATTTTTCTAATGAAAGTTGATGAAATGACCGTGAAACTATTCCGTTCTGTTTTTCTTTTAAGAGAGACACATCTCTATCCAGACTTCACTCGAAGGTCTGGAGATGCTCGTGGACTTAAATGGAGGTAAAGATCGCTTTCAGTTGATATGAAATATTAAAGGAGAAACCTGTACTCCTCATGTAACATCCACTTTATATACTGTTGAATGTACCGACTGTGTTTCTGCACTGAATCTTACAGCTGGTAGAAAGTCTTGTCCGTTATGTCCTGAGGAGAAGTTCAAGGCCTGTTACAGCCATAAACTGAGACGCCACCTGCAGAACCTTCATTGGAAAGTCTATGTGGAATTTGAAGGTAATGGATTTTGTATTCTTGGAGTCACTTGCTCATTTGCTGAACTGCTTAATCCTACTAGGGTTACGGGGAGGATGGAGCCAATCTTGGCCAACACCGGGTGATCGCAAGGTACATGCTAAACAGCTCATCAGACCACTGCAAAGCCACCACTCACACAATCACACTTGGGGCTAATTTGAAACAGAAAATTAGCTTAATGTACATGTCTTTGAACTGTGTGAGGAAACTAGAGTACCCAGACGAGATAAAAAGAAGCACAGGGAGAACATGCAAACTCCACCCACAAACGCCCGCAGGACCTTCTTGTTGTGAGGCAGACATGCTAACGACCACACCGCCACACCACTCTGATTTTGTACCGAAGCGGTAGAACTGTATGGTGATGATTTAGAGGATCTGACTTACTAATTTTGAATGTTTTGGCTCCTGCAGGTCAGAAGATGTGTATTTGTCATCTACCTTGCAGACAGATGAAGTCCAGCCAGGGATCAGATCAGGTGAATGTTCAGCTTTACTTCTGCCTCACTTCTGAACCAAAATCTTCAATGGAATGAAAATGATGAAAAGAATTTGGGGTGTGTTCCAGTGTGAGCGATTAGTACAACTATTTAGTCCTGTCAAGATAAGCAACTATAGCCAATCACGGTGGTCTGTGGGTTCGTGTATATGGAAGAGGACGGATAGCACTTTGCACCTCCATAACCGCTACATTCCTGGCAATTTATATTTATGATAAGTCATTTTGTTTCTATTTGTTTGGAATTAAAAAGAAAATGTGCTCTGTCATGTGTGTTGTTACTGGAATGTGAAATAATTTCTAGCATGATAGGAAGTTTTGTTCATATCACACAGAATAACTGAAGATTAATCAAGTTGGAAGCTTTATAAATCTCTCTCTCATTAACAATTTGATATGAACATAATTTTTGTTTTGTTTTAAGGACTGTGATTAGCCCTACAATGGCCTGCCAAGGCGGGCAGTGGTATCCTGGTGGTAAAGGTGCTGGATCACCAATCCTCAGGTTGGGGATTCAAGTCCCACTCTCAATGGGTTGTCACTGTATCCCCCCTCACCACCACCCTGCCACCCCGTGGTGATAACTGGGTTATTAAAGGCCGGCCATGTCTCTCACTGTCTATGGTGTGAGGTTCATGTAAAAGAACCATTGCTGACTTTTGACAAGAGGAGGTGCAAAGCCGTCAGCGTGTTTCCGCCCTGCGATGGCCTGGCGCGTTGTCCAGGGTGTACTCTGCCCTCGCCCGGAGTTGCCTGGGATAGGCGCCAGCCTCGCCGCGACCCTAATTAGGATTAAGTGGTTACAGAAAATGAATGGTCTGGCAAGCCAGCTTAGAAAATTAATGAACGATCATTATTATAATCAAAATTTGGTAATACCATATTCTACATAAGTGCCCAGGGTGCTTTTAAAAAAAAAATGGAGTGGGTGGGTGCTTACTAAAATGTTATCAGCGGAGTGGAACTGTAAGTGCTTATTAGCACCAAGGTGGAAAACATGAATAATAACGGAACAATAAGAGTTTTACTGGCATTTGTGTTATTCATTTTGTAGTATCAACCAAATTACTTGCAGGAAAGCTGAAAATAAACAGAAAACGGTATAATTAAAAAAAAAAAAAAGACCCTTTAATTTTCCCTTCCGGTGCTGTTCCTTTAAATACCCCCCCCCCCCCGTAAAATCGAGCCAATCAACATGAATGTCAACTTTAGCACATGGCACATTGAACCAATCAACACAAACAAGCACATGGCCAGGCATGTCTTTTAAATGTATGAGGTAAGTGAGCAGGAGAATCAGGTGAAAAATACTCATCACTTTCTGATAGGTCCTGGCTCATCGCTCCATTCATTCAGAGCATCCCATAGTTTTGCTGTAGCTGTTTCTCATGGTTCATCGGTTGTTAGACATTTACCAAGAGAACAAAGCAAACTATTTTCTTGTTTTTTAAGGCGGAACAATGAAATGTGTTTTTACTGATGAACATTCAAGTACCGTGTAAACTCACTTTTACAGGCAGTGAATGCCTCATTTTACCATTACAGAGACTGATCAAATAAAATTGGTAAGTTTGATCTACGATTTTGCTCTCAGTACACATGGGCGGTTATTAGACGTAAGATCAAAAACGGGGGGGGGGGGGGGGGTCTTATTGGAGCAGGGCGCTGATTACGTCGAATATGGTAATATGGCGCAGTGGTGGTCTAGTGGTATAGGGTGCTGGATCGCTGATCCTAAGGTTGGGGGTTTGAGTCCCACTCTCCACAAGGTTGTCACTGTCCCTCCTAATGCAGCTAACTGGGTTATCAAAGGCGGGCCATGTCTCTCACTGTCTATGGTGAGAGGCATGTAAAAGAACCATTGCTGATTTTCATAAAGTGTAGGCTGCAAAGCCATCAGCGTGTTTCTGTCCCTTGCTAGAAGGGTTGTGTCAGGAAGGGAATCCGACGTAAAAACCTGTGCAAATCATTCACTGTTGCGACTCCTGATAAAGGGGAAAAAAACGAAAGGAAATCTCATCTCTCTCTCTCTCTCACACGGTAATATAGTTGGGGATCATTGAATACTATTGCCAACAATGGACTTTTATACAGAAATAACAGTCTGGTGAATATCACAACTGACTAATCAGAATCCATTGTTCAACAAAACTATGTAATAACTACTACAGTGATTAGTCGTTAACGTATATACTGCTCACGGACATCTCACATTGCTTAACCACCTTATTCATTATGAGCAGGCTAGAGCCCAACCCAAAAGTGAGTGAAAGCGCAAGGTACACCATGAATAGTTCACCACACCATCACTGGGTAATATGCACCCATACACACAAAGTGCAGCTAATTGGGTTATCAAAGGCGGGCCATGTCTCTCACTGTCTATGGTGAGAGGCATGTAAAAGAACCATTGCTGACTTGTGTGTTTGTGGTTTGGTTTTTTTATTATTTTTTTTGAGGCGGGGGGGTTAAGGGAACATTTGACTTTAAGGTTTGCTTGAAACTGAAACAACTGATTGGTTGGTGTGGGTTCTTTTCAGGATTACTATGGTGACAGTTGATTTCTTTTTTTCAGATCTTATTTAATATACAGTAGTGCCTTGACTTATGAATTTGATCCATTCTGAGGGTGAGGTCGTAAGTCAAAATGTTCATTCGATAAAACAAATTCCCATCGGAAATAATAGAAAACCAATTAATCTGTTCTAACCCCCTCCCAAACAAACTCGTATAACCTGACATAAACATGTATATTTGACCTAATATATTAAAGATGTAAAAACAATAAATATTTCATAGTAATAATAATACATGTACATTAACATTAATAATAAACAATAAGTCAACTCACCCTTCTGATCATCGATTGCGGCAAAGCTGTAACGTGGGCATGAAAATGTCATGTGGGCAGGCATGAGGTGGTGCGTAACGGAGGAGGAGAATTTTGGGCATGTGCACGCTATGAATGCTAGCAAGGAAAGGCTCGTGGTGTGCTTCTCAAATAGTTCTGGGGGCCGTAGTGTGATGGGCGGGGGGGGGGGGGGCATGTATGACCCTAGGGAACATGCTTTTTTGTCATACTGTACTAGAATTAAGTGTAATTGCGCATTCTCTACAGTAGGTGGCAGTGGCACTCTCACTGTGTTCCCTATAGTGTAAGGAAAAATCGCTGAGCAAACGATATAAAGTGCAGTAAACACTTTATTGTTGCTCGTGGGTGTGACATTGGGTTTTTTCTTCCTATAGGGGGCATCACAGAAAATAATTGAGAAGCACTGCACAAGGTGTTCTTGGCACCACACAAGGCTAATCGGCCCGGAAAAGCCATTTCCCCAGCAGAGCCTGTAAATCAAAATTTTACTAGTTGGATGGGATCAAAGGTGGGATCAAAGATCGTATCATGGAAAATTCGTAATAAGGGACACTTGTAAGTCAAGGTGCCACTGTATTGCTATCAGGATGTAAACAGCCAAAAACCTACCAACTGAACTTGAAATGGGAGATACGACGAATCGTGTTATCTGCTTTCTCCCATGTGTGCATGTCCTTCAGAGTCAAGCGCGGCTAGTGGCACACTACCATTGTGTTGTATGCTGTGTAACCATTGCCCGAAAAACGGACATGATCAGCCACCTCAAACGCCACATTAACAAAGGAGAGACTGAAGCGAGCTATTCGGGTACTCCAGACACGTCATTTGAGGAACCGGGTAGGTGTTGTCTCACCACCCCACCTCTTCTCACTGTTGCCTTTTTTTTTTTTTTTTTTTTTTTTTTTTTTTTTTTTTTTAAACGTGTCTTATGTTCTCCAGTGCCAGGCCAGGCATATGAGATCATGAAAGAACTGGGCACCAATGTGCAGCTCATGCCCAACCACAGCACACCCATGAAGACTGACACATACTTCAACCGTAAGATGAAGACCAACAGGTCAGGAACACACCAGCATTCTCCACTTTGACTCAAAAATAGTTCTCTTCTTCTGTGTATTATCTAAGGGGTTTCTTGTTCCTCTTCTTCTTTTTTGGTAGGCAGTTGGTGTTTTGTTCGCTTGCTGTTCTTGCCGAGGAAAGAAGTCCACTGGAATGTCTGGATGCTTTTGGAGCCACTGGTGAGTCCTTGTTTAATTCAGATGTGCTGTCTGATGAATTTTATTAGAGGACAGGGTCAAATTAGGAGCAGTGATGTCATCAAGTGTGGCATGGTATTGTACTTTTTAGCATGTCCGCTTCACTATAAAAGAAGGTTTGAGTCCTGAGATCAGCAAGGGTGTTTCTGTGTGGAGTTTACATGTTTATTCCTGTGCTTGTGTGAATTTCTGCAGGGGCCTTTGGTTTCTTCCCATAGTCCAAAGACCTGCACATGAGGCTAATTTGCTGTTCCAAATTGCCCCTAGATATACGAGTGAATTTTATGTGGGCGTTGGCTCTGCAATGGATTTACTAGCCAGACAGGCTTTTTCCCGTCATCACCCAGACTTTGCTTGTGACCCAAGTAGGATTCAATGATTTGGCAAATTTATCAGTGAATATGTTTAACCAAATGGTGTACATGATGAGAACCAATCAAGGGAAAGTATAGAATGAAAAGACAGATGGCAGGTCTGAAATTTATCTGTTTTGTTACATGTAAACGGAACATGTCATCACATTTTTGAGTGTAAACAGACAACAGCATTATTTTGTTTATTATTATTATACATCATCCCTAACTTGTTGTGAACGGTCCCTTCTTTCCATTCTCGTAAAGGTATAATGGGCTTGCAGTGGGCCAAGCACCTCCGCAGTGCTGTTAAGGTGACGATCAATGACATAAATGAAGCCTGTGTTAATATGATTAAAGAGAACTGCAACCTCAACCACATCCAGCTGGAGGGGGGGCACATTGTAGAGAGTAGTGCCCCCGTCAACACTGTGGAAGTGACCCAGATGGATGCCAACGTTCTCATGCATCTCAGAGCTTTTGACTACATGTAAGTAAAATCAGGGCTGTAATGCAGGTACAGGAAAAGGGACGGACTTCCTGGGGGAATTACATTTAACAAATATGCACAGATGCTTTGGCTTTTCTTGAAGAGTTAATTCTATTACTATTCAATTGAGTGACATCTCCTGAGGTGCATAATTGTTTTTAGCATATACTGCACACCAACATAAGGTAAAACGCACACCAAAAATAAACGATATCAATCTTGTTTTACAGTCTTGATGGACACAGGTGAGCTCCGTGTGCATGTGTGAGCAGGTGTATAAGCACTGTAATGGTGTTTTCACTTGGAAAGAAACATACTATTCTTTAAAAGAAAATCCAAATTCTGTGGTTATGCTGAAAGATTTTCATCATCAGGTGGTCTTTACTTACATTTTCAAAGTTGCAATATGCTAAATCCGTTTGATGGTTTGCGTCAGCCTGTTTAAAAAAAGTCACCATTTGTAGACCGTTTCACTCTTGCAAGTGTGAAATCGCTAGAAGAGGACGCAGATAAAGGGGGAAAAAAACAGTACAGTATGCGAAGCCATCAAATCAGATATTAATTAGTGAGCTTCTGAATACAATAAAACGAGTCACATCTAGACATATGGTATGGTAGGCCTCCGTCAGTCCCGAAGGACTATGGCTGCACTCTGGCTGGTATCCCGGCTGGTGATACTCCCCAGTGCGCAGAGCCCGGGTAGGGAGTAATGAGGGACAGGCTGTTACCCAAGCAGCAAGTCCCCCGTCTCGGCGCCACCGGAAGGATCCAATGGAAAGGCAAGTGCCGATACGACTGGGTTCCGGTGCCGCTGCAGGAGAGAATCTACGGTCAATTTAGAACGGCCAATTAACCTACAGTGCACGTCTTTGGATTGCGGGAGGAAACCGGAGCACCCGGAGGAAACCCGCACAAGCACGGGGAGAACATGCAAACTCCACACAGAAACGCCCAGGCCGGGAATCGAACCTGGGCCTTCTTGCTGTGAGGCAGACGTGCTAACCACTACGCCACCGTGCCGCCCATCTAGACATAATACTACACTATATTTGCGTGCATCAGACAAGCATCTTCTCTGTACATAAAAGCATGGACTATATTTTGGTGCTTTCTGATGCATAGGCATTCTTTTGGGTATAACGATCATTATAACAATTATTTTCTGAAGGCAAAGTGGATATTGCTGAATTTTCGCTGAGACAGAATGTAAAGGTGAGTGTAATTCTTTCCTGTACACTGTATATGAACGCATATTACCGCCTGATGGGCTATGAAACTCTTGGGTTCAACTCCTGGGCAGTTCAAAGACCGGCACAATAGGCTAATCGGCTGTTCTGAATTGCCCCAAGGTGTGAGTGTAAATAATTTTGTGTGTATGTGTGAGTGAGAGAGGAAATTGGCCCTGAGATGGTCTGGTAAGATGTTCAGGGTGTACCATGCCTTTGCCCAGTTGGCTGGAGATATCACCTAGGAGGATTAAGCATCATTGAATGAACAAACAATTTCATGACTTTTGCTTTACTCTGACAGACACCTGGACCCTTTTGGCACATCTGTGAACTACCTGGATGCCGCCTTCCGGAATGTGCGCAACTTGGGCATCGTTTCTGTAACCTCCACCGACACCGGCTCACTCTACTCCAAATCTCTGAATGTGACGCTTCGCCATTACGGCTGTCAGATAGTCAGGACGGAATACTACAGAGAGCTGGCAGCACGCATGGTGGCGGCCTCTATAGCCAGGTAGGGCAGTGTGTTCTCTTAGTGGAATCTCTACTCTGTGCTGGAGATGCTTTACGAGTGACCACGGGATTCTGAAGGGGTTTTAATTATCCTGGAGGATATCTGCAGAAATTCTCATATATATATATATATATATATATATATATATATATATATATATATATATATATATATACACAGTAAAAATAAAAGGACAGGACAAAGACAAAAAATTTATTTTTGTTATTTGCTCTACCAAAAAGTATTGAGCACTCCCCTACGGAAGGATCTACTCAGAAAATCCTATATACACAAGTCCTTCTAAAAAAATTAGCATATTGTGATAAAGTTCATTATTTTTTGTAATGTACTGATAAAAATTAAACTTTCATATATTTTAGATTCATTGCACACCAACTGAAATATTTCAGGTCTTTTATTGTTTTAATACTGATGATTTTGGCATACAGCTCATGAAAACCCAAAATTCCTATCTCAAAAAACAGTAGGCCCCCGTTTTTCCCGATGGTTCGGTTCCGGCCCTTCTTGCGGATCAAGAAAATCTGCGAGGTTTTTGATGCGTTTTTAAAACCCCATGTATGATATTGCATGCAGTAAATTCTGCTTGTTAAACACATTCTCTAGCCAGTCTTACTCATTAATACAGTAATAATGTAGTAATGATTAATAAAAACTTTTAAATTTTGTGTTGTGATAATATTCATGAATAAATAAAGCGCTTAGGCTCCTTACCAGAAGCTAGAGAAGATGCAGGGTGTTAAAATGGCATCATAGGGCTTAAATAATCATTAAACATACACTAAAAAAAAAACCCGTTAATTTACAATTCAAGCAATATGTTGGACATGTGTGCGAAGGACCAAAAAAGAGGTGTACACATCATCTGCAACCAATCAGCAGGAGGGAGAAACAAAAGCTGTCGGCCATTGGCTAAATTTGAAACGCATGCCAGTTACTTCCGGATTTGTCGTCAAGCCGCAAGTTGAACTCCTAGTGCTTCACGCTACAGAAACCAGGGATAGGCGCTAGTCTCGGGTGTATGAAGCCCAACAGATTTACCATTACATTTACATAGACAGGAACTTTCCAACAGGTCAATGTCAGGATCTGATTAGATAATGAGAAACGGCTCACGGTTTAAATTAGACAGTGTCTGAAGACTTCGGAGAGGCAAGTACGTATTAAATTAGTAATTCGTGGAGAAATTCTGATCATTTAATGTCATGACAGGAATGATGTTGTTAGTAGTATAAGCACAAACCTGTCACTCAGGTAATGTAATCTAATTTAGGCCCTATTATACAACTACGAGGTTCTGATCTTCTATACAGTAATCCCCCACCACTTCACGTTTCCTACTTCGCATCCCGCAATATCACCAGATTTCCATCGGAAATTTAAAGACTATTCAAAATTCACGACCACCTTTCCTCCCTCATGAAACAATGACTTTTATTGAGATCAGGGGAAGCACTGTGGTGCAGGAAAAATCGTGTTCACCATCGTGGTGAGAGAAAAACAAAAACTAAAATCACTGGAAGAGTATCAACACGGAAACTGGTCGAGCATGAAGCTATTTATAGCGCACTGATGTCTGAGTGAATTCAGGTGCATTCTCTGGATTTCGCCTGTGGGTAACAGCCACGCCCCTCATCAGTGTATGAAGAGAGATTCCACAATTCGCGGAGGGGGGGGCTGGTCCCTATTAACCACGAAATAAGTTTGTGCCACGTGAAAGGTCCATGAATGAGTGTTCGATCCATCGGTAATTAAGCCCAGAAAACAGTAATGGAACATCTGGAGTAGGATACAGATTTTATTCTCGTTGATGTTCTTGTGCTAGACCTGCAAAAAAAAAAAAAAAAAGAAGAAAATGAAACGTGGACCCTGCAATGGCCTGGTGAGCTGGCCAGGGTACACTCTGCCCTTGCTGAGCTTCGGCTGAGATGGCTGCAAGCCTCCCCATGACCTTAATTAGTATTAAGCAGTTCTGAGAATTAATAAATGAATTAAAGCGGAACATTCGGTGATTTTTTTTTTTTTTTTTTTTTTTTTTTTTTTTTTTTATAAAAATAATTACTTTTTGTGTGTTTCCAGAGCAGCGGCACGCTGTAATAAAGGTATCGAGGTTTTATTGGCTGTGGCTTTGGAACATTTTGTGTTGGTGGTGGTGCGTGTGCTCCGAGGCCCCACACAGGCTGACGAGACGGCCAAGAAACTGCGACAGCTGTTGCACTGTCAGTGGTGCGAGGAGAGAGTGTTCCATAAGCCAGGCAGTATGGTGGAGGGTGAGTACACAATAAGTATAGGACCAAAAAAAACGGAGTTTAGTACACTGGGTGGGTGGTGGTGGTGGGGGTGCAGCATTTACTCTATAGAACTTCGCCTCAAATATCTGAACTTTTACCCCCATGCTACAGTATATAGTGAAGATATTTTCAGCCAATGGGCCCATAAGTGGGTCTCTCGGTGCTTTCTATGGGAAGTGGGAGCAGTGTTCAGTTATTTCTAAATGGGTTACTGGTACAGTAAGTCGTCGACTTACGAAGGGTCTGTCAGAACCAATCTGGTCGTATGTCGACTTTCCAGCAAATACACTCGCACCAAACAAAAACGGATGAATAAATCTCGCGCATTTAAATCTATACATCTATTTTTGATTCCACGACACTGTCACACGCAGCGGAGAGCCAATCCTTTCTGTACTCCACTGTGTGGGTGGGTCCGATAGCTTCAAACTCCAATTTTATTGGATTATAACAACGGCCACAGATTGCGCGTGTTGTTTTTGAGTAAAGAGATAAATTTCCCTCGTTTTGATCGGCTCATTTCCACGAAGCCAAGCACAGCTGGCAAGCAAACACAAATGGACAGACATGGAAAAACTTCAACCCGCAGACCAGCTGATTGCCAAAACTTGGGACGCGCTTCCTGTCACTTAAACACTGCAGCATGTGAGTCCAATAAAACTAGAGTTTCAAGGTATCAGACCCGCCCACACAGAAAGGATTGGCTCTCAGCTTCGCGCCACAGTGACGTGGCATTGAAAGTAGATGAATAGATTTGCTCTGAGCAGTTAGAAAGTGAAGCTGCATCATCTCCTGCTTGGCCTTTTAAGATGCTGGCGCTGCCGGCAGCACAAACAACCGTCGTACACAACACTCGCACTGCCATGAATCAGGCTTCACCACTTTTGCCGGCATAAAGTCGATCAGACAAAACTCGCTTCGGTCGCAAGTTGATGACTTGCTGTACCTTTTTTTTTTTATATTATTATTTTTTTTGGGAGCACTCTCGCTCTTTTGAATGTTGTTGACACTGCCAGATGATATAGAGCTATTAATAATAGTGAAGTCATGAAGGGGAGAAGATCTCGAGATATGATTCGTGAGAACTCTTCTTTTATTTCCATGCTAAATGCAGTCTGTGCAGAAGTCACATTAGATGAGAATGGACAGGAGATCACCGTAAGAAGTCTGAGGAGTTTCAGATCACTTTCTCCCTGCTCTTAATTCCCTTTATATTACTACACAACCCATCCAAGAGCCGAGGAGCAGTGCGAGAGGTTTTCTTGGGTTTTGAAGATAGTGGGCAAAGGATCACGCTGGACAATCCCTGAGAAATTTTTACTGATTCTAAATGAATGGTAAATCCGTTCTTTAAACACTCACCGTGTCCAGAAGGTTTGATTATGGAGAAGGTTTGATTATTTGCCTTTTCTCTACTTTGTCCTCGTCAAAAGTGTGCACTTTAACCTGCCTGTAATGTGGCTGTTGTGGTTGTACTGTAATATGATGCACATCACGCATTACATGCTTCAGAGATATCCCTGCAGGTGGTTTAAAATATCCCTGCAGGTGGTGTTGCTGTTGTTGTTGTAAGAGTCTGGTTTGTAACATGGCAGCACGGTGGCGCAGTGGTTAGCACATCCGACTCACAGAAAGAAGGCCTGGGTTCGAGTCCCAGCTCAGGCATCACCGTGTGGAGTTTGCATGTTCTCCCCATGCTTGTGTGGGTTTCCTCTGGGTTCTCCGGTTTCCTCCCACGGTCCAAAAACGTGCACAGTAGGTTAATTGGCTGTTTTAAATCTCTCCAAGTGTGATTTATGAATGGTTGTGTGAGTGTTGGCCCTACGATTGCCTGGCAAGCTGTCCAAGGTGTGTTGTAACATTTTATTCATTTATATATTTAACAGTGCAGTGGTCTAATGGTATAGGGCGCTGGATCGCTGATCCTAAGGTTGGGGGTTTGAGTCCCACTCTTCACAAGGTTGTCACTGTCGTCGCCCCCCCCCCCCCCCATGCAGCTAACTGGGTTATCAAAGGCCGGCCATGTCTCTCACTGTCTATGGTGAGAGGTTCATGTAAAAGAACCATTGCTGACTTTCGTAAAGAGGAGCTGCAAAGCTGTCAGTGTGTTTCTGTCCCTTGCTAAAAGGGTTGTGTCAGGAAGGGCATCCGACGTAAAAACCTATGCCAAATCAAACATGTGATTCATTCGCTGTGGTGACTGCTGATAAAGGGAAAAAGCCCAAAGGAAATCTCTCTCTCTCGCCAACATTATTGTTGCTTGGACACTTCAGCCTGTATTTCAGTCCATAATCTGCTGAACTCACTGCCACTAGCATCCTACCAGGCTGTAGACACACCCAGATCCTCGAGCACTTCAGGGAACAAAAGATAACAAAAATTGATTCTTTATCATGCTAATTTGGCAAAGAATATAATTCAGGAATTCACACATGAAGGGGACACAATAGGGAATTTTTGTTTTGACAACTGAAAAATTCTGACTTTTATACAGCTTATAGTATAAATTATTATAATGGATCTGTGCTGTCTCACTAAGCATTATGGTTCTCTCTCTCTTTTCAGAGAATCAGTATAGGCAGCTACCATGTCAGTGCCATGGCAGCATGCCGGGGAAGACTGCGGTTGAGCTGGGACCGCTCTGGTATGCTTTACTACCAATAATTTCTTCACATATTCAATTTATTACACTTCAGCATCAGGTCTCAAGAGTCAATGGTTTTCAGTAGGTCCCCGTTTTTCGCGATTGTTCAGTTCCTGCCCTTCCCACGGATCAAGAAAATCCGTGAGTTATTGACGCGGTTTTAAACCCTATGTATATTACATGCGCTAAAATATGCTTCTCAATGTTCTATAGCCAGTCTTACTGATTAATACAGTAATAATGCAGCAAAATGTAGTAATGATTAAAAAGTTTTAATTTTGTACAGTGATGATCTTTGTTAATGAATAAAGGGCTCCTTACCAGAAACTTACAGAAGATGCAGGGGCGTTTGAGTGACATCATAGCGCTTAAATAATCATTAAAAACACACGAAAAAAAACATGAATTCATGGTGACAACATGCATGAGAAGGAGAAAAAAGGTGTACACATCTGCAACCAATCAGCAGGAGGGAGAAACAAAAGCTCTCAGCCATTGGTTAAATTGGAAGCACGTGCCAGTTACTTAGTTCGGATTTCTGACTGTATGTTGTTAGTATTTGGTGGTTTTTATATGTAGTGTGAGCTTGTTGTTGTGTCATTTTGGTTATGGCTGCTGTTCGAGGGTTTTGTCGCTCTGCTCGGACAGAAATACACCGGGACATGGAGTCGGGACTCCAGTGGTGTGAGTAAGGAAGCAGCCAAAGCGGTCTATACCAAGGATCAGCTGATTGACATTTATTCCCTTCAATCACGAAGACAAAGGATTGATCCAAGGCTACTTCTTCATATCAGGACACTTGGCATAAGTGTTACACAACCTATTAAGAGGTTGCCGAGATGGCCGTGGAAAACAAAAGTGAATCAACACTTTCGGCTCTATTAGCAAATCTCCTCCTACCGTACACTCTCAAAATAAAATCCCACTAATAGAGTTTGCCAGTGGAATGCAAGATCTGTCCGTAACAAAACTGACGAAATCTCAGAATTGATAACAGAACATGAGATTGGCATTCTTATTTTGACTGAGACCTGGATATATGACAGTGGTGACGAAGCAGTTGTTCGGTCCATGTTACCTCCTGGCTACACGTGCAAGACAAGATCACGTGACAAACGTGGCGGTGGCCTGGCTATCATACACAGAGACTATTTCAACGTCATGACCCCTCCGTCAGTTTTTCCCCCTGCCCAGTCCTACGAGTTTCTGGAGATTCTCATCACACACCATTAAGACAGCAACTCGGATTATTAGTCTCTCCATCGCCCTCCTCCATCGGCGAAAAACAAACTTGGCACCTCTTTCTTCTTTGAAGAGTTTCAGTGTTTGCTTGAGCATGCATGTTGGAGAAAGGGACAACTTTTAATTCTTGGAGACTCCAATCTCCATTTTGACAACAATCAGAGTACTGGCATGAAGAAAACGAGTAAGCTGCTTGAAATTCATGACTGTGTGCAACACATCAATGTTCCAACGCATAAGTCCGGACACACTCTGGACTGGGTGCTGACACGGATCACGGACGAATGTGTCTGAGGTCAGTGTGGGAGATTACCAGCTCTCAGATCACTGCTGTATTTTCATGAACCTGGATTCATCACACCCTCTTCGTCCCCTGAAGTCTGTACTTTGCAAGAATATCCGAAACATGGGCAAAGCAGCGTTTTCAGCATGACTTATCAATCTCTGAATTGATAGTGAACCCCGCAAGCAGCTGTGAAGATCTGGTTGTACAATATAATCATGTGTTGACAGGGATACTTAACAAGCATGCCCCAGCAAAAATCAAAGATGATTCCTTATCGACATGATTCATCATGGGAAATCACACCTGAGGTTGTAGCTGCAAAACGCAAAAGACGCAAAGCAGAGAGACTTTGGAGAAAGTCCAGATTGGAGATACATTGGCAGCTATATGTGGTAGCTAGGAATGAACTGACGTTAGCAATCCGTCAATGCAAATGTCGGTATCTTAACAACAAAGTCAAGGAAAATTCCAATGACTCTCGAGCTCTATATCGACTTCTGTTTATCATGATGGGGAGAACCAAAAACGTAACTCAATCATCCCTGGAAGACGACCTTGAAATTGCAGAGAACTTTTCGTCATTCTTCACAGACAAAATCCAAACCATCCGATCACATTTGGATAACTCTGAGGAAGGTACGAGTGACTTTCCTGTACAGGGATTTGCTGATGACCCCCTGACAAGCATCCAGATATTCAGTGAAGAAGAGGTTCTTACACTATTGAAGAAAGCCAATCGCACCTTCTGTGCACTAGACCCAATGCCAACTCTGCTTGTGTAAGACCATCTGGATATTCTACTGACTCCTATCACTAATTACTTCTGGCTGTGTGCCGGAAGACCGAGCAGGTTATAGCACTGAAACAGCGGTGCTGAAAGTCCATGCCATGGTGTGGATAATGGTGATGCTGTGCTCCTGGCTCTTTTGGACCCGAGTGCAGCTTTTGGCACTATTGATCAGTTACCTCTTGACCCAGAATTTGGAATATGTGGATTAGCACTGACGTGGATTCAATCCTACTTAACTGTCAGAACACAGAGTGTTGCAATTAATGGAACTTTATGCAGCCCTGTTCCACTTCAGTGTGGTGTCCCACAAGGGTCCGTGTTGGGACCCACACTGTTCAGTCTTTACATCAGACCTCTTGGCCATATCAGTGACAAGCTCTTACATCATCTGTACGTGGATGACAACCAACTGTGCAATTTGTTTGCACCTAATCCCACAGCTGCCACCATAGCTATCTCACAAACATTGGACTGTTGTGATGAAATAAAACTCTGGATGACCAAAATCAAACTGCAGTTAAATGCCGAAAAAACAGAAATTATCCTCATTAGCCCACCACAGAGGCGCCAAAAATATAAAGTCCACTCTGTAAGGGTGGACAAATCTGAGATACCTCTGGGTGTTGTCATTGATTCTGATCTCAGCCTGGACAAGCAAGTCAATCATCTGTCAAAAGTCTATAACCTATAATTACAGAACATTGGCAAGATCAGACCCTGTCTCACAAAAGAAGCCACAAAAATCTTAACTCTTGCTCATCATTTCTCGTTTGGATTATTGCAAGTCTTCTTGCCAACTCTACAAATATAAATCTGAACAGACTCCAAAGAATTCAAAATAAATCTGCTCGCCTCGTCACTCTTTTACCCAAGTCAAGCCATATTACACCCATCCTTCAGGAACTTCACTGGCTTCCTCTGAAACAGCGGATTGACTACAAGCTCCTGTGTCTAGCATACCAGTGCTACTCTCACACTGCCCCACAGTACTTGTGTGATCCACTTCCACACTACTGTCCCAGCAGATCACTTCGATCTGAAAGCAAACACCTGTTCACTGTGCCCAAAGTGAAGCTCTCCAGTTATGGAAAGAGATCCTTTGAGTTTGTTCCAAACGGTGGCTGCAGCAATCTCCTGCTTAATGTCCATCAATCAAAGTTATTCCACGGTCAGAACTTCAGTTAAAATTCCTCTTTTTTGCCAAGCCTTCTTCTGAACACTCTCCAGAGCGCTTTGAGCATAATATCACAGTATGGATAAAGCGCAAGCTAAATCTACTACTACTACTACAATCCACGAGTATGCGGGGGCACGAGCGCTGAACCGCGAATGGTCAATCTTCATACTGTAGATATTGCAACCAGAGTGCAATGCAGAAGGTACTGTGACATGTGATGTTTATATGAAAAGTTTAAACCCATAACCTACAGGTTGTCACGTAAGTTAATTATTAAAATGTATTCGCATTTAAATGTGTTTGGTCTCAGAGTTAATTGAGTTACACAGACAAAGGAGATCTGGATCATCAGCGGTGATTCTCTTTGAAAAAGTATTTCATTCATTTGCTGAATCACTTCTGTTATATCATGTTGAGGCTGGAGCATGTTTTGGCCAACACCGGGTAAAGCCAGGTTACACCCTGATCAGCTTACCAGTGGCAACATGCACAACAATACTTAAAGTCTGCAGCTGAGTGAAATTGTAACGATAGCAGCTCTTATTCATCTCGTATTACTTGTGAAATCGTGTCGACATCCACTTCAGAGTAAAAACTGTTGATTAGTTGCATTTGATGGATTGTTGTGCACTTGATTTCTGTTCAAGTTTTTTTTAAACATGAAAGGAGTTTTGCTCCAACAGCAACATGCCATCCTACAGATGTATGTGAAGCCCTGTTAAACTACAGTACAAATCAACTTAAATAAACATTACAATTTTATTTATTCATTCATTTTCTGTAATCGCTTAATCCTAATTAGGGTTGCGGGCAGGCTGGCGCCCATCTTGGTCGACTCCGGGAGAGGGCAGAGTACACCCTAGACAGCTTGCCAGGCCGTCGCAGGATGGAAACACACTGACGGTTATGTAGCTCCTCTTGTCAAAAGTCAGCAATGGTTCTTCTACATGAACCTCACTCCATAGACAGTGCGAGACACAGCCGGCCTTTGATAACCCAGTTAGTGCACTGGGCTTGAATTTTTTTTATTTATTATTTTTTTTGTTCTTTAAATAAGTAGTGTGTGGATTACTACAACCTCATCTAAAATTACACACAGTAATAACAGAATTAAAGAAAAAAAGTTGTCCATCAGGCCATATATTCAGGGATCAGATTGGACACCAGATCTTTTTCTAAAGAATCTTTGTGTGTGTGTTTTCCAGGTCAGGTTCTCTGTTCAACACTGGATTCTTGAGGCGTATGCTGGTGGCAGCGGTGCAGCACAGCATGGAAGACATTCAGCCGCTGGTGAAGACACTGATCTATGAAGCCGACTGCACCACGCTGAAGTCCTTCGCTGTCACAGGCCAACCAATTCTAGCTAATCAAGGTATGTCAGTGAGGTGAATGTTGCTGGTTAGTCCCCTTCTGGCTGATCAGCATCCACCAATGGTTGATATACTACCTGGTAATATCTGTGTACACAAAAAGCACAGTAAATGAAAACACTATTGTAATGGTCAATTTTCACATTTTTAAAATCATGACTGAGGCATGTGTGAGCAGAGCCAGTACACACACAACCACTCACACCTATGAGCGAGTTGGAACAGCTGGAGTACACAGAAGAAACCTACACAAGCACATAGCGACCGTGCAGATGCCTTGCAGGATACCTTCTCCGAGTTCGGGACTCAAAGCCAGGACTTTCATGCTGTGAGGGAGACGTGTTTAAAAACTACACCACCATGCTGCTCAGTTATTTAAAAATGTAAAGCAATTGGACGGTGTAAAAAAATGTTTAATAACTACGTTTTATTATATTCTGCACAGGAACGTTGTAATTCATATATACTATATGGGAACCTAAGCAAAAACACACTAAAATGAGATTAATGATTTATTACCCAGATATAGCTGACCAATTAGATTTCGCCATTCCTGTGTAGTGTATTTATTAAGACATTATCCACCCTGCAAACTTTGAATAATACTTTAAAAAAGTAAAAAAAAAAAAAAAAAGGCAAGATATCTTTTTTTTCCCCCAGTATGGCCTGGTGGTAGGCTGCTTGATGACTGATCCCAAGGTTGGGGGTTGAAGCCTTATTATTAACCGATACCCCACCGTAAAAAAAGGCCAGCTACCTGGTGCTGGGAGGTTCATGTAAAAGAACCATTGACGGCTATGCAGCTACTTTTGTTGAAAGTCAGCAGTGTGTTTCTACCCTGTGATGGCCTGGTTAGCCCTCCAGGGTGTACTCTGCCCTGTATTCCAACTGGCTGTTTTAGATTGCCCCCAAGTGAACGTGTGAGTGTTGTTGCTCTACAATGGACTGGAAGAGTGTTCAGGGTGTACACCTCCTTCACTCAATGTGGGCTGAGATCCACATAACCATATAGGATTGTGATTCGACACACATGTGAATGATGTCATACACATTACTGCCAAGATATTCATGTAGGTTTTGAACGTTTATTCTATTTGGATTTTTTTTTTTTTTTTGAAAATTGCTATCATTTTCTGAATGGGTCTCATTTTATCTTTTGGCAGTAGAGTGTGGCGTCGTCATTAAAACTATACAGAAGGTGGCAGAAGCGGACGCTCTCGATCCATCAGGTAGAAGTTTCACCTGTTACTGCTGACGTTTAATTGTAATTTCTATTTAAAACACTTTAAGTGAATAAATATCAGATAAGAGCAGTCTGGGTAAAGTTTAATCATTAAGAGTGATACGGCCATTATATCTTCCCTAAATGTACATGTTCCAGGATGTTCATCAATTGCATGTACCAATAGTATGAGCCGAAGAAAACTAACATTTCCTTTAAAAAAAAAAAACAAAAAAAACCCCAGTGGCTTCTCCTGAGGCGAACGTCCAAACAATTTGTGAGTGTTTTTCATGCTTGTATTTCCCCCTCTTAGGGAAGCGGAAGATTGGAGAAGAGTCTAGTAATGTATTGAAGAAACTGAAAACAGAAGTGTCCCTGGAGCATCCTCCTTTCTACTACAGCATCCATCGCCACAGCATCCGTGGAATGAACATGCCCAAGTGAGTCCACCTGCATCGCACTATTGTAACTGCATAACCTTCAGCAAAATGAGTTCACAGATAGCAGAACCTCAAACGTGTATATGATTTAATCAGTACAGTAGCACAGGTAAACCGTACCAAGATTTGGTTTGATTGTCAAGAAAAGGATTGGGCACAATTTATCCAACTTAAAGAAACCTTCTGGATCGTTACAGAAGTTCTGTTACAATAATGTTCAGCAAGACAAAAGCAGACAAAGGGTAGAGATATGTACCAGCAGAGTTCAAGAAAGCGTTTAGTGTTCGAGATATACGTTTGTACAGATTTAAAAACATTCAGATTTTCACAGAGAGAGAGAGAGACCTGCATTGCCATTCGAGATAAGATTGATATCGACTTGTACTCTGAGTTGAACAATATTTTCTAAAGTTTTCAGCATATGATTTCTTTGAATAATATACAAAGGACATGCAAGTGAAAAGGCATTTTCAGTTATCACTGCTTCATTTTTTTTTTTTTTTTTGTTTGGTTTTGTTTTACATGGATTCTAAATACAGTCGGCCCCCAATTTACGAAATGAATCTGTTCCAGAGCTCTTTTCGTAATGCGGGGATTTCGTAAGTAGGGGGTCACATCTTACATGTTAAACGCCTAATTCGTTCCAAGGCTCCAGTCTTTGGACTGGATCAACCCCATAATCCCTTTAAAAATGATAAAAGTACACCAATTTTGTATGAAATGTGTTAAAAGTAAAAAATATGTATTAAACCATTTTATTAACATATTTATTAATTAAACCATTATTAAACATTTTTTATTAACACACACACACACACACACACACACACACACATCCCTGTCTCTCTCTCACACACACACAGACTCATTACAATGCACGTGCTTATTCTAGCATTGCGGGCCATGCCCACAAGACGTGGAATTCAAAGCGCATTCCCTGCTTGACCATTTACTGAATTTAAACTTAAAAAACTAAAGTGTTATTCCTTCTCTCTCTCGCACACATGCGCACGTGAATTCAAAGCGCATTCCCTGCTTGACAAACTCGTTTAATTTGACCCCTTGAGGGATCGGAATTCCAGATGAGCTCAAATGCGCCCACATTTATTAAACATTTACTGAATTAAACAACTTAAAAACTAAACTAAAGAGTGAAGCTTCCTTCTGTCTCTATCTGGGAGGCCAGCGGGGTGGGATGTTGAGAGACAGCCAATGAGCGAGCAACTCGCGCGTCGTGTGAAATTTTGATTGGCGCGTTTGAATTTTGAATTTCTTTTCGTAAGCGGGGATTGTTTCGTATCTTGGGAATGGAAACTCGGGAAAATGTTTTTCGTAATCCAGGGATTTCGTACACAGGGATCTTCGTAATTTAAGGGTCGACTGTAAATCATAATTGAGGGAACTGGACATGTGTTTTGATCTAGTATGTAAAACAGTTAATTTTCTTTTTCCGTATGAAAAATACACGGGTGGATATGCTTTCTTTACATGAATAGCAGACTTAAATGAAACAACAGAGTCACAATTTCTAGTAGATAAAGGGATATTATTCCACATTTTAACAGTTGATGGGTAAAAGGAGAGGGACGAATATTTTAATCTTGTACTGGGCTGGCTGTAATTATCGCAGTTTCTTAATTCGTAGTCAGTTCGGGATCTCGCTTCAGGAGGAAATAGATCATAAAAAAAAAAAAAAAAAATGTGGTACAATGCCAATATGAATCTTGTAAAATAATGATAATTTACAAATTCTCCTTTCTGAGAGCAAGTCCCAACCTATTTCAAAATATAGTGAATTTGAAGAAGCATATCTCAGTAGACCAGCAGGGGTGCAAGTTTTCCGGTTTTCCCAAGACTGAATTAACTATTTTTCTAATTCGTATAGATCTGTTGCCCCCAGTGCAGCTAACTGGGTTATCAAAGGCAGGCCATGTCTCTCACTGTCTAGAACCATTGCTGACTTTCATAAAGAGTAGGCTGCAAAGCCGTCAGCGTGTTTCTACTCAAACCACTCGCCAACCCGCACTGAACCAGCATGGCGAGTTATGGTTCAAACCCACAACTATGAAGGTTGTGGAGGCCATCTGCCAGCAGTGGCATGACAGGCTGATGATGATGATGATGATGATGATGGAACCGTTGAAATTTTTCTCGGGGGGGGGTTAGGTGTTCGTCTGCTCGGATCGGCGCAATCTACCATGCATACTGCCGTGTGTCTGTGACCGCGCGTTGAATCACGGGTTTACATAGCACATGGGGATTACAAAGCTTGGGCATTTTCGTCAAGTGCGTCAAGCATTTTTTCCATTCGGATGTGCGCATTTCCGTCAAGCACGAAAAAAGCCCAATCGAATACAGCAACAGTCTTTCCCAGTATCCCTCATTCTTCGGGCCAAGTTATAATGATGCCTTTGATTGGCTCATTGTAACTGCCCATCCTATGAAAATGCAGCTATTATAAAACCTGCTGTTTCTGTGAGCCGCACATGCTGCCTAAAATACTGCATTGTCGCCAGCAAGAACCACTAGAAATATTGTCAATATGAAGTTTTCATCGGAAGGCTACACTACAAAAGAATTGGAAAAGACATCTAGAAATATATGGCGGTGGGAATGGCTCAACGAGTGTGACAAAAACAAATGGGGGTTATGGCTCAGAAAAGCGGACATCTCTGGGGTTGCATTTTGTGATTGTTGTTCCAAGACGATAAAGTTTGGGACCAGCGGGAAGAAGGGACTGAAAATCATGCTGATGAGTCAAATCACTGAAAAAACAAAAAGAACATTCAGAGAAATCAGGTATTTATACCTAGTCGAACTTTTAATGTCAGATTGTACCATTAGCTAATATTGTGTACTATGATTCCAATAATGCAGTTGTGAGGGCAAGTTTAATAATGATTGAGGGAAGTGTGTGTGGAGTGGGGGGGTATAAAACTGGGCACATGCCTCCTGGAGTGCCCAGGTTAGGGCAATGTAAGTATTCTTTTGTTATCTAGTGAAACACAGATTTGGTTATAAATTTCAACAAGTTGATGTACAGTAGAATGGCCTCTCCGAAATCCACATTGATATTTATATAACAAATCGTTTGACACAAAGTAATTGTAAACATATTTGAATACTACTCTTTTAAACAACTTCCCGACAAAACTTATCAGTGATATCGGTTAATAATTTGATACAACAGAATGATCACCCTTCTTGAATAAAGACATAACATTTTGCATGTTTCCATTGTCTCGGGTATACTGATGAATTGATAGACATGTTAAATAATCTGCACAGCACGGGGCTTATTGACTCCACAGTATTTCTGAGTAATTGATGACTTATTTGGTCTGGTCCAACAGCTTTCTTGAGAGGTAGACACTTGATTATGTCAGAAATCTCATTGACCTCGATCATAATGTCATCTATAACTGTGTCAGTTCGCCTGTCAAAATGTGGTAGAGACTTGTTTTCTGCACCATTCAGATAAGCCAAGGATTTCAAATATTCATTTAACATATTAGCTTTATATGTTTCTGAAAAAGCTGATGGACTTTTCTCAATAACATTTCTTTTTAGAGCGGGAATAGTAGAAGCGGAACCTGATGTCTTAATTAAACTACATAAAATTTTCCAATATGATTTGTTTTCTCCATAAAGTTTGAATAAAACTGCTAAAGAAAATTTCTATTCCATTCTTGACGAATAACACTTCATGTTAACCTTGTTACATTGTTTTTTGTATTTCTTGATATCGGAATCATTGTTTGTTCGCTTGGCTTTTTTCCGCAGTCGGTCCCCCGTGTCCTACTTTCACGTCAAATATTTGAATCACCACGGTTTATCATTAGGTCTTATCATCACGGTTATAGATGGAATACATTGTCTGACATAATCAATAAATCGCTCATAGAATACACAACAAGCATCGTCAACATTAGAACAGTTACCAAACAATGGCAACCAATTCGTATTGTTAAGCGTGATCAGTTTATCATCACCATCTTCATCGCACCAGACCTTCCTAGGGTATGCAACCTTAGTTAACACTTGTACATCTAGGCTGCTATAAGTGCCCTTCTGATCACTTATAGTTTTATCAAAGCAAATCACAAAACATTCTGCAACACCAACTTCATCACTGACAATTATTGGGTGTAATAGTGTGCATGTTGTTCTAGATACTCGAGTAGGTTCTGTTATAATGTTACGCAAGTTATTTCTGTTGAGTATCTCTGTTACTTTTAATTGGAGATAGTAGATTTTCATTCAAATCTCCGACAACAATAATTTTATTGGAAATATCTAAAGCATCTTCAATGAATGCAGCCGTGAGGGGGGGGCACAAACCAGTATCTCTCCCTCATGCCGATCCCAAGCCCGGATAAATGCAGAGGGTTGCATCAGGAAGGGCATCTGGCATAAAACAAATGCCAAATAAAATATGCGAGTCACTACAAAGAATGTCATACCGGATCGGCCGAGGCCCGGGTTAACAACGACCGCCATCAGTGCTGTTAACCAACAGGGTGCTGGTGGAAATTGGACTACTGTTGGTCGAAGACGTCGAAGAAGGAGAGGCGGGAGGCGTGTCTGTAGGCAGAGAGAGAAGAGGAAAGGCATGAGTCTAGGACTGAAAGTAGGGACTTTGAATGTTGGAACTATGGCAGGAAAAGGGCTGACATGATGCAGAGGAGGAAGGTGGACATACTGTGTGTTCAGGAGACCAGGTGGAAAGGTAGCAAGGCTACAAGCTTAGGAGAAGGGTTTCTGATTTTTCATGGTGTGGATGGGAAGAGAAATGGAGTAGGAGTCATCTAGAACATTCCTGACAAACTCCTCCTTCAAGAAGTGAAAAGAGTGTCAGACAGAGTGATGAGTCTCAAGTTAGAAATTGAAGGTGTGATGTTCAATGTTGTTAGTGCTTATGCCCCACAGGCAGGATGTGAGCAAGAAGAGGAGGAGATATTCTGGAGTGAGTTAGATGAAGTGATGCAGAGTACCCCAGAGGTGAAAGAGTGGTCATTGGTGCAGACTTCAATGGACATGTTGGTGCAGGAAACAGAGGGGACGAGGAAGTGATGGGCAGGTTTGGTATCCAGGACAGGAACACAGAAGGACAGATGTTGGTAGATTTTGCAAAAAGGATGGAAATGGCTGTGGTAAATACTTTCTTCCAGAAGAGACGAGCATAGGGTTACTTATAAAAGCGGTGGTAGGAGCACACAAGTAGACTACATCTTGTATAGGCGATGTAATTTGAAGGACGTCAGTGGCAACACTCTCACCCGCTACTACTTTGCAGTCAAACAGCATAGGATGGTGGTGTGCAGGATGACACTGATGGTTAAAAAAAAGTGAAGAAGGCAAAGGCAGAGCAGAAGACAAAGTGGTGGAAGCTGAAAAAGGAAGAGTGTCATGTTGTCTTCAAGGAGGAGTTGAAACAGGCTTTGGGTGGCCAGGAAGTGCTTCCAGATGACTGGACAACTACAGCAAATGTGATCAGGGAGACAGGTAGGAGAATTATTTGGTGTGTCATCTGGAAGGAAAGTAGATAAGGAGACTTGGTGGTGGAATGAGGAAGTGCAGGAGTGTGTACAAAGGAAGAGGTTAGCGAAGAAGTGGGACATTGAGAAAACCGAAGAGAGTAAACAGGAGTACAGGGAGGCACAGCGTAAGGCAAAGGTAGCGGTGTCAAAGGCTAAACAGAGGGTGTATGATGACTTGTACGCTGGGTTGGAAAGTAAAGAGGGAGAAAATGATTTATACAGGTTAGCACAGCAGAGAAATGGAGATGGGAAGGACGTGCAGCAAGTTAGATTGATAAAGGACAGAGAGGGAAATGTATTGACTGATGACAGAAGTGTGCTGGGAAGATGGAAAGAGTTTTTTTTTCTCTCTCATTTTCCTTATTCATCAGCTTTTCAAAATAAAGAGTAGAAGAGGTGACCGTCGAGGACAAGGAAGTAGCAAAGTAAGGGTGAAGTGAGGAGGGCATTGAAGAGGATGAAGAATGGAAAGGCAGTTGGCCCTGATGACATACCGGTGGAGGTATGGAAGTGTCTAGGAGAGGTAGCAGTAGATTTCCTGACAAGAACATTTCACAAGGTCTTGGAGAGTGAGAGGATGCCAGAGGAATGGAGAAGTGTGATGGTGCCCATTTTTAAGAACAAGGGAGACGTGTAGAGTAGCGGCAACTACAGAGGGATAAAGTTGATGAGCCATACGATGAAGTTATGGGAAAGAATAGTGGAAGCTAGACTAAGGGCAGAGGTCAGCATTTGTGAACAACAGGTTTGTCTCATGCCAAGAAAGAGCACCACAGATGCAGTGTTTCCCTTGAGGATGTTAATAGAGAAGTACAGAGAAGGTCAGACGGCGCTTCATTGTGCCTTTGTGGATCTGGAGAAAGCATATGACAGGGTGCCGAGAGAAGAACTGTGGTATTGTATGAGGAAGTCTGGAGTGGCAGAGAAGTATGTTAGAGTGGTGCAGGACATGTATAAGAGATGTGCTGTCGGTATGACAGAAGAGTTCAAGGTGGAGGTGGGACTGCATCAAGGGTCAGCTCTGAGCCCCTTCTTGTTTGCTATTGTGATGGACAGGCTGACAGATGAGGTTAGACAAGAATCTCCATGGACTATGATGTTTGCAGATGACTTTGTGATCTGTAGTGAGAGCAGAGAACAAGTGCAGGAAAATCTAGAAAGGTGGAGGTATACCCTGGAAAGGAGGGGAATGAAGGTTAGCCTCAGTAAAACAGAATACATGTGTGTGAATGACAAGGACCCAAGAGGAACGGTGAGGTTACAGGGAGCAGAGATAAGGAAGGTGGAGGATTTTAAGTACTTCGGGTCAACAATCCAGAGAAGAGAGAGGTGAAGAAGCGTGTGCAGGCAGGTTGGAATGGTTGGAGAAAAGTGTCCGGTGTGATGGGTGATAGGAAGGTATCGGCAAGAATGAAAGGAAAAGTGTACAAGATGGTGGTAAGGCCAGCGATGTTGTATGGTTTAGAAACAGTGGCCCTGGGGAAAAGACAGGAGGCAGAGCTGGAGGTAGCAGAGATGAAAATGTTGAGGTTCTCTTTGGGAGTAACGAGGATGGATAGGATCAGGAATGAGCACATCAGAGGGATAGCACATGTAAGACGTTTTGGAGACAAAGTCAGAGAGGCTAGATTGAGATGGTTTGGACATGTACAGAGGAGGGATAGTGAGTATATTGGTCGTAGGATGCTGAGGTTGGAACTACCAGGCAGAAGGCCTAGAGGAAGACCAAAGAAACAATTCAAGCAGGACATGAAGGTAGCTGGTATAAGAGAAGAAGATGCAAAGGATAGGGTGAGATGGAGGCAGATGATTCGCTGCGGAAAACCCTGAAGGGAAAAGCTGAAAGGAAAAGAATATCTAAAGCATCTTCAATGCTTTTGTCAAATCTTCCCCAAAAATTAGCAGTATTACCTTCTGGTCTATAAACTGTACATAAAATAAGTGGTTTCTGTGGAAGGAATATCTGAACCCATATTGTCTCATCAAAAATATTTTCTAAATTGGAGTCTCTTAAAGCTTAGATGTTTAGAAATATACATCATTACACCTCCCCCAAATGAATTTCTGTCTCTTCGTAATGGGCCATGAAAGTTTTTCAAAGTAACTTTCATTTTCTATGCTTATATCTAGATGGGTCTCAGTAAAACATACTATATCATATTCAGAAAGGAAAGTTTGCATGTTACGAATACTACGCATGTTCCAGTGAAATATCGACAAGTTGTCTTTTAGAACAAAAGGACCTGGGTTAGACTCTCTGTTCACCAGCAAGCTGGAGCAACAATAGGATAATCAAGGTGATATTGACATTGGTATCTTGCAGTGATGGGGACGTGCATTTCAGACCTAGGCCTTCAGTAGTGTTCTGTCTGAATCAATCCAACCCTCAATAACTATTTTATGGCTATAAAACTTTTACTGCAGCTACAGCTGCGACACACAAAAAAAGCATCAATAATAACCTCATAAAATTGCAATATTATTTTGGAATATAGCCACATTTTTGCTCACCAAAAATCCTTTTTATTTGTACACAAAATCCATCCTCCTTTCTTTCTTCAAGAAGATTTCAATCACTCTGTCGTACAGATTATCCGTGCGTTTCAGTTCCATCAAGAAGCCCTTTTCTATCAACACCATGTCGATCTGTGGTAAATAACAAGCACTCCCAGCAATACAATTTGCAGTGTTCTTCGGCGCCTGTGAGCCAGCGGTACCGCTCATAGTTAGTGGACTGAAAGTGGCAGACAAATCCTTTTCCTGGTTGCCACAGGCTTGTTGGCTTCAGAGTTGCCTGACCTTTCTTAACGATGTCCAGCTTTTCTTAAAGTCCATCTTGAAAATGGCTTTGACGGTAAATCTGCAACCAAATCAATTTCTTCTCCTCCTTCAGCCATTGTGGGTTGACAAAACCGCAATTAAATCAACACAACAATACAGTAGGCCCTCGACATTCGTGGGGGCTTCCAAGCCCTCCCACAAATCGAGATAATCCGCGAGTTCTGTACCCAGAAGTAAAACCCCATGCAACATGTCACATGCGCGAATGAGCAGCCGGAAGTAAAATACTATGTACAGTGGGGCCAATAAGTATTGGACAATATAAAAATGTGCAAGTTCCCCCATTTAAAAAGATGAGAGGTTTGTAATTTTCATCATAGGTACACATTAAGCTTGAGAGACCGAATGTAAAAAAAAAAAAAAATCCAGGAAATCACATTATGATTTTTAAACAATTTATTTGTGAAAATGGGAGGCCAATAAGTATTGGGCAGCTAGAAAACAAACATTATTTCGGCCCCCACTCGTTAACAGTATGAATGGCACCTGTTTGAACTGATTAGATGCATAAGAGACACCTTCAAACCTGCACACACCTTCAAACCTGCACACACCTTCAAACTGTCAGACTGCAGTCTTCACCATGACCAAGACCAGCGAGCTTCCCAAAGACACCAGAGATAAAATTGTACAACTGCACAAAGCTGGGATGAGTCAAAGTGCAATTGGTAAACAACTTTGTGAGAAAAGATCAACAGTTGGAAACATTATTAGAAAATCGAAGAAGTATAACATCACTGACAACCTCCCTAGGAGTGGAGCTCCATGCAAGATCTCACCTCGTGGGGTTCAAAGGATCCTGAGAACAGTGAGTAATCAGCCCAGAACTACACAGCAGGAACTGGTCAATGATTTGAAGACCACAAAGATAACAATAACTAACGCACCACGTCGTCATGAGATGAAATCCTGCATTGCCCGAAAGGTTCCCCTACTAAACAAAAACCATGTAAAGGCCCGTCTGAAATATGCTAAAGACCATCTGGATGATCCAGAGGAGGATTGGGAGAATGTGATGTGGTCAGATGACACCAATATTGAACTTTTTGGTTTAAACAGCACTCGTTGTGTTTGGAGGAAGAAGAATGCGGCGTTGCAGCCCAAGAACACCATACCTACTGTGAAGCATGGGGGTGGACACATCATGCTTTGGGGGTGCTTTTCTGCAGAAGGGACAGGAAGACTGCACCGTATCAATAGCAACATGAATGGGGCCATGTATTGTGACATTTTGGGTAAAAACCTCCTTCCCTCGGTCAGAGCATTAAAGATGAAACATGGCTGGGTCTTCCAGCATGATAACGACCCAAATCACACAGGCAAGAAAGCACGTTTCTCAAGCACCCGTGCGCATCCGTCTGCGAACTCGTTCCTTTAGCTGTGGCCATCTAGCTTTTTGCCCGTGATTTGCTTTCTTTTTTTTTTTTCTTCTTCTTCTTTTTTCTTTCTTCATTGCCGTAATAGTAATCTCTGCTTTTCTCCAGTCCCTCACAAGTTTCTTGTTCACTCCATACTTTCTTTCTGCTCGATTACCATTTTCTGCTTCATATTTCACTACTTACAGCTTGTAATCCACAAAATAGGATTTTCTTTTGGGCAGGTACTGGTACCCAAGCCTAGAGTGTGCCCTCTTGTGGTTATGAGTGTAAAAATAAACGTGAACTTATTACATATGTGAAACTATGTTCGTTATTATTATGACGAAAAGAATTAGAAGTCACTATGGAGTACAGTGGTACCTCACCTTACGAAAGATCCAACAAATGAAAAATCCAAGCTACGAAATGCATTTACCTAAAATTTCCATCTCTGGATATGAAAAAAAATTCACGTTACGAAACGTGCCACCTCAAAAAAATCAAACAATGTGCAAGTTGCTCTCCCATTGGCTATCTCCCAACACCCTGCCCCGCTGGCCTCCCAGTGGCTAGGAGGGAGCTGCATCTCCGTAATACCCATGATGCTTTTCATGTGCCTTCGACTCATTGTTCATCACGGAGTTCTAACACGCATAAAGGACAGAGTTACTGTTGTTTCGTGAGTTTTTCAAGTGTGCTCAGTGCAACTTTTATTTTTCGTCATTCATCATGGGCCCTAAGAAAGTGATTCCCGGTGCGAGTGAAAAGGAGAAGTGGTCTCGTGGCATGCGGTTGAGTGATATCGCAAAGGAATATGGCCAAAACCTGTCTACCATCGGTACGATATTGAAGTAGAAGGAGGCCTTAAAAGGTATACTTTCATAATTTTCAAAGGGTTTAGGGGGTAGTATTGGGGGCCTTGGAACTAATCAGGCCTTTTACATGTAAAATGCTACTCAATTTACGAAAAAAAAAAAAAAACAGGTTACGAAACCACTTCTGGAACGGATTAATTTCGTAAGGTGAGGTATGCAAGTATAAGTTGCACTTTCAGCCAAAGTATGGGGGGTGCGACTTCTAGTCCGGAAAATACGGTATTTTTGACTGGTATTTTGTTAACAGGTTATTAATTCGGGTTTCTGGTTGCTCTCAAACTAAGTATTGGGAACTAAAGTCGGTGGGTGGAGGGATGCAGTGCTGGAATAATGCTGTTAGAAGACGTGTCCCATTTTAATGAGAAATTTAAAGATGTAGATGACAGTGTTGGAATCGTGGTAAAATGATCTGTCTCGGACTTTTGAAGTATTTATGTAAAATGTGTTGCTTTTCCCAGATTGAATAAATTCCTGCAATACCTGACCGAGGCTGGATTCAGGGTGAGCCGCACACATTTTGACCCCACCGGAGTTCGCACCGATGCTACACTGGAGCAATTCAAGTCCGTGCTCACGAAGTATAGTGTACCGACCTACAGCTCAGGACCAGCAAGCAGCCTCAGCACGGAGGACGTGACGGTCAAAAAGGACTAACCTGGCAAAACTGATCAGATTATAGGAATAAAAATGGTGACAGTTGTATTAGTGATAACAATATTTTATATTTTTTTAGGTTTGATAGTGTTGCTCTGCCAGTGGGTTGCAATGTAGTTGCAGAGCTGTGTGTCTGCAGCACGTCTGTTTGTACTGCTGTAGTCGATGGTACACCACAGAGTATTACTGCAATAAACCATAGCGTAAATACCATGTCGAGTTATTATACAAGTATTACTTCACCTGCCGGGTTACACTGGGCCAAGAATCAAAGCACAAGGACCTTTATGAGAATGATGTTGAGCATTATACTGACCCCCCTCCCTCCACTGCTTGGTGAATCTTTTTTTTTTTTTTTTTTTTTTAAAGAAAGTGGTGTTAAGTTATATTTGGCTTTCAAAGCTGATTTTTATTATTCCTGCAGTTTGAGATTCAAGGTTTAATGTGAAAAGTTTTATCTTTAATGACTAATGCACTGATACTTTGTGCCATATTAATCTGCTTGTTTCTTTTGTGTTCCTTGTGATGTACAGTCCGTTAAATTGAGCCTGTATGCTTCTCTCTCATGTTCATATTTATTTTTTTTTTTTTTTCATGTTGGAATACGATTTTATTAATGATACTTTGATCTTTTCTGCTTCATTTTTATTATATTGCAGCACTGCAGCCTCAGCGTGGCTGAGTCCAATTTATATGATGAATGTTTTAAGCTTTACAACCTAAATAAATTCCATACACTTAACTGGAAATAAATAAATCGAGGAATCTTATTCAAACATTAAAACATGCAGTTTTGTAAATGAGGTTGTATTCAAAGCAAAGGGTGGTACAGCACCGAAGTGGTCAGCATGTCTGCTGCACAGCAAAAAGGTCCTGGGCTCGATGCCCCGGCTTGGTTGTTTCTGTGCGATTTGTGCTGGTTTTCTCTGGTAACTTTGGTTTCCTTTAACAGTCCAAAGACATTTATATCAGGTTTAACTGACTGTTCCAAAGGGCAGCCGTAGCCTAACGCTTAGCGAAGTGGCTTTGGGAGGGGGGACAAAAGGTTGCTGGTTTGATTCCTGAACCAGCAGGGAAAATGTGGGGGGGGGGCAGCACCGCCACAGTACCACCTTCACTTCTGCACTTTGTGTAATGTCAATGAAGTGTGTGACATTTCCTCTCAAAGGTTTCATAGCTGTAACATTCCAATCAAGGAAAAGAAAACTGCGCCGGGATGAGGAGGTGAGATGCTCAGAGAATTTTAACTCTTCTTTTGAATAAAATAGAGTACGGAGAATCAGTGGTAGCAAAACCGTCTCAAACCTGATCAGCAAGAAGAGTCAATTGAGATGGGTCACAGGAAGACTATCTATCTGGTACCAGAGTTGTAGGACGACCATTGACAACCCACCATGAAGGATAACACCCTGGTTATCATCTTCATGGAGGTTTTCTTGGCAGGATTAGTGCAGTGGTTTGCCATTGCCTTCTGCACGATGCGAACCTACGGGCAATTTAGAACGGCCAATGAACCTACTGTGCATGTCTTTGGATTGCGGGAGGAAACCGGAACACCCGGAGGAAACCCACGCAAGCACGGGGAGAACATGCAAACTCCACACAGAAATGCCCAGGCCAGGAATCGAACCCAGGCCTTCTTGCTGTGAGGCGGCCGTGCTGGCCCAGGAAGCCTAGAGTCTATTTATAAAGTAGGGTATCAAGTAGTGCATGTCTGCCAGCAAGTTAATATTATAAAGATTGTATTATAAAGAAGAAAGCATGTACCAAAAAAAAAAACCCAAACCCCCAGATCCCATCAGGTTAGCATCAACGGCATGGATGGCAGAGAAGACTTCCCATATGACTCACTCGTGTGTGTGTGTGTGTGTGTGTCAGTCAATTTTAAAAGATGCAGTTTGTTTAAAAAGTGATTAAAGCTCAAAATCCTTATACAGTACTTGCTTTTATTTCATTCACCTTCTGAACTGCTTCGTCTCAATTAGGATCATGGGGAGGCTGAGCAAGGGCAGGCTACACCCTGGACAGCTCGCCGGGCCATCACAGAGCTCCTATTCCAAATCAAAATATGAAGAAAATATATCAATTATTTTAAAGAAATTGAAAAAATTGAACATTCGGCTTAAAAAAATTTCTGTGTCTGCATTTCTTCTCTACAAACTCAAACATTCAGTATAGAAACTGAAACATGTTTTGTTTTCCTTTGAATCACTGATCTAATATTTATTTGTATAAGCACTGTTTCTGAGAGCTGCTGCACATCTGTGTTGTAGAGTCGACCAACTTCTGTTACCTGTGAGCAGATGTTCCAGCCCAGGATGATTCCAGAGATCTTCTGGATTTCTTGGTTTTGCCTCAGAAGCTGCACTTTTGTTGTCACCACACAGGTTTTCTATTGGATTAAGGTCTGGGGATCAGGCCGACCGCTCCATAACCTCAATCTTGTTGGTGTGGAACCAGAATGTCACCCACACTGTTATGTCTGGGCTCATTATTTTGTTGGAACACACATTTCAAGGGCATTTCTTCTTCAGCATAAGGCAGCACGACCACTTCAAGTGTTCTGATGGATTCAAAACTGATCAATGGTCCCTCCTGAGAAGTGAAAAATAGGCCTGACACCATAGTATGAGAAATATCTCCAGATCATGATATGACATCATATTGTGATGTTTGGGGCTCATCTGACAAACTTTCTCTGGCCACTAGACCCAAAGAGATCAATCTTACTTCCATCAGTCCACAGAATGTTGCACCGTTTGTGCTCTTTGGTGAATTGGAACCTCTTCACGTCTCGTTTTCAGCAGTGGGACATTGCAAGGCTTCGTGCAGATAACTCGGCTTCACATAGACTTCTTCTAATTGTAACAGGACTCACAGGTCACTTTAGACCTTCTCTGATCTTTCTGGAGCCGATTGATTGAGTCCCTGACATTTTGGCTCTTTGTTCCATTCGAATGGTGGTTTTTCACTTTCTTCCAGGTATGTCAGGTTTTGTTGCCATTTTAAAGTATCTGTGATCATTTTATCTGAGCAGCCTCTCATTTTCTTCACATGTTTCATCTCTCCAATCAACTTTTTAAATCAAGGTACACTGTCCTTCTCAACAATGTCTGGAACGACCCATTTTCCTCAGAATTTCAGAGAGAGATGTTTATCACCTGCAGATACAACATTCACTGCCTTCCTTCCTTCCTTAAATAAGGACAATAATCGGCTCGTGGTGTTTAAAGAATGAATGACGTCACTAATTGAACTCCACGCCGCTATTATTTTGACCACGCCCCTTTCAAATACTGTACACAGAATCAGCAGCATTGGCGGTCAGGACTGTTGGTTTCTGTTTCTCTACTACACCTGATAGTAAATTATTTATGTTGAAATATCATTTCTACCAAAAACACTGATTGATCAGGTTAGAGATGTCCGACAGATATTTTTTTGAGCACAACTGTATATACTGTATTGTTTCAGCCCGCACGGAACCATAAAGCTCAGCCATTTGTTTCCCGTCGGAACAGTTCACCAACGAACTCCGTTTTGCACTTACGATGTTTGTTGCTCTTCAGCTTGTTGATGTTGTGTGGTTATTGTTAGCGCTTGTGTTTCTGGTCGCGTTCATCATTTGTAAATTCTCTCTGAGATTACCAGGTGGCCTCGAGAACATTTTTCATGCTTGTATTCGATATGGAAAAACTAATTCACAGACCCAGCAGCCCGGAATAATCTCCTTATTCTATGTTCCGAAAAGGTGCTGACATGCTAACTACCTTCTGGGTCACACACGTCACTGTGTTCTTTTCCTCCCAACGGTATCGGTGCGTTAACGTTTCCTCTGCACGTCCTGTAGATGGTTCTGGCATTTCTATGCGGTGTCTGTGTTCTGGAATGGACTTCTCCTCGTGTTCTCCCTCCGCACGGTGTTCTTCCACAAGCAGCTCCCCGACTTCCTGATCGAACTTCTTGGTTGGTTGACTGGACAACCAAAGACTGCCTGGAGTGGTATTTACCTTTAAAATGGAAATTACTACACATATGCACTCCTTTTGTAGTTATTTAAATCAGGCAGTCATGTGACAGCAGCATAGTGTTTAAAAAAAAAAAAAAAAAAGTCATGGAGATACAGCTTCAGGTAATGTTAAGACTGAGGATATCATAGGACCGCTTAATCTTATTCGGGCTGTGGGACACTGGACAAAGCCCAAATAGCACACCAGACCATTGCAGGGCCAAAACCTACACAATTATTCACACCTAGGGGTGATTTGGAACAACCAATCAGCTGAATGTACGTGTGTTTGGTCTGTGGGTAGAAACTCGCGCAAACAGCACAACAGAAACGCCCTCGCCGGGTCCAGGAGTTGAACCAAGGACCTTCTTGCTATGTCATGGACGTGATTGTACATTCGATTCTATTGAGTTTTACGCGTATGGCTCCTGTGACTGATCAGGTTGTGAAGTGGGCGGGGGTAATGTTCAGTATCGTCTTTATTTTGGTAAACATTCACCTCTTCGACACCACAATGTTACTGGCCACACGGATCAGTTCGTTCGGCCTGTTTGCTTTTGCGACCCTCAGCCTGCTGCAACAGCATAGAGGACAGCGTTGGCCACAGACTCATAGAACATCCTGAGTAGTGTTCGACAGATGTTAAACATGTGTAGTTGCTGTGCCGTGGTCCATGAAAAGTAGAAGTTCAACAGCGATTAACAGTACAAAAACAATGCCAGCCTCTTTCAACCTGCACATTGAGAGAGAGAAGCTACTTATAAACAATAAAATAATAAGTAAAAGAAAACAGTAAGTAAGTAACGGAAGGGCAGGAGCAACTGCAGCAGGCTGCTCGCCAGTTTCCGCATGCCCACTGACACTCACTGAGAAGAAACTTTGAGAGGAACCACACTCAAACCTTCTTCTTCTTCTTTTCCTTTCGGCTGCTCCCTTCAGGGGTCGCCACAGCAAATCATCCGCCTCCATCTCACCCTGTCCTCCGCATCTTCTTTTTTTACTCCAACGACCTTCATGTCTTCCTTCACCACATCCATAAATCTCTTCTTTGGTAGCCAGGAACCAGACTCAAACCTATTTGGGTGAAAGCAGATAAAAATACAAACCATGCTGCAGACATGTCACTGTACAGGAGTTTAACAGGAAGTCCAGTTGGTTCTCTGATAATCGTGATGGTGAACGCAGTTCAGTTCATTTTCTGTAACCGCTTCATCCTAATTAGGGTCGCGGGGAGGCTGGTGCCCATCCCAGCCAACTCAGGGCGAGGGCAGAGTACACCCTGGACAGCTCGCCAGGGCGGAAACACGCTGACGGCTTTGCAGCTACTCTTGTCGAAAGTCAGCAATGGTTCTTTTACATACCTCACACCATAGACAGTGAGAGACATGGCCAGCCTTTGAAAACCCAGTTAGCTGCACTGGAAGGACAGTGACAACCTTGTGGAGAGTGGGACTCGAACCCCCAACCTTTGGATTACCGATCCGGCACCTTATACCACTAGACCACCACTGCCCTTTGGTGAACGCAGTCCTAAATCATTTCATTAAGAGGGTTTAATTCACCAGCAGTGAAAAGTCATCTTCACCGTTTCTGAGTGAATGTTTAGAACCATACGGATCATCAGCAGCAGGAGTGAAGGGCTTCAGGGACCTGAGACCCAGCGGGTGCTCACACAACATACACCTGCAGCCATGCTATCTGGTTCTGCTCTTGAGAGCTACTCGTATGGTTTTACTCGACCTGTATTTACTTTGCTTTTGTTCCTGGTGCTTTTCTTGGGCTTTTTTGTATGTTTTTAATGCAGTTACTACAGTTTTGGGTGAATAAAGTCATGCTTTTCAACTCATGACCCAGTGTTTGCTTTCCTCCTTATGGCAACATTAAGACTATAATATAGTTGGGTGTATACAGTATTACAGGTGTAAGATTTATGAAGTTGGTTCTGTGTGCCATGCTTAGTTATACAGACTTTATGTTGATGTTCACGGGTTAAAAACACCGCACATAGAACACTATATACAGGCTTATGTTGTTAATTGGTTCTAGGAGAGACAACTTAGTTGAAAAATAACAAATTAGCTTGCTTCTATGCTAGGCTATGCCAAATTTACTTGTATATTTTGCATAACTATCTATCTATCTACCTATATATATATATATATATATATATATATATATATATATATCACATACTTGATGTGAATGTTACCTGTGTGATTTTATGCATTATGCTGCTGCCACATGATTGGCTGATTAGTTAAATGTATGAATATGCATGTGTTTTATAATAAAGAGTGCACTGAGTGTATATAACCAGATCATGTTTGTATTTTGCTTTCTTCACTTCAGAACTGAAGCTGACAGTGTTGCTGTTACATTTTCTCCTGTGGCTTCATTCTCTGAGGCGCTTGTTTGAGTGTCTCTACATTAGCATTTTCTCTCATGGACTGATCAATGTTGTTCAGTATGCCTTTGGCCTGAGTTACTACATCCTAGTAGGCTTGACTGTCCTGTCTGTAAATTCCTCACTGCCCACAGAAGGTGAGTACGAGTGGAAAAATATCTAATAGTGTGATGTCATGATTTTAAAATGTGAAGATGAAAATGGTTCAGAATTTTAAAACTTAAAAGGTTTACGTACATTTAGACTACAGACATTCACACTTAAATTCTCACAGCACATTTAATGTTACTAAATATTTTCTGTATAAATGATGTACAGTCAGCCCTCTACTTACGAAAATCTATGAGTTCGAAAAATCCAGGTTATGAAAAACATTTTCCTAAATTTTCGTCCTCTTTTTATGAAAAGTGCCAAACGTACCATTCAAAATTCAAACAATGCGCGAGTTGCTCTCTCATTGGCTGTCTCCCGACATCCCGCACCGCTGGCCTCCCATTGGCCAGTAGGGAGCTTACCTGTACTCATACTTCCTGTTTGTCACACACGTGAAGGAGAGTTGAACAGGACTGTTGGCTTGTTTTGAGATTGATCATGCAGCATTATATTTCGTTATCGCCGAAACCCCTCTACAATCGGGACGATATTGAAGCAGAAGGAGACCTTAAACTGGAAATACAGTGACGAAGGCGATTAATTCGGCACGATATTGAAGCAGAAGGAGCATGAAAACAGAGTGCTCCGTGGAACAAGACCTCCGATCTCACAAGGAACCAAGTTAATATTGAATCAGGACCTCTGATCTTTCAAACAGGAACTGTAATTCCGCTTTAAATACAACATCCCAGAATTGGTCTGCGCATTGCATGTGGGCGGAGCCCGCATTCGGCAAAACACACCAAAGAGACAGAGTTTTTGTGTGTGTGTGTGTGTGTGTGTGAGAGAGAGATAGAGAGAGACTGCGTACAGAATCAGTCAGAGATGAAAGGAGGCGTTCTTTTAACTCTATTTTGAGAGAGCACATTGCAGCTTATTTTTGTTTTTTTTAAGTTGTTTAATTCATTAAATGTTTAATAAATGTAGCGCGCGCCACCGAATGTGAGCAAAACACGGCTCATCTGGACCTCTGATCCCTCAAGGAAACAAGTTAAAGTTGAGTCCGCACCTCCGATCTGTCAAGCAGGGAGTGCGCTTTGAATTCCTTGTCTTAAAATGCCCCGGGCTCTGTGTGTGGGCGGAGCCCTCATTTGGCGGAGTGCGCCACAAATGTGTGTTGTGTGTGTGTGTGTTTGAGAGAGAGAGAGAGACAGACAGAGAGAGATAGAGACAGTGTTGTGTGTGTGTGTGTGCGTTAATAAAAAATGTTTAATAATGGTTTAACAAGGGGCAGTTCAACATTTTCAACATTTTCCCAAGCGTACAGAGAGTACTCTTTTTTTTTTTTTTACCCCCCCCCCCCTCTGAAAGCGTACAAATTAATGTTGATGATCTCTCGGCAGGATTTTTAAATAAGATATTAAACAAAACAATGGTCAGACCTCTTTTATAAAAAAAATCAATATATTTCCTTGATCAATACCTCTTTTGTACACCAGTCAAATAATAATGAAATCAATAAAAATATATACTTTTAAAGAATTATTTTTAATGACACCTGCTTTAATATTAATTAATTTAATAATAAAAATGACATTGTTTTTAATATTATTTTGTATTAAAATATAATTCAAAATGTCTTCATTTTTTATTGGTCATTGGCTTTTGGACGACCACGCTTCAGTTTGTGATCAGCAAGGGCGTAGGCTGGTCTGACCATGACGGGAAGGGGGGGGCACATCTCGGTTGACTGGAGCCTAAGCCTTAAAGGGAAAATGAAACGCCGACTAAATAAGTTGTCGGTAGCTTAATTATAGTTTATTGAAGCGATTGTGGCTTAAATTTTATATCATAAATAAACCATTGCACACACAGCGGTTTTGTTTTATGTGCTTGTCGTATGTTATCGACCCGAAAGCCGCCGTTACTAAATGCCCGCCTACACAAAGTTACCGTGACGTCACTGAGTTGATACAAAGTACCACATGAAATATAGTGCATGCATATCACAGCATATGATATAAACAATATGGAATCTCACACCAACAACAGGCACAGTTTTTCAGCAGAATACGGTTAATCTATTACTCTCAGAAGACGAATCAAATATTATAGTTCAACCAAAAACATTCTCAAATATATTTCAAACTGCATCTGCAAGTACATGTGCAAAATACATTTACAAATTGAGCTAAAGTTATTTATCTATTCAAAGACACAAACAAATATTAATACATATTTACAGCACAAAAACATACAAAAAAATTTTATAAAAGTACTGACCGTAGGCTGCAGATCCAGGCTGGATGGCTTATGATTTTATCCATTCATTCTCTGTGTGTCAATGTTTGTGTTCTAACACATGTGCAGGAGCCGGAGGCGGTACTAATAAACGGTGCTTTATTCTCACACTCACACTTTGTTTGATTGACAGTGGTCAGCTATTATTGCTTACAGATAATATTGTTTGTTGATTGGTCAGCTCGGGCGTGCACATGCGCAGTGCCCGTTACACGTTAACTTCTGGTTTACTTCCTGACTCTAGTCATGCGGAACTTATCTCTGACTTTCTTTTCACTAACAGTCATTAAGTTTATTTATAAGATTGTGAATACACATAATTTCTTGTCCAGCGGAACTCAACTCCTGTTGTGTGTGTGGGGGGTGGGTACACGTGCATCCTGTGCACCTCCCCAGCCTACGCCCTTGATCAGCTGCCTTCTGATGTTTCAGCAGCTGATACCAGGTTGGGTAGTATTCATTGCAGACTTTGCAGATATGCAACACCGCAGGTGGTTGGCGAATCGCGCATTGAGAGTTTCAAACGTACACGCACAAAAAAAAAAATATTCACGAGCGCATGTATTATTGTTGATCGGCATTTTTATATTAAAAAGCATACAGAGACATCTTGCCCCCTCCCCCTAGCGTACATTCTGTATGCTTAGGAAAATGTTGAATGATCCCTTAATAAATATGTTAATAAAATGGTTTAATATGTTAATAAAATGTTTAAATGGTTTAATAAATAATTTTCTTTTACTTTTAACACATATTTCATACAAAATTGGTGTACTTTTATCATTTTTTAAAGGGTTTATGAGGTAGTCATACTGTAGTTGCCGTAACTCTGCAAAATCTAAAAATGGGCTCAAGCACACTTCTCCTCCATTCCTCCGGCATCTTCTGACTCTCTAAGACCTTGTTGAATGTTCTTGGCAGAAAATCTACTGCTACCTCTCCTAGACACTTCCATATCTCCACCGGTATGTCATCAGGACCAACTGCCTTTCCACTCTTCATCCTCTTCAATGCCCTACTCACGTCACCCTTACTAATCTTTGCTACTTCCTGATCCTCAACAGTCACCTCTTCTCTTTTCTTTCTCTCATTTTCCTCATTCATCAGCTCTTCAAAGTATTCTTTCCATCTTCCCAGCACACTTCTGTCATCAGTCAATACGTTTCCCACTCTGTTCTTAATCACTCTAACTTGCTGCACATCCTTCCCATCTCTATTTCTCTGCTGTGCCAACCTGTATAAATAATTTTCTCCCTCCGTACTGTCCAACCTATCATACACCCTCTGTTTGGCTTTTGACACCGCTACTTTCGCCTTACACTGTGTCTCCCTGTACTCCTGTTTATTCTCTTCAGTCCTCTCAATGTCCCATTTCTTCTTAGCTAACCTCCTCCTTTGTACACACTCTTGCACTTCCTCATTCCATCACTAAGTCTCCTTATCTACTTTCCTTCCAGAGGACACACCAAGTACTCCCCTAACTGTCTCTCTGATCACATTAGCTGTAGTTGTTCAGTCATACAGAAGCACTTCCTGACCACCCAAACCCTGTTTCAACTCCTGTTTGAAGACAATACGACACTCTTCCCTTTTCAGCTTCCACCACTTTGTCTTCTGCTCTGCCTTTGCCTTTTTCACCTTCCTCACTGTTAGCGTCATCCTGCGCACCACCATCCTATGCTGTTTGGTTCAGGGATGGGAATTTTCCGCCAATCGGCGGATTTCTGTCTTTTTGTAAGTCAAATGGGTCATTTTTGAGATCGATGCAAATCTGGTGTAAAAATTGGGAGGGTTAGTGCCGTCATCACTGGTCATCTGGTCATATTATATCCAAATTCGAATACGTGAGGTTCTACCCCCGTTTTGTTGATCTGTGTGGTTGTTGATATCGCCTAGTGGAGTGAAACACAGCTGGTTCTGGTTTATTGCACGTGTCGGGCATCGTAATATGATATGCCAGGCTGGTCATCCTGCCGTGGGCCCGTGGCACAGAGAGCAAATGTCAGATCATCAACAGAAGTGATCGAGCAGCATTATGTATAAATATGACTATGAATGATATTATATGTCTTATTATAGTATTAAATGATACAGCTTCGTGTACATTAATAAATTCTACTGATATTATTAAACTTGATATGCTACGAATAGGCCTACCGATACACAGTTTAAAGCAGGGGTCGGGAACCTATGTCTCGCGAGCCAGATGTGGCTCTTTTGATGACTGTATCTGGCTCTCAGATAAATCAGGTGGCCTTTTTTAACAGAATAACGAATACACAATTTCACTGTCATTTAAATAAAAATACAAAAAAAGCCATCAAATAAAACAAAAACAGAGGAGTAAATCTCGCACATTTAAATCTAGTCACCTATTTTCAATGCCACGTCACTGTGGTGCGAAGCGGAGAGCCAATCCTTTCTGTATGTGGGTGGGTCTGATACCTTGAAACTCTAATTTTATTGGATTATAACAACAGCCACAGACTGCACGTGTTGTTTTTGAGTAAAGAGGTAAATTCCGTCATTTTTGATCAGCTCATTTGCACGAAGCCAAGCACAACTGGCAAGCAAACACAAATGGACAGACATGGAAAAACTTCAACCCGCAGACCGGCTGATTGCCAAAACTTAGGACGTGCTTCCTGTCACATAAACACTGCAGCAGTCCTGTCGTGTCGAGTCCTTACCCCGTATCAACCAGACTACAAAGCCATCTGCAAACCCATGCAGCACCAGAAGCCGCATTTATAGTAAGCAGTGCTGTAGTGGTGGGTTCATGCCATTACACGCCGTGTACCCAATTGTTTTAGTGGCTGAGTTGCGTGTACTGACTTAATTTGGTCTACTTTATAGTTGATCAACGTAAATTTCCACAACTGTGTAAATAAAAAGAGATGAAGTGATAAATAGTTTCAAAGCCACACCCTCCCCGCGCTCCATGCACCCCCGCCCACTTCGTGGATAGGTGCTGCTGCGCGCCTCGGTCGCTTCACTGCCATCGTGTACTCTCTTATTTTTTGACCACTACAGCACTGATAGTAAGAAGTACTTTTCTTATTAATAAATAACTTCATTATGACAATGTCGTTTAAAATAAATTCAGTCTTATTATACTCTAAAATTGTTGATGGTGAGAGGCATGTAAAAGAACCTTCACTGACTTTCGAAAAAGAATAGGCTGCAAAACTGTCAGCGTGGTTCTGTCCCTTGCTAAAAGGGTTGTGACAGGAAGGGCAGCCGATGTAAAAACCCATGCCAAATCAAATCTGTGGCGACTCACGAGAACGGGGAAAAAAAAACGAAAAGAAGAAGATATATATACACACACACACACACACACACACACACACACAGTCGGCCCCCGACTTAGGAAATTAATCCGTTCCAGCGCCTTTTTCGTAAAGCGGGAGTTTCGTCAGTAGGGGTCGCATTTTACATGTTAAACGCCTGATTCATTCCAAGGCTCCAAAGACCCTTTAAAAATGATAAAAGTACACCAATTTTGTATGAAATATTTTAAAAGTAAAAGAAAATTATTTATTAAACCATTTAAACATTTCATTAACATATTAAACCAGTTTATTAACATATTTATTATTAACATACACACACACCCACACACAACCCTGTCTCTCTGTATCTCTCTCTCTCTCTCTCTCTATTTCTCTCTCTTTCTCTCTCTCTCACACACACAGACACACAAGCATTAAATGTGTATTGTATACATATTATATATTTATTGTAGCGCCCTGGGCCACGCCCACAAGACCTGGAATTCATTGACAGATCGGAGGGCCAAACCCAACTTTAACTTGATTCCTTGAGGGATCGGAATCACAGATGAGCTCAAATGCGCCACATTTATTAAACATTTACTGAATTAAACAACTTAAAAACTAGAGTTAAGCTTCTCTCGCTCTCTCTCTCTCTCTCTCTCTCTCTCTCTCTCTCTCTCTCTCTCTCTCTCTTCTCACACACACACATACACACACTCTCTCTCTCTCTCTCTCTCTCTCTCTCTCAGTCACACACACGCACACACACGACCAGGATGTTTTATTTAAAGTGGAATTACAGTACCTGTTTGAAAGATCAGAGGTCCTCACTGTATTTCCGCTTTAAGGTCTCCTTCTGGTTCTGCGTCATCCCTCCTAGCCAATGGGAAGCCAACGGGGTGGGATGTTGAGAGACAGCCAATGAGAGAGCAACTCGCACATCGTGTGAAATTTTGATTGGCGCGTTTGAATTTTGAATTTCTAAGAAGGGGTAAGAGGGGTTAGGACTTAGGAAAATGTTTTTCGTAACCCGGGATTTTCATACCCAGGAGGTTTCGTAAGTCGGGGGCCGACTGTGTGTGTGTGTGTGTGGGTGTGTGTGTGTGTGTGTGTGTGTGTGTGTGTGTGTATATATATATATATATATATATATATATATATATATATATATATATATATACCTAAGGCTCTCCGAGGATTAGATTTTAAAATATGTCTTTTTTTTTTTTTGGCTCTCTTAGTCAAAAAGGTTCCCGACCCCTGGTTTAAAGTATTTGAAATTAAAACTAGGCCCATTGTAGGCCTATAACTGTAAATTAATTTTTTTAAATAATTGTAATGATTAATTTTCATAAGGTTCTCTTTAAAAATATTCCATCCAGGAGACATCAATTAAGCTCCTTTTTGTAAGTATAACCCCAAACCTTTTGGGAGGCTTCGCCCCCCTGAACCCTCCAGCAAGGGGGCCGCCCCCACACCCTTGAAGGCCTAGGCGGCCCCCTTGACCCCTGCCAATTTTTCCTCCTTTTCCATAAAGGCCTGTTCTCATCCCTGTTGGTAACACTCTCACCCACTACTACTTTGCAGTCACTGACCTCCTTCAAATTACATCACCTACACAAGATGTAGTCTACCTGTGTGCTCCTACCTCCGCTTTTATAAGTCACCCTATGCTCCTGTCTCTTCTGGCAGAAAGTATTCACAACATCGATCAACATCTGTCCTTCTGTGTTTTTGTCCTGGATACCAAACCTGCCCATCACTTCCTCGTCCCCTCTGTTGCCTGTACCAACATGTCCATTGAAGTCTGCACCAATGACCACTCTTTCACCTCTGGGGGTACTCTGCATCACTTCATCTAATTCACTCCAGAATCTCTCCTTCTCTTCTAGCTCACATCCTGCCTGTGGGGTATAAGCACTAACAACATTGAACATCACACCTTCAATTTCTAACTTGAGACTCATCACTCTGTCTGACACTCTTTTCACTTCGAGAACATTCCTGACAAACTCCTCCTTCAAGGTGACTCCTACTCCATTTCTCTTACCATCCACACCGTGATAAAACAGCTTAAACCCTGCTCCTAAACTTCTAGCCTTGCTGTCTTTCCACCTGGTCTCCTGGACACACAGTATGTCCAACTTCCTTCTCTGCATCATGTCAAGAGTCATTGGCTGTTTTTACTGTTTTAATTTCCTTAAAGTGCTCAGATTCTATAATTACTAATCAGTCATTTCTTCCCTTTCAAGCGACAACTACCAATCAGGGAGGGTGAGGGTCACCACGTGCCTCTCCACCAAGGCACATGATGACTGCATGATTGCTGCTCATATATAGTCAGAACTGAGTAAAACACTCAGATGGTGCTGTTCATCCTTCATGAGCTCACAGACACCCATGATCAGATAAGATAATTGACCTGCATTGTCAACTGTTGCACAAACAATGAAAATCAGTACAAAAACAAACAAACAAACAAAAATGCTCAACAACGCCGACAGTTCGACGCTAGATAGCAGGGTACCCAGAGTAATGCGTGAAGAAATGAAGGAAGAATTAACCACCTGGCTAACTCCTGTGTGTGTGTGTGTGTGTGTGTGTGTGTGTGTGTGTGTGTGTGTGTGTGTGTGTGCGTGCGTGTGTGTGTGTGTGTGTGTGTGTGTGTGTGTGCTCACTTTGGAAAATAATTTCCTCTTATGGGATTAATACAGTATATTAAAAAAATAATTAATTCTTGCAGTAAGTCCTGCACAGTTAATTTTCTGCTCTAATAATGAACTGTCCGGATGTATGTTGTGTTCAGTTAATTTTCTGTAACCACTTAAGCCTAATTAGGGTCACGGGGAGGCTGGCGCCCATCTCGGCCGACTCCGTGCGAGGGCAGAGTACACCCTGGACAGCTTGTATGTTGTGTTCTATCGTATATACTGAGACAGCTTTTTGAAAGGTTATAATGTTCTTAATTATTCTTTCTCCTTCAGGGGCCTCTGTCTTTTCCTTTTCACGGTTAACGTGGTACATAGCGGGACTTGTGTTTTTCCTCTGGGCATCACTTCTACAGCACCAGTCGCTGGCACTACTGGCCAGCCTGCGTATTACCAGCTCAGGTAACAACATAGAACTTACCCATCATTTATAGGATTATTGAGAAACCGGGAGAGTATAATTTACATTTATGCACCGAATTTACATTTATGGTCGATGCCGCTAAATATTCCTTCCTGGGGACTACTATATTCAGCAACATACACCGATTCTGAGGTGCAGAATTGTTTTAGTATATATTACAATGGAACATCTGCACAAAAAACTGCACTCTTAAATGAGAGTTTCTGGTTTATTTTTATTGATTTCTTCAATCATGACAGACACCTGAGTGCAGGAGGGTGTAGAGCATCTCTACGGAATTTTCAGAGTTTTGGTTGTACTACAGAGAACGACAATGAAAAACAAACTAAAACAAGATTTGTATGGTTTGTTTAGAGCAGTGCTTCTCAAATAGTGGGGCGCGCCCCCCTGGGGGGGCGCGATGGGATGCTGAGGGGGGCCTCTCCCCTCCCCCCTCTCCCCTCCAAAAGCGTACAGTACTAATAAATGTTGATGATCTCTCTGCAGGATTTTTTAATAAGATATTAAAAAAAAAACAATGGTCAAACCTCTTTTATAAAATAAATCAATGTATTTCCTTGATCAATACCTCTTATACACCAGTCAAATAATAATGAAATCAATAAAAAATTATACTTTTAAAGAATTCTTTTTAATGACAACTGCTTTGATATTAATATTAACACATTTGGTTTTAATAATAAAAATGACATTGTTTTTAATACAACAATTTGGTTTCAAGAAAGAGCACCACAGATGCAGTGTTTGCTTTGAGGATGTTAATAGAGAAGTACAGAGAAGGTCAGACGGAGTTGCATTGTGCCTTTGTGAATCTGAAGAAAGCATATGACAGGGTGCTGAGAGATGAATTGTGGTATTGAATGAGGAAGTCTGGAGTGGCAGAGAAGTATGTTAGAGTGGTGCAGGACATGTATGAGAGATGTAAGACAGTGGTGAGGTGTGCTGTAGGCGTGACCGAAGAATTCAAGGTGGAGGTGGGACTGCATCAAGGATCAGCTCTGAGCCCCTCCTTGTTTGCTATGGTGATGGACAGGCTGACAGACAAGGTTAGAAAAGAATCTCCATGGACTATGATGTTTGCAGATGACATTGTGATCTGTAGTGAGAGCAGAGAACAAGTGGAGGAAAATCTAGAGAGGTGGAGGTATGCCCTGGAAAGGAGAGGAATGAAGGTTAGCCTCAGTAAGTCAGAATACATGTGTGTGAATGAGAAGGACCCAAGAGGAATGATGATGTTACAGGGAGCAGAGATAAGGAAGGTGGAGGATTTTAAGTACTTCGGCTCAACAATCCAGAGCAATGGAGAGTGTGGAAAGCAGGTGAAGAAGCGTGTGCAGGCAGGTTGGAATGGTTGGAGAAAAGTGTCCGGTGTGATGTGTGATAGGAGCGTGTCAGCAAGAATGAAAGGAAAAGTGTACAAGACGGTGTTGTATGTTGTATGGTTTAAAAACAGTGTCCCTGGGGAAAAGACAGGAGGCAGAGTTGGAGGTAGCAGAGATGAAAATGTTGAGGTTCTTTCTGGGAGTAACGAGGATGGATAGGATCAGGAATCAGTCCATCAGAGGGACAGCACATGTGAGATGTTTTGGAGGCAAAGTCAGAGAGGCTAGATTGAGATGGTTTGGACATGTGCAGAGGAGGGATAGTGAGTATATTGGTAGTAGGATGCTGAGGTTGGTACTACCAGGCAGAAGGCCTAGAGGAAGACCAAAGAGACGATTTGACATGAAGGTCGTTGGTGTGAGAGAAGAAGATGCAGAGGACGGGGTGAGATGGAGGCAGATGATTTGCTGTGGTGACCCCTGAAGGGAACATCCGAAAGGAAAACTAGAGAAGAATACATTGTTTTTAATAATATTATTTTATATTAAAATATAATTCAAAATGTCTGCATTTTTCATTGGTCATTCAAGGGTGTAGGCTGGTCTGACCGTGGGCAGGTGCACATCTTGGTTGACTGAAACTCGAGTTCCAGGGGTTATATGCCTAAAATTTCAACGGGAAATGAAACGCTGACTAAATAAGTTGTCGGTAGCTGAAGTATAGTTTATTGAAGCGATTGTGGCTTAAATTTTATATCATAAATAAACCATTGCACACACAGCGGTTTTGTTTTATGTGCTTGTCGTATAAGTTATCGACCCGAAAGCCGCCGTCGCGAAGTGCCCGCCTACACAAAGTTACCGTGACGTCACTGGTTCGATACAAAGTACCACATGAAATATGGTGCATGCATGTCACAGCATATGATATAAACAACATGGAATCTCACGCCAACAACACACAGTTTTTCAGCAGAAGACAATTCATCTATTACTCTCAGAATCAGAATCAAATATTATAGTTCAACCAAAAACATTCTCAAATATATTTCAAACTACATCTGCAAGTACATGTGCTAAATACATTTACAAATTGAGCTAAAGTTATTTATCTATTCAAAGGCACAAACAAAGATTAATACATATTTACAGAACAAAAACATACTATTAATTGTATAAAAGTACTGAGCATTAGGCTGCAGATCCAGGCTGGATGGATTATGATTATTTTATCCATTCATTCTCTGTGCGTCAATGTTTGTGTATCAATACATGTGCAGGAACCGGAGGCGGGACTAACAAACTGTGCTTTATTCTCACACTTGCTCACACTTTGATTGACAGTGTTTGATTGCTTACTGATAATATGTGAGGTAGGCGAAAGTAGGTACATACTTGTCGTTGATTGTTGATTGGTCAGCTCGGGCGTGCACGTGCGCAGTGCCTGTTACACATTAACTTCCGGTCTACTTCCTGACTCTAGTCATGCGGAACTTATCTCCGACTTTCTCTTCAATAACAGTCATTTAGTTTATTTATAAGATTGTGAATACACATCATTTCTTGTCCAGCGGAACTCAACTCCTGCTGTGTGGGGAACTCAAACCCCCCCCCCCCAGCCTATGCCCTTGTCATTGGCTTTTGGACTACCACGCTTCAGTTTGATCAGCTGCCTTCTGATGAATCAAACGATGTTGTTGTGCGTGTACCGTAGGTCGTTGGCGAATCGCGCATTGAGAGTTTCAAACGTACACGCACAAATTTATATATATATATATTTACGAGCGCATGTATTCTTGTTGATCGACATGTTTATAATATTAAAAAGCATACACAGACATTTTACCCCCTCCCCCCTAGTGTATGTTTTGTACGCTTAGAAAAATGTTGAAAAATGTTGAATGACCCCTTAATGAAAGCTGAAAATAAACAGAAAACAGCATAATTTAAAAAAAAAAAAAAAAAAGACCCTTTCATTTTCCCTCCCGGTGCTGTTCCTTTAAACATTTTCCAGAAGTAAAATCGAGCCTCATTTTACAGTTACATAGACTGATCGAATAAAATTGGTAAGTTTGATCTACAATTTTGCTTCCAGTACACATGGGCAGTTATTAGACGCAAGATCAAAAACATGGGGTGGGGAGGTTTACTTATCCAGCAGGGCGCTTATTACGGCGAATACGGCATATATGTACATAAACGTCAGTCGGGGCGATCCTACTTTGCGGAATTCGATGGTTGCGGGGGGGGGGGGGGAATCTTTGTCCCAATTAACCGTGGAAAGTGAGGGATTCCTGTATTTGATTTTATTGGCTTGTTGCAAACAGCACATTCCTAAGCTTGTAAGCTTGACAGCAGGCAGATCTCATTAGCCCCGCCCCCCCAGGAAGGACATAGATAACAAAATAAAATGGCTCGGCTGTACCATAACAAGCTGTTGGTGGTGGAGCTTTGTAAAGATGGTGGACATGCACCTCCGTCCGCCGCAGGGGTGTAGCTTATCGATTATCCTGTATCCTGATATCTTTGAAGAGGATTTGGATGTTTGGAAGTTATGTGCATTGTTCAAGTTCTCCAATCTCACTGGTGTAATATGATGACTTGCAAACATATGAATAATTAGCTGGTGACTACACCAATCAGAAATTTCTGAAAAATATTTTGAATGAATAATAATGTCTATCATACCAAACCAACATCACAACTTTCCCATGTATTTCCCAATTTGTGATTTTTTTTTTTTTTTTCCATTCAGTTCAATGCTTTGAACAGTTGATCATACATCTCTAAAGACACTGAGAGGAGCCTGTCTTCATATTCCCTCTTCACTAGACATCGATTTCCAATGGCTTCTTTTTATCAACCCGCAGGTCGAGTGGAGACCCTTGCCCACAGGATACCATATGGATGCTGGTTTAAGCTGGTGTCCTGTCCTCACTACCTGGCTGAACTGCTGATCTATATAGGCCTGAGCATCTGCTGTGGCTGCATCTCGATCACATGGTGGATAGTGGTGCTCTACGTTCTCTGTAATCAAGTTATGGCGGCTCATCTCTCTCATGAGTACTACAGAAGTACATTTAAAGCATATCCATCGGAGCGCAAAGCCATCATTCCATATTTGCTCTAACCAGCTGTTAGTTTTTGAATAAATGTTAAATTTGTGCGAATATGTGAAACAATAAGGGAAAAATAAATGTAATGGAAGATCAAGAAGAAAAGTGGACATCCATTTGTATCTACAGTTTGCCATTGATCAAGACTTAAAAGAGCCATACGCGCCATCATCAATTCTTCAATCTGTTGAATAATGCGTGATATTACCATTCAGTGGGAAATCACTTCGTAACACCCCAGAAATTGCCTCGCAACCCACAGGACCTACCTGATAAACCATACGAGCGACATAGTTCACCATAGCAACTGTTGGATTAAGATAGAATCTTACGAGGAAAAAACATGACTGCATTGTATTTCAGACAAAGAAATTTCATTCAGTTCATCTTCTGTAATCGATTAATCCTAATTAGGGGTCATGGGGAGGCTGGTGTACACCCTGGACAGCTCGCCAGGCCATCGCAGGGCAGAAACACGCTGACGGCTATGCAGCTACTCTTGCTGAAAGTCAGCAATGTTTTTTTTTTTTTTTTTTTTTTTTTTTTTTACATGAACCTCCCACCATAGACAGTGAGAGACATGGCCAGCCTTTGATAACCCAGTTAGTGCACTGGGGAGACAGTAACAACCTTGTGGAGAGTGGGACTCAAACCCCCAACCTTAGGATCAGCGATCCAGTGTGTGCCCTTTACCACCAGGCCACGACTCACTGTCCTCTCCAAAGAAACTTTCATGTGTTTAATTAACACCCCCCCACCCCGCGCGTGCGCCAATATCATCTTCATACTTCAGCAGGATTGAGGAGAACACAGGAACACAGCTCACAGGCTCTTGGGTGAGAAACGAGGAAAGACTGCTGTGTTTCCTGTGTCTGAAAACATTGGAAGCGGACAGCATGAACCCAAATAAATTCATTTGTCACTTAAAGACATCACACCCCGATCACATGATGAGCCGCGTGAGTTTTTTCAGGGAAAACGTGCCGAGTATCGCCAACAACCATCCCGCGGGTTTCGTCCTTTGTGATATCACTCAACCGCATGCCACGAGCCCGCTTCTTCTTTTCACTCGCACCAGGAATCACAGGCGCACGTGTGTGTGTGTGTGTGTGTGTGTGCACACCAGCTCGCCAGTCCATCACATGGCAGAAACACAGTGGAATAATGGTTTTATTTTTCACTTTTTCTTCTACTCAAATTCTTAACAGAATACAGTCGTACCTTGATTTACGAATTTAATCCGTTCTGAGGGCGAGCTCGTAAGACAAAAAGTTCATTAGATAAAACAATTATTCCCATAAGAAAACCAATGAATCCGTTCCAACCCCCTCCCAAACTCATATAACCTGCCACAAACATGTGTATTTGACCGAATATATTAAAGATAAACATGTAAAAAACAATAAATATTTCATAATAATAATACATGTACATTAACATTAATAATAATTAATAATAAATAATAATAAAACAAGAAAAAAACAATAAGTCAACTAACCCTTCCAATCACCAACTGCAGCAAAGATGTCACATAGGCAGGCAGGAGGTGGTGTATAATAGAGGAGGAGGAGAATTTTGTGTGTGTGTGTGTGTGTGTGTGTGTGTGTGTGTGCACACTACAAATGCCAGCAAGGAAAGGCTCGTGGTGAGCTCCCACAAGGCCAGTGCTTCTCAAATAAGGGGGGGGGAGCGCTGTGTGATGCCAGGGGAGGCACGTATGACCCTGGGAACACACTTTTTTTGCCATACTATACTGTACCAGAATTAAGTGTAATTGCACCTCCACTACAGTAGTTGGCAGTTGTGTTCTCATTGACACACTATGTTGTATGGAAAAAAAGAACCAAGCAAACAATATGAAGTGCAGTAAACACTATTTATAGTTGTGCATGGGACAGTGAAGCGGAATGAAATGTTTTAGGATTTTTTTCTTCATAAAGGGGGCATCACAGAAAATAATTGAGAAGCACTGCACAAGGCGTTCTCGGAGTCCGGAGTAACACACGCGGAAGATTAAATACGAGGCTAATCAGCCTGGAAAAGCCAATTCCTCGGCAGATCTTGTAAATTGAAATTTTGCTCGTTGGATGGGGCAGATGCTTGGTGGGATCAAAGCTTGTATAATTGAAAATCCATTATAAAAGACACTCGTAAGTCAAGCTACCACTGTATAACATTACAGGGTACTCTGTATGCATTGTGGGTTTTATTCCACATCTGTAGGAAGTGCATGAGCTCTTACACAACAATTATAAACATTGGTTTAGTAGCTTGTAAACTGAAATGAATACACAGCTTCATTCAAACTTCACTTTATTTGATATAAATGACGACTGAAGAAACAAAATAAATCCTTCAGAACTACTGTTGTGTTTATGGTCAAACTTAGAAATAATAAACATTACATTAATAAAGATGAACTTAAATGGAAACAGAAGTGTATATGCATGGTGTTTATTCAGTCCATCATTACCAATCACTGAGGTGCAGTTCACTGTTTTAGGATAATGAAATGGATATGGTGCAATCCCATAATGCATTTCAGTAAGTAGCGTAAACTCTAGAGAATACAATAGTGCATGTAATAGTGTTTTTAAGAAATATGAAACAGTGGGGAATTTATCCTGGTTAAAATTGTTATTGTACACTGAAGATTGATACTGTACTGCATTTCAAAAAATGTAAATAAAACATTAGAACCAACATTGGAGGAAACCGTTTTGTTAAGCGTCTGTCGAGTTCTGGGTCTGAAATGTAGATGTAGGAAGTGTCAGACGGGCCAGGCGATACGAGGTAAAAATTGGATCGATATTTTCAGACATTTTTATTCACCTGGTTCTATGTATTATGCTAAATTATATACAGACTCTTCATTAACATGTTCCTGGGGGGTAGCAACGTGTCCATTTCTGAAGGAACGTGAATGTCCGCAATGTCATGATACGCAATGATACAAATCATGATATCGATCAACTACCATTTATTTCCCAGCCCTATATTAGTATCATTAACATACAGTGTGTGTGTGTGTGTGTGTGTATATATATATATATATATATATATATATATATATATATATATATATATATATATATATATATTTATTTTTTCATTCCCTGGCTATCGATTTAAAAGCAGCAATTTACTCTAAAAGAGATTGTAAACAATCAGTCTGTTGTCAAACTGAAATCTTGGTGCACATTTCTCTTTATTTCGTCTCTAGGGTTCCAAAATGGCTTCTCTTGTAATTCCTGAGCCATGCAGCTTTAAGAGGAAGAGGTGCGTTATTTATACATTACGGAAATTCATGGCAGATCCCAAATTTTGAGCGACATGACTGAAGAAGTGTATATAGGGTGAGAAACATATTTATGTAAAAGAATTTGGGTGAGAGGGTGGCATTGTTGTAGTGGTAAGCACATCCACCTCACAAAAAGAAGGTCCTGGGTCTGATTCCCAGCTCAGGCGTTTCTGTGTGGTTTGCATGTTGCGTTGATTTCCGCTCACAGTTCAAAAACATGCACTGTAGGTTCATTGGCTGTTTCAAAATCTCCCCGAGGTATGAGTGAGAGTATGAATGTTTGTGTGTGTTCGCCCTGTGGTGGCCTGGTGAATTGCCTAGGGTGTACCCCACCTTCAACCAGAGTCAGCCGAGATGGGCGCAAGCCTCCCCATGACCCTAGTTAGAATGAAGCGGATCAGAAAATGAGGCATGAAGTCGGGTGGAAGATATCGCTTCAATCTTGACCAGACACAGATCTCATATGGATCTTCTGAAGTTATTTCCCTCAAATGTCTCGACTGTTGCAAAAGCCTGTGTGCCGTCTGCCGTGAAATGCAAATAAATATGAGCGAAACATGGAATAGTAATACATGTTGAAGTGGCGGATGTGCTTTTTCTGCAGCAGGCATTGTGACTCAAACTCTTAATTTTTCAAGATATGAAGCATTGTTCTGGAATTTTCATTGCAACAACTACACATGAAAACAAGGACTGTACAACAGCTACCTTTTTGTAAGGGTTTTGATATTTGAATTTACCAGCCAATCACACACACCCCTTCTTTCAGTCCACAGAGAGGCTCTGTCGCTCCCCACAACTTCTTGGTTAACTTCAGGTATTGCCAGGCCAGGCCAGGCCAACGGCCATAGCAATGACACTCCCATTTTCCCTCCAGCCAATAAGTATCTGTGTTTGTGCTGTACATGCATATAATTACACCCTGATGCTGATTGGATGGAATAGTGTTGTGTGGCTTGCAAAGCCACTTTGTGTCCCGAGCTCCCTGAAAATGATACAAACATCCAATTTATTTTTTAAAAGGCACACAGAGCAGACGGCGAGTGGAACGTGAGCAGACAGCCGCTGAATTCCGCTTAACAAGTGCTGAATTAGAATTAATGACTGCACAGGTTATCAGTCTCTACACTGGGAAAGTAGAGCACGTGTGTGAATACATTAATTCCGCAGTGTTTTAGATGCCGTGTCACTATTTGTGTATTATACTTGCTATTTTTATTTTAAGCGCATAATTGCTCGCACTGGATCTCAACATTCAGTACTCCATTAGTACATGGATGATTTACTCAAAATTAAAATGCCTCAGTAGTTGTGCCCTTGGGCACATGTGGAAGGGGTGGAGCTTTCAGTTTTCATAAAAAGGGCAACCAAAGGTGCATTAGACACACAAGCATGAAAAATTAAAAATACTTATTTTTAAAAAGATGGCTGAGCAATAAGTGGATGTGGTGGTCAATACGCATGGTTAGCATCTCTAGTAAGTACACCATTTGCGGAGCGTGATGCGAGAGTGCACATAGTGTGCTACATCGACGTTTAATTACAGAAGTACAAGAACTGAAATACAGTAATAACCTTATAGTTTCTGATGCTGGACAGGAATTAATAGGCTGCAGATGTTCTGAGCTTCAAGGCGATTATTATTCATCATTTAGGATGCAGGGATTCCACCCCCAATGGGTGGAGTTGACAGAGGTGGCAGTAGAAGGGACTTCAGCTTGAGTGACATGGAAGCAATCTCCGGATCCTGGGATTCGTACATCTTCACCAATCTGGCAAACTTCAGAACACCTGAACAATATGCAAAACCAATAAATAAATAAATAAATAAATAAATAAATCAGATTCCTCACTTACTGCTCATTTGTCAAGTTCACTTAAGGCCTAAATTAACAACACTGTGAATGTGAAATATTCACTATTCCCCCAAATAATGATACATTACATATTCTAATTTTGTAGTTAAATAAAGTTTCAGCAAAATCTGAACATTTTGGGCTCTTGTGAGCAACGGTTGTCCCATTATTTCAAGTTATGCATGAAAATCATGGAATTTGACTGGTTTGTGTGACATTTTACACTTTCTTCTGCAAATGTGTGTTAATTTTCATAGTATTTGCAATTGTAAACTTGTTTTGTTTTTTTTCTAAATACAGTGGTACCTTGACTTATGAAATTAATTCGTTTGGAGGGTGAGCTAGCAAGTCAAGATGGTCCCAGAAAATAAAAAAAAATTCCCAAACAAGAATTCTAAAAAAATTCTAAAAAAAAAAAAAAAAATTCCCAGAAGAAATAATACAAAACCAATGAATCCATTCCAACCCTCTCCCAAACTCATAACCTGCCACAAACACATATTTGACCTAATATATTAAAGATAAACATGTAAAAACTATAAATATTTCATATTAATAATAATAATAATAATAATACATTAACAATAATTAATAATAAATAAAGCAAGAATAAACAAGTCAACTAACCCTTCCGATCATCGACAGCAGCAAAGATGTCACGTGGACAGGCATGAGGTGGTGTGTAATAGAGAAGGAGGAGAATTTTGTGCATGTGCACGCTATGAATACCAGCAAGGAAAGGCTCGTGGTGAGCTACCACAAGGCCAGTGCTTGTCAAATAGTGGGGCACGCCCTCCTTGTGGGGGGTAATATGCTTTTTTTGCAATACTGCACTAGAATTAAGTGTAATTGTGCATCCACTACAGTAGTTGGCAGTGGTGCTTTCATTGCCATGCAATGGTGTAAGGAAATTCACTGAACAAACGATATGAAGTGCAGTAAACATTATTGAGGTTTTGCAGTCACGTGACCCCAATACCTTCCTGCGCCATCTTGGACGGCAAGTGTGATCCAGAACACACACACACACACATACACACACACACACACACACACACACACACTATTCACTAAGCATGGCTTCAACAAAAACCGATAATGACAGTGAAAGCAAAATAGGTGAGTGTCGAAGGCAAAAGCGATGACACTATAATATTGTCAGACGTTGTCAATCATCTGACAGGTGACCAGAGGGCGGGGTATCTGAATAAAAGAAAGCTGCTTGGGATTGCCGATCCATATCTAATGCCGCAGTCAATGTTTAGGAATGTGCTAGAATGCGGCTGTTCTTGACTTCCTGCTTTTGTCTACTTGGATCTTTGTACATATCTTGTCCACGGCCGTCTCCATTTACTGGCAAACAGTTAAAAGCTTACAAATCAATGGAAGCTTACAAGGATTTACTTGCCGAATTTGTAAGCTGTATGCAACAATGGGAGCCAGGAACCGGGAAGTGAGACTACAGTACAGTACAGTACAGTACCACCTCAGAACGGCTATGGTTTGTGTTCTATCCCCAAATAGAGCTACACAAACAAGCGCTTATACAAGAATACATTACAATTATCACTGCTTATAATGGTTGTAGAAATTCACATATTTTATTTATATATATATATATATATATATATATATATAAGCCTAAAAACCTATGTAAAATCAAATATACGAATCAGATGATGCGCTGTGACGACTCCCGAGAAAAGGGAAAAGCGAAAAGATATAAATATATATTTACCTGATACAAAGTGTACGCTGCATATTCTACTGTATTGTGTAGGATTCCAGTCTTTCCTATTTCCCACTGTGACCCACTTGGCTTTTCTCTCTGGGTCACATGGAAAACGATAAAATGACGGTGCAGCTTTACTCCTCTATTTGCACAGCCAACAGTGCAACACGATATAACCATACTCACTGCTTATGTTCTATTACTCCGGGGAAGTTAGTAACCGACAAACAACATCCAATTGGGTAATGTTGAACCACTATTACTTATTTTTAAATTTTTAGCAATGTTGAATGAGTGAGCGCCGTCCGGATCATGCCGTCCAATATGGCATGTAAACATAAGTCACATGACCCTGTGACGTCACGTGCAAAACCCCAATAGTTCCACGTGGGTTGCTGGGGGGGGACGGCATGATTTTTTTTTTTCCTGTCCAGGGAGCATCACAAAATAATTGAGAAGCACTGTACAAGGCGTTCTCGGAGCGTGGAGGAATACGAGGCAAATCGGCCCAGAAAAGCCATTTTCCCCAGCAGAGCTCATAAATAAAAATTTGGGATGGGGCATATTTTTGGTGGAAAATTTGTTATAAAAGACACTCTGAAGTGAAGGTACCACTGTACTTGACAAAAGGACTTCTCTTCTAATTCTTCAGTCATGCAGCTTTAAGATGAAGAGGTGTGTTTATACATTTTGAGTGACATGACTGAAGAACTGAATATAGGCTGAGAAAATATTTATGCAAAAGAACTTGGGGGAGACGGAGACACTGTTGTAGTCGTTAGTACATCCGACTTACAGCAAGAAGGTCCTGGGTTCGATTCCCAGCTTGGGTGTTTGTGTGGAGTTTGCATGTTCTCCCTGTAGTAGTGTGGGTTTCCTCCCACAGTCCAAAACCCAAACATAATAGGTTATTTAGTAGTTCCAAAATCAGTACTAGGTACGAGTATGAATGGTTCAGTGACTGTTGGCCTGCTACGGCCTGGCGATCTGTACAGGGTGTGCCACACCCTCTCCAGAGTTGGATGAGAAGGTAACCAGCCTCCCCATGACCCTAATTAGGATAAAGCAGTTCATAAAATGAATAGTTTTGTTAGAAATTAATGCTGCTTTGTAAATTTCATGCAACACTATACACATAACGCTTGAGACAAATACCAAACTTGTGATTATACACATTCAAAATTAATTTTGCATTCCCTCCATTTCCACAGTAATTCATCAAGTCCCGAGGTCAAAACCAGCCACACCATCAGGTGGAGAACCAATCTGGGATTCCCTCCAGTGAAATCAGCTGCAAGCCATTCAACAGGCAAGATATAAACCAAAATTATCCAAAGATCATGAAAACACAGGGGAGCCTGGAGAAAGAGAGAGAGTTTCCAGTGAGCCCAAAAGGAGAAGCGCCAGTAATATGATAGTTTGGAGAAGGAAAATAAAGAGTCCAACAGGCGGACAGTCGACAGCAGGGGTCGGGAACCTTTTTGACTAAGAGAGCCAAAAAAAAGACATTTTAAAATCTAATCCCCTGAGAGCTGTGTCTGTCTTCCTTTCGGCTTTTTCCCTTTTACTCGGGAGTCGCCACAGCGAATCATCTGATTCACATGTTTGATTTGGCAGAGGTTTTTACGTCGGATGCCCTTCCTGTCACAACCCTTTTAGCAAGGGACAGAAACACGCTGACGACTTTGCAGCCTACTCTTTACGAAAGTCAGCAATGGTTCTTTTACATGCCTCTCACCATAGACAGTGACAGACATGGCCCGCCTTTGATAGCCCAGTTAGCTGCACTGGGGGGGACAGTGACAACCCTGTGGAGAGTGGGACTCGAACCCCCAACCTTTGGATCAGCGATCCAGCGCCCTATACCACTAGACCACCACTGCCCTGAGAGCTGTGTATATATATATATATATATATATATATATATATAATATATAAAAGACTGAATGCTGAATATAACTAAATTGAAAAAGAAGACCAACAATTTTAGAGTATAATAGAACTCTGAATTTATTTTAAACGACATTGTCATAATGAAGTTATTTATTAATAAGAAAAGTACTTCTTGCTATCAGTGCTGTGGTGGTCAAAAAATAAGTGGGTACACGATGGCAGCGAAGCGACCGAGGCGCACGGCAGCAGGTGCACAGAGCGTGGGGAGGGCGTGGCTTTGGCTTTGAAACTATTCATCACTTCATCTCCGCTTTTTATTAACACAGTCGTGTAAATTTACGTTTATCAACTATAAAGTAGACCAAATTAAGTCAGTTCACACAACTCAGCCACTAGAACCAGTATGTAGACGGCGTCGGCATCCACCACTACAGCACTGCTTACTATTACTACGACTTCTGGTGCTGCATGGGTTTACTGATGGTTTTATATCTGGTTGATACGGGGTAAGGACTCGACACGACAGGACTCGCACGCTGCAGTGTTTATGTAACAGGAAGCGCGTCCCAAGTTTTGGCGATCAGCTGCTCTGCAGGTTGAAGTTTTTCCATGTCTGTCCATTTGTGTTTGCTTGCCAGCTGTGCTTGGCTTCATGGAAATGAGCTGATCAAAAACGAGGGAAATTTATCTCTTTACTCAAAAACAACACGTGCAGTCTGAGGCTGTTGTTATAATCCAATAAAAATTCGAGTTTCAAGGGATCGGACCCGCCCACAAAGTGGATGGCTCTGCGCTTCGCGTTCCAGTGACATGGCATTGAAAATAGATGTATAGATTTAAATGCACGAGATTTATTCATCTGTTTTTGTTTTATTTGATGGCTTTTTTTATATTTTGATTTAAATGACAGTGAAATGATGTACTGTATTCGTTATTCTGTTAAGAAAGGCCGCCTGATTTATCTGAGAGCCAGATACAGTCATCAAAAGAGCCACATCTGGCTCGCGAGCCGTAGGTTCCCGACCCCTGGTCTACAGGAAGAAAAAAGAGCAAGCAGTAAGAGGGAAAAGAGAGAGAAAGAGAGAGAGAGAAAGAGAGAGAGAGAGAGAGAGAGAGAGAGAACAAAAGCACTACACCAACTCAGGTGAAGGTTATAAAACATCACAGAAAGGTGTGTATTTGTGTAAAAGACTACAGTATGGAACAAAAGATGGCAGCACTCAACCATGTGCACAACTCTATACTTCTCATACTACAGTACATAGTTTGTCAGATGACACTCTGGTCTCCCGTGTGGCGCACCAACAAGGCGTGTGACGATTAACCCAGAAATCGAAAGTTCGAATTCACGTTAATGGCATCCGTGACTGGCAGGCATCCGTGAGAACCAATTGGCCGAGCTCTCACAGTAGGGAAGGATAACGTACGCTCACTTACCTGTCCCTCACAGCAATTGCCGGCCAATCATGGGCATCTGTGAGCTCATACATATGCGGGTGTGGATAGCGCTTTCCCTCCAATTGTGTTAGACCGTCCCCAAAATACGCATGCGCCACAGATTGAAGAACAGGCAGGTGGCTGGCATTGCATATGATGGAGGGATCATGTGCGTACTTTCATCCCTCCCTGGTTGGTGGTGGTCATGTGATAGGGAAGGTAATACCTGATGAGTAAGAATAGGATACGACTAAAATTTGGGAGAAAAAAATTGGGAAAAGTCCAAAAACATCACACTTTGGACAGACCCCGTCAAGACATGCAGTATTCCTCAACCAACAAGATGTCTTGCAAAGTGTCATGATTTTCTAACTGGTAAGTAAATAAATGTAATATGGGATTTTATGCATTTTATTATTATTATTAAACTGTTTTCTTTGAATCACCACCCTATCGTGGTGGAGGGGTTTGTATCGCAAATCTGGTTGGTCAGAAGTGTAAGCCTGCGAGCATGGGTGCAAGTCTCATTCACAGAGATGAATTAACTATCTGCTCAGATCGTCACAATCTACCATCCATACTCAGTTACGCACAGAGAGATGTTATATGAATGAAAACCTGAATCCACAAATTACAGAACAATTACAGATGTCTATTATCTTTTAGCAGAATCCTAAGAGTGTATACTTATTTTTATATTAATATTCATTAGGATTCGTACTTGTTCTTTGTATGCATCTCTTGAATAAAGTTTACTTACTTACACAAAAGAAAGAACTCTCCGCTTTGCTGGGATTCACATCAGTGCAGGCTGTGTTCTAAATGAGTTCAATGGCACCCTTGTGCACTTGAAAGACCAGAAGTCTGTATAACCCACAGCAAGTACACTACTTTTGCTATTGAGCGCTTCACATATTGTAAGCGTTGATTGGCTGTTTTAAGCTTCATGTAAAGTAACTCGGTATAAATGACTTATTTGAAATTAATGTTGATATTATTTGATATATTTGATATTATTTTACAATGTTATGTTTATAATAATTGATTTATGGGTGTTTTATGAGATACTGTAATGGTATTTATGGATGTATAGTACAGTATGAGCGTCATACGTCACACGTCACTGTAACAACTTACGTTCACTTTCAACTTACGTTTGGCCGTCTGTAACCAATTAAAAATGCAAGTCGGGGAGCGTCTGTACTTACATTTTTGTGAGGTGCGCATCTGAGTGTGTGTGTGTGTGTGTGTGTGTGCGCGCACGCCCGCATCTATATGTGTGTGTATTTATAGTTTATTTACATCGTATGCATTATTTTTGAATGTTTAGTTGTTATTATAAGCATTTATAGCATTGAATATGTATTTATTGATATTATATACACATATACATATACGTCAGTCAGGGGGTGGGTTGATCCTACTTCGCAGAAGTCGGTGGTCGCGGGGGGATCTCAGTCCAAATTAACTACGGAAAGTGAGGGATCCCTGTAGTTTTAGTCCTGTTGATGAAATATGACTAATCGATATTTTAAAATGTTAACTTTTTCGAGTGATACAGTAACACTGAAACTGCCATTTTATTGGATCATGGCCATATCTGCACAAAACAACAACAATTTAGGGAAGTGAAACTGTCATCCTCCACACAGGAAAAAGCCTCAGGACATATCAAGCTCTCTGTATTTGGAGCATAGACATATAAATATGATATAAAATAAAATAAAATCAGCAGCAATACCATGTTTTGCCCCAAAACATTCATGCATTGGCGTCCATCTCCACCAACTCTGGGCGAGAGCAGACTACACCCTGGCCAGCTCGCCAGGCCACCGCAGGACAGAACCACACTGACGGCTGTGCAGCCTCCACATCAATGGTTCCTTTCCACTTCCTTAGCACAGACAGTGCGAGAGCTGCACTGGGGAAGCGAAGCAGTAACACCCCGTTGACATCGAGGCTACAACCCCCTGACCTTGGAATGAGCAATCCGGGACTGGGCCACCACTGCCCACCCAAAACGCTTCAAATGAAATTGTTTAATTAGCAATGCAAAAAAAAAAAAAAAAAAAAAAAAAAAATCCTACATGGAATCTGTATGGAACTGTAGTTCAATGAGAGAGAGATTCTCACCTTCTCCTTCACTGTTGAAGCCATAAGCCTTGATCACCTCCTGCTGGATTTGTGTGGCCACAGGCAGGACCAGCTGGAGCATCTTACCCATGTCGTTACAGGCACTTTCCCTCGCCTCCTCCATTCGAGAGGCATTCTCGGGCACAGAGAAGGCCTGGATCACCTCACCAAGTACCACTGCAAACCACAGACAGAGAGACAGTCAGACAGACAGTCAGACAGACAGAAAAATCAGGATGACAGTGGAGCTTAATTTTACCTCTGGTTTGCTCTATTGTCAGAGTGGGCTGCTGGGCTGGGGCTGATGCCATTCCTAGTTCTCTAATAAACAAAGTAAAACAAACAAACAAACAAACTCCCCCCACTGAATTATATATTTCTAAAAAATCATAATCTTGAGGTACTGAGGAAACAAACCAATAACGAGAACTCCATTTGAATACACAGGTATACTTCGGAATCTAACTAATAATCCTGAATGAAACAGTAACGTTAATAGTAAACGTTTCACGGATGGCTGAAGTACTTACAATGAGAATTGCGACTGTTTTATTATTTAACAACAAAATAAATTAACATCCAAGTTACAGCAAGCGGTTTCTGAGGCGTTATTTTCATCCCTCCACCCGAATTGGGAAAATCTACTGGAAGACACAAATGATATGCTTATTGTCCAATCCCAGACATGTTCGGAATTTTTATCCAATCATATTACGAGCCAGTTCCTATGCGGAAGGCGGGATCAGGATAAATACAGGTGGGAAAATAAATAAGCAACACAAACCAATGAACAAACGAGATAGTTCCGGAAGTTGTACGGCGCAGTGCGACCATTAGAAATGTCCGTGTGCAACATATCAACAGGAACCGAATATCATAATAAAGGTCCGCCCAACCCCCCACCCACTAAGCGAAACGCTTGCTCCGACTCGGGTCACAGGGAGGCTGGAGCCTATCTCAGTGGCGAAGGTGGGGCCACTAGTGATAGGCGATTCGTTCAAAAGAATCGATTAATTCAAGAAAACAAGATGGTGCGATTCACCAGCGCTTCTATAACTAGTAAATAAGGAACAGGTATGTGGAGATAATCGAAACGGCGGGAGGAGGCAAGTCCACGCCTGTCAGCCCGAAGAAGACAGATGGAAAAACGCAAAAACAAAACCCAGAACAGTTCCCTTAGTGGTGAAATATGCAGAATCATGACACAGTAAATGGCAAATGTTAGATGAGGCTTTGGTTGAATTTGATGGTAAAGCGCAGAGTTCACATGCTGAAACCAAAGATGCTGTAATTCAGTCATGTTGACTGCTAGAAGTACACATGTTCTCTGTACTCCGGTACTACCTGGTAATGGTCACATTAACAGGTAGTCACACCTGTTTGCCTGCATTTAATGTGCGAGAGTGGGTAGACACCCTGTAGAATTCATTCATTTCCTGAACCACTTAATTCTAATTAGGGTCGCGGGGAGGATGACACCATCTCAGCCGACTACAGGCGTGGGCAGCGTACTCCCCAGACAGCTCACCAGGCCATCACAGGGCAGAAAGATGCTGACAGGCATTCAAGGGAGGCAGGTGAGGCAGACCCTCCCTTGTCAATCTTCAAAGGGAAAAAAGTTAATCATAAAATATAATGTTAATATTTATCAGCTGGTATGTCTTACAAACCCTTTCATCGTTAGGGTTAGGTTCATCGTTCCAATGCAATATTAAATTTCTTTTTTCAATAAAGAATAACCGGATTTCCAGTTCCCCCATTCTGATAGGGCAGAGCTATGTGGTGAGGCGGCGCTTTGCTGAAGCACTCAGTGGATTGTGTCCCTCACAAACTGCACTGGTATTCCATGCAAGTAGTGTGTCGCTGTCCCTCTATATATCTCAGATGAAATGCTTTCAAACACTCAGATTATATGCTCTGCATAATGTGTATAATGTATAAAATGTGTTTCTGTGACATGTTCAGGCTTCAGATTGATCATAAAACCAGTAAAAAAAAAAAAAGTTCCTCAGTGAGGCGAGCAGTACCCCTGACTCATGGCAGAGGGCGCCTGTGAGCCCACAGATTCCTATGCAACCTACAATCTTCATTCATTGTTCTTTTCCTTTACAATCCACCTTATCAAAACAGAAGATCACATTTCCAACTGAGAAAATTCACAAATCTGGGCTTTCACTCAGAACAAGAGGTGAAAACTAAAGGAAGAGCAATGCTGTTGGGATAAATTTTAATCTCAAATGAAATATGTGTCACGTGTACTAAAGGTACTAAAGGTACTAAAATAGAAGAAAACATGATCTGGGTTTGTATTACACCCCATATCACACACCATACCAACAGCGTGGACAGCCGTTCATTTCTTCTCTCTTTGGTATTGATTGGATGTCTGTTGTCAATCAAATGATCAATTTGTCAATATTCTCTTCTGAGTTCATCTGTATTTGTAAATCTGACTCTCTAAGAGTCGACACCTCACCAGCTGTTAACCTCCTCACATATCACTGGCTTCATGTCATTTGTCAACAACAAATTTTAAAGTGAAGATCAAGTTGAGTGTGGAGACAAAAGAGATACAGAGTTTAAAGAGATTCACAAAGAGAAATATAAATTTACTGATTTATTTTAAATGCATTTGTGAATTATTGTTATTTTTATTTTAAGGCATTAAATACTGAATCTGGGAAAATTAAAAATCCATTCTGGGCTATGGACTCTGCACAGAGAGAAAGCCATATGAAAGTCACAATTATACCAGTCCTGCTCAAAAAATTAGCATATTGTGATAAAGTTCATTATTTTCTGTAATGTACTGATAAAAATTAAACTTTCATATATTTTAGATTCATTGCACACCAACTGAAATATTTCAGGTCTTTTATTGTTTTAATACTGATGATTTTGGCATACAGCTCATGAAAACCCAAAATCCCTATCTCAAAAAATTATCATCCGACCAATTAAAAAAAAGTGTTTTTAATACAAAAAAAGTCAACCTTGAAATAATTATGTTCAGTTCTGCACTCAATACTTGGTCGGGAATACTTTTGCAGAAATGACGGCTTCAATGGGGCGTGGCATGTAGGCAATCAGCCTGTGGCACTGCTGAGGTGTTACGGAGGCCCAGGATGCTTCGATAGCGGCCTTAAGCTCATCCACAGTGTTGGGTCTGGTGTCTCTCAACTTTCTCTTCACAATATCCCACAGATTCTCTATGGGCTTCAGGTCAGGAGAGTTGGCAGGCCAATTGAGCACAGTAATACCATGGTCAGTAAACCATTTAGCAGTGGTTTTGGCACTGTGGGCAGGTGTCAGGTCGTGCTGAAAAATGAAATCTTCATCTCCATAAAGCTTTTCAGCAGATGGAAGCATGAAGTGCTCCAAAATCTCCTGATAGCTAGCTGCATTGACCCCGCCCTTGATAAAACACAGTGGACCAACACCAGCAGCTGACATGGCACCCCAGACCATCACTGACTGTGGGTACTTGACACTGGACTTCAGGCATTTTGGCATTTCCTTCTCCCCAGTCTTCCTCCAGACTCTGGCACCTTGATTTCCGAATGACATGCAAAATTTGCTTTCAGCCAAAAAAAGTACTTTGGACCACTGAGCAACAGTCCAGTGCTGCTTCTCTGTAGCCCAGGTCAGGCGCGTCTACTGCTGTTTCTGGTTCAAAAGTGGCTTGACCTGGGGAATGCGGCACCTGTAGCCCAGTCCACTGCTTCCACAGGTCCCCCGAGGTCTGGAATCGGCCCTTCTCCACAATCTTCCTCAGGGTCCGGTCACCTCTTCTGGTTGTGCAGCGTCTTCTGCCACACTTTTTCCTTCCCACAGACGTCCCACTGAGGTGCCTTGATACAGCACTCTGGGAACAGCCTATTCGCTCAGAGATTTCTTTCTGTGTCTTACCCTCTTGCTTGAGGGTGTCAATGATGGCCTTCTGGACAGCAGTCAGGTCGGCAGTCTTACCCATGATTGCGGTTTTGAGTAATGAACCAGGCTGGGAGTTTTTAAAAGCCTCAGGAATCTTTTGCAGGTGTTTAGAGTTAATTGGTTGATTCAGATGATTAGGTTAATAGCTCGTTTAGACTACCTGAACATGATATGCTAATTTTTTGAGATAGGAATTTTGGGTTTTCATGAGCTGTATGCCAAAATCATCAGTATTAAAACAATAAAAGACCTGAAATATTTCAGTTGGTGTGCAATGAATCTAAAATATATGAAAGTTTAATTTTTATCAGTACATTACAGAAAATAATGAACTTTATCACAATATGCAAATTTTTTGAGAAGGACTAGTCGTGATTGTGATTTTGGCTCCCTTTGGAGTGTCCTCAAATAACCCCTGGTGAAAAGATCGACTGGAGTACAAGTGGACCCAGACAGTTTTTTAAGGACTGTGATGGACATGAGCTTAGATTTTGTTCAAACTTTGGTGGTTGGATTGGCACGTCAAACCACCCAAGTTTGAGCAAAATCTGAGATCATGTCTGGCCCAGCCCTTAAGAAATTGTCTGAGTCTAAAAAATTCCCTTACATCATTCATTCATCTTCATTCATTTTCTGAACCGCTTAATCCTAATTAGGGTCACAGGGAGGCTGGCACCCATCTCAGTCAACACTGGATGAGGGCAGAGAACATCCTGGACAACTCACCAGGCCATTGCAGGGCAGAAACATGCTGACAGCTATGCAGTTCTTCTTTACGAAAGTCAGCAATGGTTCTTTTATATGAACCTCTCACCAAAGACAGTGAGGGACATGGCCGGCCTTTGATAACCTAGTTAGCTGCACTGAGGGGACAGTGACAACCTTGTGGAGCGTTGGACTTGAACCCTCAACCTTACGATCAGCGATCCAGCACCTTTTACCACCAGGCCACCACTGCACACACACACACCATAGTATATGGTTGATTATGAATAAATATTTTATAAATGCACTACTGTATTTGGACAAATTTTCTTTTTGTTAAGTAACTAATGGGTTAATATTTGTGACGTAATGAACTTTCAGCCAGACCCAGAAATGCAGGAGACAGTGTGAAATGACATAGCCAATCTATTACTCAAACGGGAAGCACTCAAGCAGGAGGCAAACATGGTAAGTATGGGTGACAAAAAGAAACACAATAAACATTAAGCACTGTGAACTAAGGTGTGGGTAACTGGTCGAGTGTGGAGCTGGAACCAGGAGCCAGAAAAAACACAGGGAAGCAGAGACGTGATGTAAGATAATCTTCTGGCACCGAGGTGAACGCGCTGCTTGTCTTTATATAGTGTAGTAAATTAGGGAGTGGGATCAGGTGTGCATTCTGCAATCAGCCCACGTAGGTCAGTCACGCCCCTCCGCTGGAGCCTGCAGCACTGGGGAGAAACAGAGTTAAAAAAGCCGCCACATTCAAAGTCCCCCAAACAGACTAAACCCCCCCCCACCCACCCCCCAGGGACGCCACCTGGCATCCGACCAGGCTTATCTGGGAACCTGCTGTAGAACTCAGATAGCAGGTCACGATCCAGGATCAGGAATCGAGGGACCCACGAGCGTTCCTCAGGACCGTAGACCTTCCCATGTCCACCAGGTACTGATAGCCACAACCCCGCCTGCAAGCATCAAGTATGCGGTTGACTGAGTACACCAGGTGTCCTTCAACCAGTCAGGGGTTTGAGGGGAGGGTCCGTAGGAGGGTGAAGGGGGCTTTCCACTATGGGTTTCACCAGGGAGACACAGAACACTGGATGCACCTTGAGAGCTTCTGGGAGTTTCAGCCGGACGGCACTAGGGTTGACGATGCGCTGGATGGTGTACGGACCAATATACTTCAAAGCCATTTTCTTGGAGTCAGCGCGAAGGGGAAGGTCTCTGGAGGAGAGTCAAACCTGTTGCCCAACCTTGTAGACCAGTGCCAGTGTCCAGTGACTATCAACAATCCTCTGGTTCTGGGCTGCCGACCTCTCCAGGGTAGCACGATCCTCCTTCCAGACCCAGCATGCGCTGCGGAAGTGGGCCTGGACTGATGGGACAGCCACTTCGATCTCCTGACTGGGGAACAGAGAAGGTTGGAACCAGTTGATCACCATGAAGGGAGACATAACCGTGGTGGTGCAGACCAGGGAGTTATGGGAGTACTTCATCCACGGTAGGTGTGTGGACCAGGAGGCTAGGAGGTGGGAAGCAATGCAGCACAAGAAAGATTCCAGGCTCCAATTAGTTTGCTCCGCTTGACCGTTGGATTGTGGGGGGAAACCAGAGGTCAGGCTGCTGGAAACACCAAGGGTGTCGCAAAATGCCTTCCATACCCTGAACATGAACTGGGGGCCTCGGTCAAAAACAATGTCCTGGGGGATCCCATGAAGGCAAAACACGTGTTGGACCTGTAAGACCAGCTGTCTCTATTGCTGATGGCAGCTTGGGTAGGGGAACGAAATGGACACAGGTGGCACAAGCTCTGATAAACTCCCTGGTGTCGGCTCTTATGGTTGACCACCAGAAACGTTGTCGGAGAAGGAAAAGGGTCCGGTGGACTGCAGGGTGGCAGGTCAATTTGTACACATCCCCACTGGAGCACTGGAGTTCTGGCTGGCAGAGGAACATATAACCATCCCTGGGGACACACTTCGGGCTCCGGTTCCCCCTTCCTGGGCGTCCTGGACCAAGCACTCTACCTCCCACCGAGCAGCTCCGAAAACACATGAGTCAGGCAGGATGGTTTCCGTGGCGGTGTCTTCCCCTGGGGAGTACTACCGAGAGAGGGTGTTTAGTATTTCATGAACTGGGATGGTAGGTAAGGGTAAAGTTGAACCTTCCCATGTAGAAGGACCATTGTGCTTGCTGGGAGTTCAATCGCTTTGCTGAATAACGATATGACAGATTCTTGTGGTCCGTCCAGACCATGAAGGGATGGGCTTCCCCTTCCAGCCTGTGCTGCAACTCTTGGAGGGCCAGAACCACAGCCAGTAGCTCACAGTTCCCCATGTCGTAGTTTTGTTCTGCTCGGAACAGGCAACGAGAGAAGAATGTGCATAGGTGTAATTTCTTGTCCGCAGGGGAACGCTGGGAGAGGACAGCCCCCACCCCCGAATCTGAGGCATCCACCTCCACCATGAGCTGCAGTGTGGGGTCTGGGTGCATCAGAACAGGTGCATTGGTGAACCTGGTTTTCAACCTGTCAAATGTTGTTTGTGCACTAGGGGACTAATGGAAGAATATCTTAACGGACATTAGTTGTGTGTGTGTGTGTTTTGGGGGCTGCTAGGCAGCTATAATCCCAGATGAAACTTCTGTCGAAGTTCGCAAACCCCAGAAACCTTTGTAGTTCTTTGCGTGTTGCCGGAACTGGCCACTCTGCCACCGCTTTACCTTCTCCAGATCCAATTTTATCTGACCCTTCTCCATAATATACCCCAGGAAAGACACTGTGGAGACATGAAATTCACACTTCTCAGCTTTGATGTACAACTTGTTCTCTAGTAACCGGTGAAGAACTGATCTTACGTGACGGACATGCGTGTGCGAAGATCAGGACGTCATCAAGGTACACAAAAACAAATCGGTTCATCATGTCCCTGAGAACATCATTGACGAATGCTTGAAAGACCGCAGGGGCGTTAGTCAACCAGAAAGGCATCACCAGGTATTCAAAGTGCCCCAGGTGTGTGTTAAAAGCAGTTTTCCATTAGTCCCCCTTCTGAATTCGGACTAAGTGGTAAGCGTTCCTCAAGTCCAAGTTAGTGGTGTCGTGCTGAGGAATGAAGGCCAAGTTGATGAGAGGAAGGGGATATTTGTTTTTAACGGTGAGGCTGTTAAGTCCTGTATAGTCAATACAGGGTGTTAAAGTCTTGTCCTTTTTTTTCAACAAAGAACCTCACGCCTAACGGAGATGATGAGGGATGGATAAGGCCTGCTGCCAGAGAGTCCGTGATGTTTTGTTACATAACCTCTTTCTCAGGTTTCGATAGGTTATACAATCTTTTTGTGGGGCGTGTGGATCAAATCTATCTTGCAGTCGTATGGGTGGTGCAGTGTCAGCGAAAGGGCTTGGTCCTTACTAAAACCTCTTTTAAATCATGATATTTGCTGGGGATACTAGTCAAATCTATTTTCTCCGGTGGGACAGGGCTTTGGGAAAGTTGGGAAGGAACAATGGCCAATAGGCAGTGTTGGTGGCAGTAATCACTCCAGTTGCAGATGGTGAGAGCAGCCCAGTTGATATGGGGATTATGGGCTTGCAACCAGGGCTACTGCAAAACCATGGGAGTAAGCAGGGCTGAAATGATGAACAGCTCTATGTACTCATAGTGATTGCCCTAGAAGATGAGCTTGACAGGTTACATCTTCTGCGTAAATCAGTGAGTTGACCATTTATGGCTACCACCTTTATAGGGTTTTCAAGCTCATACACCAGGAGCTGAAGGAGCCTAACCAGCTCTGTGTCAATAAAATTGTCGTCGGCACCTGAGTCAATGAATGCGCTAACTGGGTGTGTCTATTGTGTGAAGTGTAGGTTACCCTTGATCTGGATGTGCTTCCCTACTGCCTGCTGGCGATCCCTGCACCGCTGGACAATGGGCAAGGTAATGCCTCGATCGGCACAATAAATGCAGGGATGGTTGTTCAGTCGGCGTCGTCTTTCCTCTAGCATCAGCTTGGTTTGGTCAAGCTGCATGGGCTCATGGTGGGCCCCTTGGGCAGGTAAGAAGGTGTCTGAGGGAGTTGGGGAAGAAGTGGGAGGAGCAGTGTTTGACATTGCGGAAATGCTCGGAGACTGGCGACATGACCATCCCATTCTTCCCGGGATCTTTCCCTCCCTGTCTCAGTCTATTGTCCAACCAGATAGCGAGAGCAATCAGGTCTTCGAGTGTAGCTGGCTCATCCAACACAGCTAGCTCGTCCTTGAGCTTGTCGATTAGACCTTTGATAAATGCTCCTCGTAGCACAGGGTCATTCCAGCCGCTGTCTATGCTGAGGATCCGGAAGGCTATTGCATATTCCGATACCGACTGAGAGCCTTGTTTGATCCCTAATAACTGGCTGCTCGCCTTCCCCCCTTTTGCAGGTGATCAAAAACTCTTCATGTCCAGCATGAATCGGTCATAGTGTGAGCATAATTGCAGGGTATGGTTGGCAACTACTAGCGCCCAAATTGAGGCTTGATCCGTAAGCAGGCTCATAACAAACGTGATCTTGGCTTGGTCCGTGGTGTACGTGAGCGGCTGCTGACTTAAGACAAGCGAGCCCTGGTGGAGGAACTGAGTACATGTGTCGATTGTACCCGAATACCTTGCTGGTGTGGGGTTGCTTGTTCATGTGGCCAGACGATTCTGTTACGAAATGAACTTTGAGCTGGACCCAGAAATGCAGGAGACAGAGTGAGATGACACAGAGCTGATCTATTACTCACAGGGAAAGCACTCAAACAGTAGGTAAACATGGTAACTACTGGTGATGAAGAGAAACACAATAAACATTAAGCACTGGGAACTAAGGCACAGGTCTAGTCGAGCGTGGAGCTGGAACCAGGAGCCAGAGAGAACACAGGGAAGCAGAGACGTGATGTGAGACAATCTTCTGTCACCGAGGTGAACGCGCTGTTTGTCTGCAGCGCAGGGGAGAAACAGAGTTAGAAGAGCCACCACATTCAAAGTGCCCCCAAACACAGACCATAACAAATTTCAGTAATGTAGCCAATGTATCAACTGTCCTTAAAGGTTTCTCTTTTGGGTCCCATGTGCATGAGATGTACCCTAAATTTTTCTGCATTTTTAAAAACTAGGCTATGAAGTATCTGAAAAAACCTGGGTAGACATTTTGTAACCCGTGAGGAAATGGCATCATAAACCATGCCCTTTGACTCTAGAATGGAATCAAAATTTAGGTGTAGGGCAAATATAAATTGCTACTACTTTAGAAGTATGAATCATAGGACTACCAAATACCCCTCAAAATTTCTGTATTTGTATCCTGTACATAAACATTATGCAGGTAAATATGCAAATAAGGTCACAGAGGTCAAAAGGCCACAAGAATCCCATGTAAGTCAAAATCTGACATGGATGCAGAAAATACCCACTCATGTCACAGATACCCCAATATTTTGATTTATTCTGAATGGACCCCAAAGAAAAGATTCCCCTGATTATTTTTCATGTCAAATATTAACCATGTTTTGCCTAACTAAATTAGAGTGTGTGCCATCATTTAAATGCTGTGGTTGTCTTCAGACAAGCCCTTTCTCCATAAATGCACGCTCTGAAGAGTTAACACTGATTTACTTTATAAACTATGATATGCAGGCCGTCTGCCAGTACTTGAGTAAGTGGACATTACAATGGACAGTTTCATCAATATTTTACATCTGAGAAACCCATTTATACTGCTGGTTGAACAGAGGCACACTTGTGGTTAAGACTTTGCCCAGGGCTCTTAGCACAGTGGGGATTTAACTGGGATTTGAACTCACAACCTCCCAATTGTGAGCCCAGCGCTCTAACCACGACGCTACCGGCCCCACTGAGATACACAAGCCGGAGAGAAATTCTTGGTGCCCCCATCCTCCAGGTGGCAACCTCCAAAGGAAGTTCTGAGTACACTTAAACAGATTACGGTCAGGTATTGGCTGCTTCACAGAAATTAACAACACACAACCGGTGACCTCTCAACAATTGTCAATTTTGACTGCAGCTGTAGTGGATGTATGTGATAATTTACAGCCCTGTTAATAACATTTCTAGCACCGATTAATACCAGTGAATAAGGTCAGAAATTGTTATTTCACTGTTTAATCATAGATAAAAGTATAGCGAGTTAATTTATAATTTCACTATATTGATTTTTTTCAAAATACCAAATTTTATGGAGGTACCAAGTCAATTATCAAAGCCTGGGGATATTGAGTTCATCGGTTCATTTTCTGTAACCGCTTAAGCCTAATTAGGGTCGCTGTGAGGCTGGCGCCCATCCCAGCCGACTTGGGGCGAGGACAGAGTACACTCTGGACAGACCCTGACGGCTTTACAGCTCCTCTTGCCGAAAGTCAGCAATGGTTCTTTTACATGAATCTCACACCATAGACAGTGAGAGACATGGCAGGCCTTTGATAACCCAGTTAGCTGCACTGTGGGGGGGACAGTGACAACCTTGTGGAGAGTGAGACTCAAACCCCTAACCTTAGGATCAGCAATCCAGTGCCCTATACCACTAGGCCACCGCTTCACATACAGAATATTGAGTATTCATCCCAATCAATCAATCAATCAATCAATCACTCAATTACTCAATCAATCATCATCTATTGTTTTGTGGATCCTCCATCCTCAAGAACAATCACATAAATATAATATATTCTGACTCTAAATAATAATAATAATAATAATAATAATAATAATAATAATAATAATGCATTCACCTCTTTTCTGGATTGCTTAATCTTAATTAGGGTGGCGTGGGGACTGCTGCTGATCTTTGCTGACTGAGGGTGAGGGAAGAGTACATATTGGACAGTTTGCCAGGACATCGCAGGGAAATAATAATAATAATAATAATAATAATAATGATGAAGCCCCCAGTGCAGCTAACTGGGTTATCAAAGGCCGGCCATGTCTCTCATTGTCTATGGTGAGAGGTTCATGCAAAAAAAACATCGCTGACTTTCATAAAGAGCAGCTGCATAGCCGTCAGCGTGTTTCTGCCCTGAATTTTTACATTTACAAAATTTGGCTGACGCTCTTAACCAGAGCAACTTACAATTATAATTTTGAATAAAACTGAACAATTGAGGCTTAAGGGCCCAAAAGTGGTGATGGTGAGGATTGAAACCTCAACCTTCAGATCAATAACCTTTTGCCTTAACCATTAAGTCACTATTGCCCTTGTGATGGCCTGAGATGATAAGAGATGACCTACTTATAATTAAACAATTTAGAAAATGAATTAATAATTAAGGCAGTAAAAAAAACGTGTGGTGGTAGAATGAGCTGCACCTTCCATTCCTCCACCTTCATGGATGAAGTGCAAGACATCCCTACTTGCTTTTCGGGAACCCCCAACGTGTGGCAGTCCACTGCACTGAGCTTATGTACTCACTTTGCGTGTGTGTGTGTGTGTGTGTGTGTGTGTGTGTGTGTGTGTGTGTGTGTGCGCGCGTGTGCACGCTCACATTGGATGGGTTAAAACCTGAGGCAATAATTTTCCTTGCAGGATTATTGTGGTATATCAAATTCAAGATGAAAAATAATTGCATAGAGAAAATTATTGACAATAATGAAATTATTTAAATTTTTCTTTTTCTACAGGTTGGCACAGCAGAGCAATAGAGATGGGAAGGATGTGCAGCAAGTTAGGACAGAATGGAAAATGTATTGACTGATGACAGAAGTGTGCTGAGAAGATGGAAAGAGTACTTTGAAGAGCTGATGAATGAGGAAAATAAAAGAGAAAAAAGAGTAAGGACCAAGAAGTAGCAAAGATTAGTCAGGGTGAAGTGAGAAGGGCATTGAAGAGCATGAAGAATGGAAAGGCAGTTGGTCCTGATGACCTTCCGGTGGCGGTATGGAAGTGTCTAGGAGAGGTAGCAGTAGATTTTCTGACAAGAACATTCAACAAGGTCTTAGAGAGTAAGAGGATGCCAGAGGAATGGAGGAGAAGTGTGCTGGTGCCCATTTTTAATAACAATGGAGACGTGCAGAGTTGTGGCAACCACAGACTGATAAAGTTGATGAGCCATACGATGAAGTTATGGGAAAGAATAGTGGAAGCTAGACTAAGGGCAGGGGTCAGCATTTGTGAACAACAGTTTGGTTTCATGTCAAGAAAGAGCACCACAGATGCAGTGTTTGCTTTGAGGATGTTTATGGAGAAGTACAGAGAAGGTCAGACGGAAGCTGCATTTGTGTGAAAAAAGAGAAAGCATATGACAGGGTGCCGCGAGAGGAACTGTGGTATTGCATGAGGAAGTCTGGAGTGGCAGAGAAGTATGTTAGAGTGGTGCAGGACATGTATGAGAGATGTAAGACAGTGGTGAGGTGTGCTGTCGGTGTGACATAAGAGTTCAAGGTGGAGGTGGGACTGCATCAAGGGTCAGCTCTGAGTCCCCTTCTTGCTTGCTATGGTGATGGGAAGGCTGACAGATGAGGTTAGATAAGACTCTCCATGGACTATGATGTTTGCAGATGACATTGTGATCTGTAGTGAGATGACATCTAGAGATGTAGAGGTATGCCCTGGAAAGGAGAGGAATGAAGGTTAGCCTCAGTAAACAGAATACATGTGTGTGAACGACAAGGACCCAAGAGGACCGGTGAGGTTAGAGGGAGCAGAGATAAAGAAGGTGGAGGATTTGGAGGATTTTAAGTACTTAGGCTCAACAATAGAAAGGTATCGGCAAGAATGAAAGGAAAAGTGTACAAGACGGTGTTGAGGCCAGCGATGTTGTCTGGCTTAGAAACAGTGATGCTGAGGAAAAGACAGGAGGCAGAGCTGGAGGTAGCAGAGATGAAAATGTTGAGGTTCTCTTTGGGAGTAACGAGGATGAATAGGATCAGGAATGAGCACATCAGAGGGACAGCACATGTAAGACGTTTTGGAGATAAAGTCAGAGAGGCTAGATTGAGATGGTTTGGACATGTACAGAGCAGGGTTAGTGAGTATATTGGTAGTAGGATGTTGGAACTACCAGGTAGAAGGCCTAGAGGAAGACCAAAGAGAGGATTTATGGATGTGGTGAAGGCGGACATGAAGGTACTTGGTGTAAGAGAAGAAGATGCAGAGGATAGGGTGAGATGGAGGCGGATGATTCGCTGTGGTGACCACTGAAGGGAAAAGCTGAAAGGAAAAGAAGAGGAAGATTTCATATGTTCTTTAAAAAAATATTTTTCTTGTTTATGAACTTTTATTGACACAAATAACAAATCATGAATAAATTCTTCTTCTCTTTTCAGCTTTTTCCCGTTCTTGGGAGTCGCCACAGCGAGTCATCTGATTCGCATATTTGATTTGGCATAGGTTTTCACGTCGGATGCCCTTCCTGTCACAACCCTTTAACAAGGGACAGAAACACGCTGACGGCTTTGCAGCCTACTCTTTACGAAAGTCAGAAATGGTTCTTTTACATGAACCTCTCACCATAGACAGTGACAGACATTGCCCGCCTTTGATAATCCAGTTAGCTGCACTGGGGGGGACAAATCATGAATAAATTATCAGTCATATATTAAACTATTAAAAAAGCAATGTATACCCAATATTTAAAGCAATTTTCATTTAGTAAAAATTGAAATGTTTAAAAAACTGAATTTTAATAAAATATTCAGATTATTTGCAGGTAATAAAATAGATTTTCACTTATCCTACATTATTATGGGATGTACAAAATAATAAAGTCCTTCATCCTACTTGTACTTTTACACCTGAGAAGCCAACTGACAAATATTAATGTTGGTATACAGGTAAGGTACTAATACAGTTCTGACCACCAGGAAAACAAATAAATAGATGGATGGCTGGATGGGTGGATGGATAGATAGATAGATAGATAGATAGATAGATAGATAGATAGATAGATAGATAGATAGATCGATCGATCGATCGATCATTCTATCAGATTTTGAAATTTAGTGTCCAGAAGTTGAACCCAATCTGACAAAGCACTGTCACCTTCCTATTCACTTTAAGTACCTTTATTAGTTGAATTAATGAATGTAGATAAGCACTCACTAGTAATAATGCAATTTCACTGTCAAATTATGTTAAAGATATATTTTATATGTTTATGGTCACCTGAAAACTTGCATGTCCAAAACATCAAATATCACCTTTCACATATCGTAGTTATAATTTTAATATTTTGTTTAAAAAAGTGACTATAATGGCATGTCCAGCTAACAAATATACCATAAAATGCACAGTGCATAAATTGTCCTGCCACTTTGTTTTACTTTATTTAGTCTTTTGGGTGTGTCCTCAAATTCATGTCATTACCGCAACAATGGAACATCACTCTCAATGATGTTTCTCCATAGGGTCAGGTCACATGACTTATGAGTTCTAGAGGTGGCAAACATGGATGTCATGTGGGCTGCTTGTGCCTGTCTGTGACATTTTCTGAGAAAATAATGGTGAAATGTTCAGCTTTGGGTGAGTATGTTTATTCTTTATCATTACCATACATCATACACTGATTTTGCATAATAATCTGGTAAAACTAATGATACTTTTTAAAATATTTAGTGTAAAGCATAGAAATTGATGACCATGGCCTCTTTTCTTTTGTATGGAAACTTGTAAGGACCAAATTTAGAACAAAACGTCATTACCACACCAAAAGTGGTTATTTTTGTAATGACTAACGGTTACGGTAATGACACCACAGTACACAAATGATCACTGTTATCAAGGTTTTATCAAGTTTTATAAAACTGATTCAATCTCCAGTACTATTTCGTATGATGTACACTGACGTTAACGATAGATCCAGCCTGAATTGAATGGAATCACAGAATTGATTACAGACAGTTCAGAATGTTCTTTGATTGTTCATTGTTTCAATCAGTTTTGTGTTATGGATTTGCTTAATCGGACAGAATTTGATGTCTGTCTTTGATTTACATAAAGTTTTTAAACAACTGTTTACTAAGATCTTGTTTATTAAGCATTTGAATGAAGGTCATTTTTTAAATCAAAATACTTTTATCATGACCACACCGTTTATTCATTACCACAATGACCAAAAATCAGAAGTCAAAATGAAAACTTTTCATTTTATCCGTTTAGATAAGTTCACTGCATGTTAAATTGACATCAAATTAGTAAAGCTTGTTTTGTTCAATAATTGGTGATTGATTTAAATTATAATGACAGAAATATTTTTAAAAATATTCATATTTGGTTTTTAAAATCTGCTGGTTTTCAATTTGAATGATCAATCATAATTTGACCTCTTTCAAAGGTAAATTAATTATATTTATAATCTGAAATAGAAGAATATTGTGTCAGTTGTTAATAAAAATGTTATTGTGAACAATTATTTTGGTATTCTTAAGTTATTTTGAAAAATGATGTTGTTGTGGTAATGACATGAGAAAGGATGGATACAATTTCTGAGATATTTTTTGAAAATGTCATTTTGAAAACATCACTGCGGAACAGAGCACAAGAATATACAAGTAATATATACATCCACCACAAATGAAATTCACTAAAGGTTTAGCATTTAAATGTGTTTTTCATTACCCCAACATTTCCAAATCTGGTAAAATGACCCAGATAGATAGATAGATAGATAGATAGATAGATAGATGGATAGATAGATAGATAGATAGATAGATAGATAGATAGATGGATGGATGGATGGATGAATAGATAGATGGATGGATATATAGAGAGATGGGTGGATTTATGGATAGATAGATAGATAGATGAATAGATGGATGGATAGATAGATAGATGAATGGATGGATGGATAGATAGATAGACGGATGGATGTATGAATAGATAGATGGATGGATTTATGGATAGATAGATAGATGAATGGATGGATGGATAGATAGATAGACGGATGGATGGATGAATAAATAGATGGATGGATATATAGATAGATGGATGGATTTACGGATAGATAGATAGATGAATGGATGGATGGATAGATAGATAGATGGATGGATGGATAGATAGACAGATGGATGGATGGATGAATAGATAGATGGATGGATATATAGATAGATGGATGGATTTATAGATAGATAGATAGATGAATGGATGGATGGATAGATAGATAGATGAATGGATGGATGGATAGATAGATAGACGGATGGATGGATGAATAAATAGATGGATGGATATATAGATAGATGGATGGATTTACGGATAGATAGATAGATGAATGGATGGATGGATAGATAGATAGATGGATGGCTGGATGAATAAATACATGGATGAATAGATAGATGGATGGATTTATGGATAGATAGATAGATCAATGGATGGATGGATGGATGGATGGATAGCTAGACAGATGGATGGATGGATGAATAGATAGATGGATGGATATATAGATAGATGGAAGGATTTATGGATAGATAGATAGATAGATAGATAGATAGATAGATAGATAGATAGATGAATGGATGGATGGATAGATAGATAGACGGGTGGATGGATGAATAAATAGATGGATGGATTTATGGATAGATAGATAGATAGATGGATGGATTTATGGATAGATGGATAGATAGATGAATGGATGGATGGATAGATAGATAGATGAATGAATGGATGGATAGATAGATAGACGGATGGATGGATGAATAAATAGATGGATGGATATATAGATAGATGGATGGATTTACGGATAGATAGATAGATGAATGGATGGATGGATAGATAGATAGATGGATGGCTGGATGAATAAATACATGGATGAATAGATAGATGGATGGATTTATGGATAGATAGATAGATCAATGGATGGATGGATGGATGGATGGATAGCTAGACAGATGGATGGATGGATGAATAGATAGATGGATGGATATATAGATAGATGGAAGGATTTATGGATAGATAGATAGATAGATAGATAGATAGATAGATAGATAGATAGATAGATAGATAGATAGATGAATGGATGGATGGATAGATAGATAGACGGGTGGATGGATGAATAAATAGATGGATGGATTTATGGATAGATAGATAGATAGATAGATGGATGGATTTATGGATAGATGGATAGATAGATGAATGGATGGATGGATGGATAGATAGACGGATGGATGGATAGATAGACAGATGGAGGGATGGATGAATA
>CM045737.1:5793388-5842906 GCA_024760905.1 Plotosus lineatus | reverse complement strand
ACACCTCTGCATGTATATGTGCATGTGTACCTGTCCACATGTGCATGTGTTTTTTAGGTGTTGGACTTGGGATGCTCTGAATGTACCCTTCTGAGAAAACTCAGATTTCATCGCCATGGTGTAGAATTACTGGTAGGAGTGGACATCAACAGCGCCGCCATTCTACAAAACACGTTAGTGCTTTACTTTAGAGTAATACGGAACTGTTAACGGAACTGATGATGGTGTTCTGGTTAGCACATCTACCCCACAGCACAAAAGTCCTGGGTCGATCGCCTCTGTGTGGAGTTTGCATGTTCTCACTGTGCACATGTGGGTTTCCTCCGACAGTCCAAAGACGTACTACACATTAAGTTAATTGGCTATTTCTAAGAGTGGATATGAGTGTAAATGCTTATGTGTTGGTTGGCTCTGCAATGCTCTGGAGAGCTATTCAGGGTATAGCCTGCCTTTGCCCACTTTATTTACATTTCCAACATTTAGCAGATGTTCCTATCCAGAGTGACTTACACAAGTGCTTTAAAGTCTCTGTGAGTAATTATCAGTGAGTATACTCTTGTATTGTTTTGTTAGAACATTGACTAAGTACAGTGGTACCATGCCTTACGAAATTAATCCGTTCCAAAGTCAAGCCTGGAAGTCAAAATGTTGGTTAAACAAAAATTCCCATAGGAAATAATAGAAAACCAATTAACCCATTCCAACCCCCTCCTAAACTCATAATCTGACACAAACACGTATTTTTGACCTAACATATTAAAGAAACATGAACAAAAAAGTAAACATGTACATTAACATTAATAATAATTAATAAAAAATAATACAAATAATAAATCAACTAATCCTTCCAATCATTCACTGTGGCAAAGATGTCACTTGGGCAGGCATGAGGGTGGTGTGTCACAGAGAAGGAGGAGGAGGAGGAAAGTTTTGTGCATGTGCACACTACGAATGCCAGCGAGGAACGGCTCGTGGTGAGCTCCCACAAGGCCAGTGCTTCTTAAATAGTAAAGCAAGCCCCCCCCTTGAGCATGATCCTGGGAGACATGCTTTGTTGCCATACTGTACTAGAATCAAGTGTATTTGCGCACTCTCACTGTGTTCCCTATGGTGTAGGGAAAAGGCAGTGAGCAAACGGTATGAAGTGTAGTAAACACTATTTATAGTCACACACGGGGCACTAGGGGGAGGGGTGAAATGTTTTTTTTTTTTCTTCCTACAGGGGGCATCACTGAAAATAATTGAGAAGCACTGCACAAGGCATTCTCAGAGCGCGGAGGAATACATGCGAAAGAATATGAGACTAATCGCCCCAGAAAAGCCATTTCCTCAGCAGAGCTTGTAAATCAAAATTTTGCTCATTGGATAGGACAGATTTATTTGTGGGATCTAAGCACACATCATGGAAAATTCATTATAAAAGACTCTCGTAAGTCAAAGTACCACTGTATACTGTCAGTCAAACTCAGATGGCAGGTGTTGTGTGGGTTTTTTCCTGATTCTGGATTGGATGACTGGAGAGCTGCACATATACAGTAGGCATTCGTTATTCGTGGGGGTTTGGTTCTGGCCCCTCCCGCGAATGAAGATAATCCACGAGTTCTGTACCCAGAAGTAAATCCCCATGTACATGCACGAATGATTAACCCGAAGTAAAATACTATGTATCTAGTACATGTGCTAAAATATGCTTCTTAAACACATTCTATAGACAGTTTTAATCATTAATACAGTATTAATGTAGTAAAGTATAGTAATGACTAATAAAAACTAAATTTTTTACTTTACTGTGATATTTATTGATAATAAAATATAAACACATATATATATATATATATATATATAAAATATAAATGCGTGTGTGTGTGTGTGTGTGTGTGTGTGTGTGTGTTTCCACCGAAAGTAGGCTGTTGCATCCAAAAAGCACAGATAGAGGAGGTCCAAAGCTGCAAAATGCAGCAAAAAGTTTGTCAATACCTTGAAAACTGACCGAGCTATGCCATTTCGTGTCAGCATTCAACTAAAAATTTCAAAAGACGTTTTGGAGAAAAATGAGCACAAAGTTTGCCCTTTTTCCAAGATCATTAGTCTGTAGCAACCAAACATTTTTATGCACCTCAGCCATATAAATTTTTATAAAACATGTCTATGAAAAGTTTAGGAAGAAATGATGAGAAATCATTTTAATTTGACAGGCCCTTTTTAAACCCATCAGTCACCATGGTAACCCTCCCAAAAATGAACAAAAAAAAAAAAACGACTTTTTTTTTTTATTTCTGTTTATTCCAATAAGATCAGTATGTATCTTTTCGACCATTATATAAAGGTTCAAATGCCTTCAAATGATACTGATTGAAAAAAGAATCACTGTCGGGTTCAAACAGTCACACTCAAATTAAGAAAACTATATAACAAAACTCTGATCTCTTTATACAAGTAAACTTCATCAACTCTGCCCTATATCATTATTATCTTCATCTATATCCTGCTCAGCAGAAAGGATCACATCATGATCACAAACAAAACAAACTGACTCATGCACACTTTTATTAACAGATGCCTCTTCATCAACATCAAAATCAAAATCTTCATCAACACAACTGGCGTCATCATCATCAGTTTGTTCATCTGTAAAAGGAATGAAACATTTAAGTATTTTTCAGGTCTTGACCTATTTTCGTACAAAACTAAACAACTCACGATCCAGCATGTCCAGTCCAGATAAGATTACACACACACGTCAAATAATCAAAAAAATTCGAATTTTGCATGCAGAGAAAAATACTCACCGGCGAAATAATCAAGAACGCCAAGCATTCCGGCATCTTCAAAGCCCAATTCTCGCATCGAATTTAGCATCTATACTAAGGCTGCTAGACATCACAGATGACATTTCACTCTCCTTTTCCAGAAATTACGTGTATTCACAATCTTATAAATAAACTTAATGACTGACTGTTATTGAAGAGAAAGTCAGAGATAAATTCAGCATGCAGTAAACCGGAAGTTAACACCAGAAGTTAACGTGTAACGGGCACTGCACATATGCAAGCCCGAGCTGACCAATCAGTGTGCTCATTTCAGAACTTCCTTAGCAACTAGCCCGCATTGTTTACAAGAATATCATCTTCATACCCTTTATTTTATTCGCTGAAATGGCATTTTAATATCAAAACAGTATTCAAAATGGAAAGATACTTCACGGCCGTTCTTCTGGTGTATGGATTGTAATGTGTCTTATACCAAACTCGGTAAATAATTGCAACAAAATCCAGCAAGTTGCTACTGTTTTTAATCTAGCTTTTTGAGGGTACTCACCAGAAAATGGAAGAAAAAAAATAGACATTTTTAGTGAGTTTTAGTTGATTTCACGTGAACAAGTGATAGTTGAATACTTTTTGAATAGTTTATGCAAAAATCCGAATTTCGATAAAAATGGACCATTTTTACTTTTCTGGCCTTTATCAATGGTCTTTTACAGTGGGCTGTGCGACAAGTGCCTACTTTCGGTGGAGCGCCTCACACACACACACACACACACATATATATATATATATATATATATATATATTACAGACAGTCCCTGCTTTACGTATTTTTGATTTTATGTTCTTTAAAAAAAAAAAAGTAAAATTTTGAACTTGGCGTGCTCTCTGTAGTACAAACTGTAGTATGTAGTACGCTGACGTAATATGCTACTTACACCTGACGCTGCGTCCATTGTTTACAAGCGACAGATTGAATGTGCCCTTCTTCTTCCCAGTTCACTGCGTGTTACCCTTGTGTTAGGACGTCTTCTCTGTGATCTTTGTGTTTACGCTGTTTTGTGGACTTTTATAACCCTAAGCAAATATGGTTGGTCAGAAAAGTAAGCCTACTAGTGACAGTGGTAATCTCGTTAGAAACAAAGATGGCTATTATCAAGAAAATTGATGCTGGTGAAAAACATGCGACTGTTGCACATTTCTTCCAAATGGCTCCGTCGACCATCTGAACCATTTACGAGCAGAAAGATCGCATCACAGAGCATGTTAAAGGTTATATTTGATACTGTATTTGATATTTGATTAAAATGTATCTCTTTGAAATTATTTTCCTTGAATTTAATTTATTTTAAATTAATGTTATTTTTTTATATATTTGATATTATCTTACAGTGTTATGTTTATAATAATTGATTTATGGGTGTTTTATGAGATACAATGCAGCCGTGAGGGAGGGGCACAAGCCAGTGTCTTTCCCTCACGCCGGTCCCAAGCCCGGATAAATGCAGAGGGTTGCGTCAGGAAGGGCATTCGGCGTAAAACAAATGCCAAATAAAACATGCGAGTCATATCAAGAAAATTCATACTGGATCGTTCGAGGCCCGGGTTACAACGACCGCCATCAGTGCTGTTAACCAACAGGGTGCTGTTGGAAATTGGACTACTGTTGGTCGAAGACTTCGAAGAAGTGTGTGTGTGTGTGTGTGTGTGTGTGTGTGTGTGTGAGAGAGAGAGAGAGAGAGAGAGAGAGACAGAGAGAGAGAAACAGAAGGAGGCTTAACTCTTGAGTTTAGTTTTTTAAGTTGTTTAATTCAGTAAATGTTTGATAAATGTGGCGCATGATCCCTCCACATCCCATGATGTAACTCCGATCCCTCAAGGAATCAAGTGAGTTTGGACCTCTGATCTGTCAAGCAGGGGCTGCGCTTTGAATTCCACATCTTAAAATGTCCTGCTTGTGGGCGTGGCCCACAGCGCCCCAATAAACATTTAATGTGTATACAATACACATTCAATGCATATTGTAATGTGTGTGTGTGAGAGATAGAGAGAGAGAGAGAGAGAGAGAGAGAGAGACAGGTGTGTGTGTGTGTGTGTGTGTGTGTGTGAGTGTGTGTTAAAATGTTTAATAATGTTCAGTTCAGTTCATTTTCTGTACCCGCTTAATCCTAATTTGGGTCGTGGGGAGGCTGGCGCCCATCCCAGACAACTTCGGGCGAGGGCAGAGTACACCCTGGACAGCTCGCCAGGCCATCGCAGGGCGGAAACACGCCGACGGCTTTGCAGCCCACTCTTGTCGAAAGTCAGCAATGGTTCTTTTACATGCCTCACACCATAGACAGTGAGAGACATGGCCGGCCTTTGATAACCCAGTTAGCTCCACTGGGGGGGACAGTGACAACCTTGTGGAGAGTGGGACTCGAACCCCCAACCTTTGGATCAGCGATCCAGCGCCCTATACTACTAGACCACCGCTTCCCCTGTTTAATAATGGTTTAATTAATAAATATGTTAATAAAATGTTTAAATGGTTTAATAAATAATTTTCTTTTAACACATATTTATACAAAATTGGTGTACTTTTATCATATTTAAAGGGTTTATAGGGTAGTCTTGGGAGCCTTGGAACGAATCCGGGCGTTTAACATGTAAAATGCGCCCCTACTTACGAAACTCCCACGTTACGATAAAGGTGCTGGAACGGATAAAATTCATAATTTATATTCATATATATTCATGCATATACAGTCGGCCCCCTACTTATGAATTTTATATATATATATATATATATATATATTTAGTACTTCTAAAATTTACACAACGGTATTTGTTCCACTGAAATTTAGTCTGGAAATTTTTTAAAAACGTGAATGCAAGTGTTACGTGGTTTATGCATTTTTTAATTATGAAAATAGATCTATTATACGCTATTAAATTTAATTTAACAAGTAAATTGAATTTAACAAGTACTGTAATAATGTAGACATTATGCATTAATATTACATTTTAAAGATTATATCTTTTCAACCACTTATCAATATCAGCCATAAACTACGAAAAATACTAAATACCTCGAGTAGTGTTATACACACTATTAAACAATATGCCTAAATCAGGGGTCGGGAACCTGTGGCTCTATTGATGACTGTATCTGGCTCTCAGATAATTCAGGTGGCCTTACTTAACAGAATAACGAATACATAATTTCACTGTCATTTAAATATAAATAAAAAAAAAAGCAGTCAAATAAAACAAAAACAGATGAATAAATCGCATGCATTTAAATCTATACATCTATTTTCAATGCCATGTCACTGTGGCGCGAAGCGGGTGGGTCCGATACCTTGAAACTCTAATTTTATTGGACTCACACGCTGCAGTGTTTGTGACGGGAAGCGCTTCCCAAGTTTTGGCAATCAGCTGGTCTGCGGGTTGAAGTTTTTCCATGTCTGTTCATATGTTTTTGCTTGCCAGCTGTGCTTGGCTTCGAGGAAATGAGCTGATCAAAACGAGGGAAATTTACCTCTTTACTCAAAAACAACACGCACAGTCAGTGGCTGTTGTTATAACCCAATAAAATTGGAGTATATATATATATATATATATAATGTATCCATATACACTGATATATCATCATCAGCCTGTCATGCCACTGCTGGCAGATGGCCTCCACAACCTTCATAGTTGTGGGTTTGAACCATAACTCACCACGCTGGTTCAGTGCGGGTTAGTGAATGTTTTGAATAGAAACACACTGAGGGCTTTGCAGCCTACTCTTTACGAAAGTCAGCAATGATTCTTTTACATGCCTCTCACCATAGACAGTGAGAGACATGGCCTGCTTTTGATAGCCCAGTTAGCTGCACTGGGGGCACTGATATATATATAAAACCTCGGCTGACGAACGCTTAAGCTCACGAACTTTTCGCCTCAAGAACATTAAATTTGCGAAAATATAGTCTCTGCTGACGAACTAGTTTTCGGCGGACGAACCAAACCACGCGGTCGAACAGCGCCACGGTGGCAGCCACGAGAAGTTGGCGCATGCTCACGGCGTCACAGTTCGTCACCCCCTTTCTTTGAGTGCGGACGTGGTTTGTGTTTGATAGACATTTTGGACCATATGGAACATATTATGGGACCAAAAAAGACCCCACCACAGGCTAGTGTTAAGATAAAGAAGACATTAAAGAAAATTACGATCGAGCAGAAGAAGGAGATAATTGAAAAACACAAACGAGGTGTGCGTTTGTGTGACTTAGCGTCCCAGTACCAGTACGCTAAGTCTACCATTGCTACCATCCTTAAGAACAAGGAAACTATTAAGGGTGCGTGTGTGGCTAAGGGTGTTTCTGTGTTGTCTAAGCAACGGTCTCAGGCAATAGAAGAGGTTGAAAAACTTGTGTTGATTTGGATTAATGAAAAGCAGCTAGCAGGGGACAGTGTGAGTGGGAGTATTATCGCCGAGAAAGCACGGCAACTTCACTCGGATATCATCAAGAGGCAACCTGGAAGTTCGTCATCCATTGATTTCAAGGCTAGCCACGGATGGTTCGAGAAGTTTAAGCGTCGTACAGGGATTCATAGTGTCATTCGTCATGGTGAGGCAGCCAGTTCTGACGATAAAGCTGCCGAAGCTTACAAGGAATCCTTCCTCAAGATGGTGGAAGAAGAAGGCTTCGTTCCTCATCAAGTGTTTAATGCTGATAAAACCGGCCTTTTTTGGAAAAAGATGCCTAACCGGACTTTCATTACACAGGAAGAGAAGTCAGTCCCTGGGCATAAGCCTATGAAAGATAGGCTAACCCTCCTGATATGCGCCAATGCCAGTGGCGACTGTAAGATAAAACCAATGTTGGTTTATCACTCAGAAAACCCAAGGGCCTTCAAGAAAAACCAGGTGGTTAAATCCAAGCTTCCTGTAATGTGGAAGTCCAACACCAAAGCTTGGGTTACTCGTCTCCTGTTTATGGACTGGATTCATGATGTTTTCGCTCCTTCAGTGAGGAAATATCTCAAGGAGAAAGGACTCCCTGTCAAGTGTCTTCTTCTCCTTGACAATGCCCCAGCGCATCCACCAAGTTTGGAGGAGGAACTTCAAGGTGATCTTGAATTCATCAAGGTCAAATTCCTCCCTCCCAACACAACCCCCCCCCCCTCCTGCAGCCCATGGACCAGCAAGTGATTGCAAGCTTTAAGAAGCTTTACACTAAGGCTTTATTTACTCGGTGCTTTCACGTGACCAATGACACCGACCTATCCCTTAGGGATTATTGGAAGGACCATTTCAATGTGTATCATTGTGTTCAACTGATAGAAAAGGCTTGGCATGATGTTACCTTTCGAACCTTGAAAGCAGCATGGAAGAAGTTGTGGCCCACATGCATCCTTGAGAGGGACTTTGAAGGATTTGATCCTCAAGACTCTGTTGTTGTGAACGACATTGTTTCCATGGGACAGAACATGGAACTCCAAGTGGATGCAGATGACGTCGAGGAGCTTGTTGCTGACCATAATGAGGTCTTCAACACAGAGGATTTGATTCACCTTCAAGAGGAAAAGCAGAAGGAAGCCATTCAAGAGTTGTCATCTGAGGACGAGGAGGAGGAGATGGCTGCAGCATCAAGTGAGAGCATCAAGACCTGTTAGCTAAGTGGAGTGATGTGCATGTGATCGAACAGTACCATTCAGAAAAGACTGTGGCTACGAGAATCATCAACATGATGAATGATAATGTGATGCCTCAGTTTCGTAACACCTTACAACTCAGAAAGCAACAGGTGTCAATTAAGAGGTTTTTAGTCAGCAAAAAGGATAAAGAGTCTCCTTCTAAGAAGCAAAGAAGAGAAGCCACACCGGAGGTCGAGTTACCTACAGTCCTTATGGAAGGTGACTCTCCTTCCAAACAGTAAGTCCCTCCCTCCCTCCTCCTCCCACTCCATTCCATCAAGCCTTCAACTACCATCACAAAGTTCAATAAAACAACTTTATTATTCAGTACAGTTTATTTCTTTAATTACAATACAATAGCACATTTATTATACATAAAATAAGGTATATTTTTGTGTCGTTTTAAGGCTTATTAAGTAGAAAATTATGTTTTATGGGGACCTGGGAACGGATTATTCTCATTTTAATGGTTTCTTATGGGAAATCAATGTTTGGAAGACAAACTTTTCTCCTCACATACACTTTCTGGGAACCAATTATGTTCGTGAGCAGAGGTATCACTGTATATATACATATATACAGTCGGCCCCCTACTTACGAAGCCCCACTGTGGGGTATGAAATCCCCAGGTTACGAAGAACATTTTCCTAAGTTTACGTCCCCGGGAAACAAAAACAACCCCCTCTTATGAAAAGAAATTCAAACGCGCCAATCAAAATTTCACACGCCGCGCGAGTTGCTCTCTCATTGGCTGCCTCTCAACATCCCGCCCCGCTGGCCTCCCATTAGCTAGGAAGGATGATGCAGAACCAGAAGGAGACCTTAAAGTGGAAATACAGTGAGGACCTATGATCTTACAAAAGGTACTGTAATTCCGCTTTAAATAAAACATCTCGTGTGTGTGTGTGTGTGTGCTCGCATGTGTGTGTGAGAGAGAGAGAGCAAGAGAGAGGGAGAGAGAGAAGCTTAACTCTTTGGTTTAGTTTTTAAGTTGTTTATTTCAGTAAATGTTTAATAAATGTGGGCGCATTTGAGCTCCCTTAAGAAATCAAGTTAAAGTTGAGTTTGGACCTCCTTTGTCAAGCAGGGAATGCGCTTTGAATTCTAGGTCTTGTGGGCGTGGCCCGCAACGCTAGAAAAACATGTGTATTGTATACATTGTAATGTGTCTGTGTGTGTGTGTGTGTGTGAGAGAGAGAGAGAGAGAGAGAGAGAGAGACAGACAGACAGAGACAGAGGTGTGTGTGTTTGTGTGTGTTAATAAAAAATGTTTAATAATGGTTAATAATAATTAAGAAATATGATAATAAAATGGTTTAATATGTTAATAAAATGTTTAAATGGTTTAATAAATAATTTTCTTTTACTTTTAACACATATTTCATACAAAATTGGTGTATTTTTATCATTTTTAAAGGGTTTATGTGGTTTATCCAGTCCAAAGACTGGAGCCTTGGAACGAATCAGGTGTTTAACATGTGACCCCTACTGACGAAATCCCCGCATTACGAAAAAGGCGCTGGAACGAATTAATTTCGTAGGTAGGGGGCCGACTGTGTGTGTCTGTCTGTCTTCCTTCCTTTTGTCTTTTTCCCTTTTTACTCGGGAGTCTCCACAGCGAATCATCTGATTCGCACGTTTGATTTGGCAGCGGTTTTTACGTCGGCTGCCCTTCCTGTCATAACCCTTTTAGCAAGGGACAGAAACACGCTGACAACTTTGCAGCCTACTCTTTACGAATGTCAGCAATGGTTCTCTTGCATGCCTCTCACCATAGACAGTGACAGACATGGCCCGCCTTTGATAACCCAGTTAGCTGCACTGGGGGGGGACAGTGACAACCTTGTGGAGAGTGGGACTCGAACCCCCAACCTTTGGATCAGCGATCCAGTGCCCTATACCTAAGACCTAGACCACCACTGCCCCCTGACTGTGTGTGTGTATGTATGTGTGTGTGTGTGTGTATATATATATATATATATATATAATTTTGAGTTTAGACGTACCTACGTAGTACGCTGATATAATGACGCTGCATTCATTGTTTACAAACTACAGACTGACATATATATATATGTGTGTGTGTGTGTATACACACTCAGTCTGTAGTTTGTAAACAATGAATGCAGACTCTATTTTAGATTCATTGCACGCCAACTGAAATATTTCAGGTCTTTTATTGTTTTAATACTGATGATTTTAGCATACAGCTCATGAAAACCCAAAAATTAGCATATTTCATCCGACCAATGAAAAAAATGCTTTTAATACAAAAAAGGTCAAGCTTCAAATAATTATGTTCAGTTATGCACGCAATACTTGGTCGGGAATCCTTTTGCAGAAATGACTGCTTCAATGCGGCGTGGCATGGAGCCAATCAGCCTGTGGCACTGCTGAGGTGTTATGGAGGTACCAAAAAAAGTACTTTGAACCACTGAGCAACAGTCCAGTGCTGCTTCTCTGTAGCCCAGGTCAGGCGCTTCTGCCGCTGTTTCTGGTTCAAAAGTGGCTTGACCTGGGGAATGTGGCACCTGTAGCCCAGTCCACTGCTTCTACAGGTCCCCCAAGGTCTGGAATCGGCCCTTCTCCACAATCTTCCTCAGGGTCCGGTCACCTCTTCTGGTTGTGCAGCGTTTTCTGCCACACTTTTTCCTTCCCACAGACGTCCCACTGAGGTGGCTTGATACAGCACTCTGGGAACAGCCTATTCACTCAGAGATTTCTTTCTGTCTTACCCTCTTGCTTGAGGGTGTCAATGATGGCCTTCTGGACAGCAGTCAGGTCGGCAGTCTTACCCATGATTGTGGTTTTGAGTAATGAACCAGGCTGGGAGTTTTTAAAAGCCTCAGGAATCTTTTGCAGGTGTTTAGAGTTAATTGGTTGATTCAGATGATTAGGTTAATAGCTCGTTTAGACTACCTGAACATCATATGCTAATTTTTTGAGATAGGAATTTTGGGTTTTCATGAGCTGTATGCCAAAATCATCAGTATTAAAACAATAAAAGACCTGAAATATTTCAGTTGGTGTGCAATCAATCTAAAATATATGAAAGTTTAATTTTTATCAGTACATTACAGAAAATAATGAACTTCATCACAATATGCTAATTTTTTGAGAAAGACTAGTATATGTGTGTGTCTGTGTGTGTGTACACACTTAGTCTGTAGTTCGTAAATAATGAATGCAGCGTCATTGCATCATTACATCAGCGTACTACGTAGGTACGTCTAAACTCAAAATGTGACTTTTTTTTTTTTTTTTTTTTGAAAAAAAATGTAAAATCGAAAAAAACGTAAAACAGATGAACGTAAGTTGGGGAGCGTCTGTATATATTTTTTTAATTCAATGTTGCATAATTCCTTCCACGTTCTATTTAGTGGTCTGGAAAAATGTAGACCATTTAATTTGTTTGAGATTTTAATTTGAGGTTTCATGAAAATGTTCAGCTTTTAAACAGAAATTATTTTTTGTCAAATCTGATTTGTTTGTTGGACATGAAGTAAAAAATAAACTACGGCCTCTAAGTGTAGCGAGTCCATATTTTCAGGGGTTATATAACTTGTGCTGCGTTACTTTTATGAATGCACCTCAATGTCATTTCAACACCTTTTAATCTATAATGATTAACCGACGATTTCTCTCAATTGTACAGCAGCTGTTTTCATATCCAGTGTAGCCCGATGCTGCTGCAGGATTTCATCCTAATGCAACAGAAGACACAACTTGTTTTACGTTTTTCCTCAGCTGTACTAGGTCTGAAATCAATCCTCCGTTGGCCTTCCTGTTTGGCTGGAATGAAATCCTGTAACTACACCGGTCTCACAGCTGCTCCGATTCAGTACCTCTGCATGAGAGTGTGTTAACCGGTGAATGTCCCAGTATGCATGTCTCTTACTGTCTCTTAGGTATGCCCTGGCACCACTTATGACCGAATACCTTCAGCCAAACTCCAAACCACTTAAAATCAAACTTTATCATGGCTCCATCTTAGAAATGGAGCCATGCACCAGAGGCTTTGATCTGATCACCTGCATTGAAGTGTAAGTGCATTCAAAACTCATCCTCGTGCTTAAACTTTTGATCGCATAGTGCTACTCGATGTAATTTGGTATTGAATAAAATTATTTAAAGTTTCCCACTTCATTTTCTGTGTCAAAAGTATGGAGCACCTTCATCTTTGGGAAGTGGAGAGATTTTCAGAAGTTTTATTTGACTATATGGAGCCACGCACTGTGATCATCAGTACGCCGAATGCAGAATTCAATCCTTTAATACCAGGCCTATCAGGACTCCGACACAAGGACCACAAATTTGAGTGGACCAGAGCAGAGTTTCAAGCTTGGTAAGATTTTATTACATGACACGTGGACATGTTGTAGATTTAAGTCTTGTTTTGTGGAGTATATACTATAAATTGAAATACATTTTAAAAGACAGTTCTGTTCCTGTTCATGGAGTTTGTGGAACTTACCTGCCACTATTATGTATCATAAATACTGTATACTGCTGAGCGATAATAATCTTTAGTGTGTTTTGATATTCCTGTGCATTTTAAACCAAAACAATTGTTCAGCTTAGGCTTGATAGGCCCCGCTAAATTTGTAGTCCCCCCTCGATGTACGTTCCCATGACTATTCAGTGCCATCAACCTCACCTTCAGAGAATAATTATTAGTTCTATTCTATTATTCAATTATGCACTGAAGATGATGGGGATGAATATTAATTTCTGCATCATCCTCTGAGCCTGAGGTGCATAATTGTTTTAGTATACAGGGATCCCTCACTTTCCGTCCATCAAATTTTGCAAAGTAGGATCATCCCCCCTCGACTGACGTATACGTACATGTGTATGAGTATATAATATCAATAAATAACAATTAAACTTTCAAAAACAATGCATAAGATGTAAATAAAATATAAATACACACACATACAGATGCACGCAGATGTGCACTTCACAAAAAATGTAAGTCGTTTTGATGGCAGATTTTTGGGTTGCTTTTTGTTTTGGGTTGGTTTAGGGGTTTTTTTGTTTGTTTTTTTTTAGCATAATTGGCCTTGTTTTTGTTGCATTTTCCTTAACTTGGCCCCCATTAATCCTTAATTTCCTTAATTGTTAATTCGATGAATATTTTAAAAAAAACAGCGATGCACTGAAGCTGCATGAATTGAAGCGCGAAGTAACGAGGGATCCCTGTGTACAGTATTTCTATGGGCTTACTCAGTGCATTTCACACTACATTAATTTCTGCACGGACACCGATGTCCCAGCTTACATGATCTTTTGTTGCCCAAACAACAAGCCATGGGTGACTAAAGACCTTAAATCCCTGCTCAAAGATAAGAAGAGCGCATTCAGGTCTGGCAACAGAGAGAGGTGAGAACGATGCAACGTTCACTGACACGGATAAATCTAGGATTTTTTTGTCGGTGGACCAAAGGGCCCACCTATCCAAAATAAGGTGGGCCTTTCTGGTAGACTATGGGTTGAACTTGATAAGACATTTTCAGTGAACAAAACACAAATATTCAAAGGAAAAATTCTTTAATGAATCAACAAATATATAATTAAACTGTAAACTCATTCAAATAACATCACAAATAAAATTATCAAAACAGTGTAGAATGAGTTGTACCAATTAAAAGTGAACAAATTAAGGAAAACCCCCTTTAAGGCCTTAATATTGAGTGTAGGCACATAAATAGGGTATGAGAAATTGTTGTAATAAAATAACAGAATAAATTAGTAGATAAACTAACTACAGTATTGAGGTAAATCCGTAAAGATCAAAAAAATTTGGTTGAGGAAAACCAACGCACTAAAATTTAAAGAAATAAAGAAAACCCCATAATACTGACTGTATGTATAAAAATATATAAAATATTGCAGTGGTATAACAAAATAAATGATGTAAATAAAAATAACTATTGAGGAAAAGTCATACATCATAGAAAGCATTCGAAGTGGGGATTGAGAAATCCAACATTCACTTGATTTCATATCTCAGCTTAAGGTCATATCACCTTTTAGAAAATCTTCATCAAAGCATGTTGAGATAGGAAATTCCAGAATGATGGCATGTTCAGATTTTACTTGTTCTGTTTTTTTGTTTCTTCGTGTACTGTCCAATGTGACACGTGAGAAAAAAGTTTTAATGTTAGTATGCAAAAAACATGGGCATAGTTTCCGTGGTCCCGGCTGCCCGCTGGGTCTAGGGGCTATACAGCCTAAAATTCACCCCCCCCCCCCCCCCCCCAACACTCAGACAAAAGAACAACTGTCACTATTGTGCAATGTCTGACCCCTTATTAAAAGAAAGAGAAAATCGAAAACAACTTGCCTTCACTTTCACTCACCTTTTTGTAAAATTGTTGTTCAGTAAAATATTTTACGTTTCATAATCAAGTTATTCATCAAACCAAAGTAAAATGATCTTGTCAAACCTGAGAGATCTTTACTTATTCTTCATCGAAAAAAATGTCTTACACACATTATTTCATGTCCTGAAAATAGTACTGTATTAATCTGTTATTGTCAATAGCTAATTAATCAAATTATAAAATTTATATCATTATCGTCTGTGATAATTGGCACAAAAATAATTACCTTATGGTACTGGTCCGGAAGTTGTTTGTTCGTGAAAGTGTTGTCGCTTCCATTCTCTTCGCATATGCATTTTTGTTCCATCATATCAAAGCCGGGGAAGTTTATTTAGCGATTCTTGTTAGAATTTCTTTGTAATCATATCAGCAGCTTCCTTTTCAGTGTTTTCGACCTCTTCAGTATCTGATTCATTTTCCGTATGCGTCTTGGATCTCTTTGACGAAAAATATCGGAACGATTGGCTTGTGCCATTGTTGCTAATGTAAATAAAACATCAACTCATGTGTAACCGGAAACGAGCACGAATTCTATCAACGAACCTCATTGGATAACATGGACAATACTGACTAATCAGAGTGGGGCTTACAAAACGTAGTCACTCTTCAATCAGGAAGTACAGAATTTCATTATTGATCTATTTTTAAGTTCGTCACTTGGAAGTTTGTTTCTGATTTGGAATATTTTAATAACATTTTAACATTACAATAAAAAAATAAATAAATAAAAAAAAACCATCCATACAATTTAAGTTGCTGCCAAAGGCCCAAACAGGGAAAATGAGATGCGTCAGTTAGAAATTGAATGCGGCTTTGCCGCATGAACCCGCTCTAGATCTAACACTGCATTAACATCAAGATCAGAGAGGGCAAAGTACAATCACAGGAGAGAGGTTTGGTGTGATATGAAGACCATCACTAATTTCAGGCCAGCCATCAGCACCAAAGGCTGAGGGACCCCTGTAACTCATCAGGAGCAAGCCTGAACCCCGCCCCCCACGACATGCCACTCTCTCCCTCCCTCTTTTCAGTGAACCCCTGCCTTCTGTGATAAATCTAACACCCCTCCCCATCTGTCAACTTCACTTACAGTTAGGTCGAGAAATAACTGAAACGACTCCACTAGGACAAAGCAGCAGGACCGGATGGCGTGATACCCTTAAGCCTGGGACCTTCAGCTCTGTGGAGTCTTACATTACATCTTCATGAAGAACTTGAGTCTACAGAGGGTCCCAATGTGGTAGAAGACGTCATGCCTTGTTCCTGTTACGAAGACTCCACTACCCAGTAGCCCATGTTTCCATTCATGGCGTCATTGTGAAAATGGGGGAGGATTACAAATATTAGTCCTCAAAAAATTAGCATGTTGTGATAAAGTTCATTATTTTCTGTAATGTACTGATAAACATTAGACTTTCATATATTTTAGATTCATTACACACAACTGAAGTAGTTCAAGCCTTTTATTGTTATAATATTGATAATTTTGGCAAAAAAGTAAAGAAAAAGCAAAAATTCCTATCTCAAAAAATTAACATATTTCATCCGACCAATAAAAAAGTGTTTTTAATACAAAAAAGTCAACCTTCAAATAATTATGTTCAGTTATGCACTCAATACTTGGTCGGGAATCCTTTTGCAGAAATGACTGCTTCAATGCGGGCGTGGCATGGAGGCAATCAGCCCTGTGGCACTGCTGAGGTGTTACGGAGGCCCAGGATGCTTCGATAGCGGCCTTAAGCTCATCCACAGTGTTGGGTCTGGTGTCTCAACTTTCTCTTCACAATATCCCACAGATTCTCTATGGGCTTCAGGTCAGGAGAGTTGGCAGGCCAATTGAGCACAGTAATACCATGGTCAGTAAACCATTTAGCAGTGGTTTTGGCACTGTGAGCAGGTGCCAGGTCGTGCTGAAAAATGAACATCTTCATCTCCATAAAGCTTTTCAGCAGATGGAAGCATGAAGTGCTCCAAAATCTCCTGATAGCGAGCTGCATTGACCCTGCCCTTGATAAAACACAGTGGACCAACACCAGCAGCTGACATGGCACCCCAGACCATCACTGACTGTGGGTACTTGACACTGGACTTCAGGCATTTTGGCATTTCCTTGTCCCCAGTCTTCCTCCAGACTCTGGCACCTTGATTTCCGAATGACATGCAAAATTTGCTTTCAACTGAAAAAAGTACTTTGGACCACTGAGCAACAGTCCAGTGCTGCTTCTCTGTAGCCCAGGTCAGCCGCTTCTGCCGCTGTTTCTGGTTCAAAAGTGGCTTGACCTGGGGAATGCGGCACCTGTAGCCCAGTCCACTGCTTCCACAGGTCCCCCAAGGTCTGGAATTGGCCCTTCTCCACAGTCTTCCTCAGGGTCCGGTCACCTCTTCTGGTTGTGCAGCGTTTTCTGCCACACTTTTTCCTTCCCACAGACGTCCCACTGAGGTGGCTTGATAGAGCACTCTGGGAACAGCCTATTCACTCAGAGATTTCTTTCTGTGTCTTACCCTCTTGCTTGAGGGTGTCAATGATGGCCTTCTGGACAGCAGTCAGGTCGGCAGTCTTACCCATGATTGTGGTTTTGAGTAATGAACCAGGCTGGGAGTTTTTAAAAGCCTCAGGAATCTTTTGCAGGTGTTTAGAGTTAATTGGTTGATTCAGATGATTAGGTTAATAGCTCGTTTAGACTACCTGAACATGATATGCTAATTTTTTGTGATAGGAATTTTGGGTTTTCATGAGCTGTATGCCAAAATCATCAGAATTAAAACAATAAAAGACCTGAAATATTTCAGTTGGTGTGCAATGAATCTAAAATATATGAAAGTTTAATTTTTATCAGTACATTACAGAAAATAATGAACTTTATCACAATATGCTAATTTTTTGAGAAGGACCTGTATATACTGGTACGAGTTAACTAGGAACCCCAAGGTACAACTTGACTTATGTAAGAGCTGACATGGATCCCTAACCAGGAATGCTACTGGGCCAGAATTTTCTAAGTCCACACTTGTAAAATATTTCCGCAGGGGTTCCCCGTAGCCACAAGGGCAGATGGCACTTACTATCGTTTACATTATCTATGTTGCAGGTTTTGTAGGGCCTTGTATGTGTTGGATGCACACTAATTAATTAACGTTAGGTCTATATGAAGTTTGGGCCTAAATCTAGTCTGATTCTAGTGTAACATTACTAACAATATAATTAATACAAGACTCTTGTCCAGAACATGAAAACATGGCTAATGAGCGATAATAGGGAAATTTACTAACCAGGCAATGTTTGTGTAAGTGCTTGTTGTCGGACAGCTTTTTGGTGTCTTCTGTCATCATTTGCGTGTTTTACAAGTACTTTCTTCCCATTACTGGCATATTTTATCTCTTGTCGACACAGCAAACAAAATGCCTCTCCTGGCTTGTCCAACACCTTGTGACACCATGTTTCAAGCGGCTTGCCTAAAATGTCATTTTCTTTCAGCCAGTCGTCCTTCCAACAGTTTTTCACACCACATTCGATTTGTTTAATTTTTGCATTGGAAGCCCCACTTTCCAGAAACTTTGGCATTTCAGAAATTTACAGGATTGGTACATGAAAACCATGTCTTGTGTTGCAGATCAATAAGCTAGGCTACAAACACATGTGAGCTCCGGCATACTACGTAATCATGACAAACCACTATAAAGGCTGACGGAAGCCTAAGTGGAACAAACGTGTGTATAGTGACTGTATTTAAATGCATGTTCATTATTAATTTTTTTGTTGTTAGTTTTTCGTTACTAAATCTAAATATTTTGGCAATATTATTTTTGACGGAAATCCGTTTTTCCGTCTAAGCGCTAAAACCCATGCCTGAGGCACAGTGCGTATTTAGAACAGGAAGATCAGCTATAGATATGGTCTTTTCACTAAGGCAACTGCAAGAGAAGTGCCGGGTCGGCGTGGCCTTCTGTGTAAAAAGTATGGGAAGAATGCATCGACCATCTGTACAATTCCCAAACAGACGGCCATGTTGAAGAGTGTTAAACCAGCAAAGGGGGTTAGTATTTTATCAGAGGAAAGATCAGGACTGGGTGATGAGATGGAGAGGCTTCTCCTATTGTGGATCAAGTCGAAAAAGATCAACGGCGATGGGAGTGCGGCCAAGCAGCAGAAGACAAGTGATCAAAATTAGTGAAGTGAAATAAAACAATTAAAAAGCCCCTCCCAAAAAAATTAAATAAATAACAACAAAAAATATATAGTGTGCTTTTTATTTAATGTTAAGTGGTATTCTTCAGTTCAGATGCACTTAATGTATTGTTTATTGTTAATGTATGTTTATTGACTTGTTTATTCTTGTTTTATTATTTATTGTTAATTACAGTATTATTAATGTTACTGTACATGTTATTATTGTGAAATGTTTGTTACGTGTTTATCTTAAATATATTACGTCAAGTATACGTGTTTGTATCAGGTTATATGAGTTTGGGAGGAGTTGGAATGGATTAATTGATTTTCTATTGTTTCTGATGGGAGTTTTTGTTTTATTCTAATGAACTTTTCCACTTACAAGCTCGCCCTCGGAACGGATTAAATTCGTAAGTCGAGTTACCACTGTATTTATATAATATAGTGTGTGTGTAGATGGTGGGGCAGTGGTGGTCTAGTGGTATAGGGCGCTGGATCGCTGATCCAAAGGTTGAGGGTTCGAGTCCCACTCTCCATAAGGTTGTCACTGCCCCCCCCCCATCCCGGCTAACTGGGTTATCAAAGGCGGGCCAGGTCTCTCACTGTCTATGGTGAGAGGTTCATGTAAAAGAACCATTGCTGACATTCGTAAAGAGGAGCTGCAAAGTCGTCAGCGTGTTTCTGTCCCTTGCTAAAAAAGGGTTGTGACAGGAAGGCCATCCGACGTAAAAACCTCTGCCAAATCAAACGTGCGAATCAGATGATTCACTGTGGCGACTCACGAGTAAAAGGGGAAAAGCCGAAAGGAAGACAGACAGACCGTGTGTGTATGTAGATGGATGGAAGGAAGAACTCCCTGCCTATGGAAACACAACACAATTTTATTTTTAATATTTTTTGGGACCATCCTATCTGAGCATGTGTACTGGTATTTCAGTGACCCAAAACACCTCAGTGACTCATTTCCAGTAGCTGTAGGGGGGTCTGAATAATCAGAAATGGGTGCCTTTTAAATAGTGGTCATCTAACCTACATAGAGTTTAGCAAAAATGCATAAAATTCTGCATTGGAATCTGGTCCATACCTCGAGTGTCATATGATGATTAATAATCGAATATCTGCAGCAGCAGCGTTTAATTCTTTGACGTGTGCATCTGCCTCGTTTGTCACCCATCAAACACTCGTGGGATCAGCTCAGACGCTGGCTATCGGATCAAGTACCAGCACCACAGAACAGGTAGGGATTGTGGGATTACAGGAGGAATGGGGAACCATCCTACAGAACAGCCGTACGCAGACAAATGACGGTGTTCATTAACTCAAACGGAGGTCGTCTTCCATATTAAACTTTGTTCATTGGCAGTGAGTATACATATACGATGTGTATGCAGGCTGTATAGGCATTATTTAGAAGGCCTCCCAATTGGAATAATGTTCTTGTTTATTCAGGGCCACTGAAATTTGCAGGAAATATGCCTACTCTGTCGAGTTCACAGGGGTGGGAGAAGCTTCTGAGGAAAGCAGAAGTGTGGGATTCTGCTCCCAGATTGGAGTTTTCACAAGAGTTGATGGTGATTTAAATGCACAAAGCATTGACACAGAGCAGGAGTCTGCAGTCTATCAGCTGGTAAGTGCTAATTTATGTGATGGCCGGAGAAGAAATTATGGCAGCCATGTCATTTTTCTGTGTTTATTCCTATTAGTTGTACAGGGTGGATTACCCAAGCCTCAGTGACAACTTTATCCTGCAGAATACACTAGTTAATGAAGTCCGTTATCAGGCGGAGCAGTTGAAGAAGGATTGGTTGAACAGTCAGGAAGGTGAATGGGGTGATTTCACCACCTGTGGTTTAATGCTACCATCTGATACAGCAAGTCGTGCAAAAGAGGAAGAGGTGGTGTACAGGCACGGTCGCTGGGTGTGTGTGCCACTCGTGCGTGTGTGGACGAGTCCTAAGGTGCAAGCGCTGTGCCAGAATCTCCAGCACCTTCGAGACATGCTGCTCGGGGACCGACGAGTGCAACTCGATGCTGAATTAGATGCAATACTGTTGCTTGATGATTATGAGGAGGAGGAAAATGAAGAGGAAACAGATGAGGGCGAGGTGACAGAAAGTGTGTCGTGTCCTGTTACTGAGGCTGTCGAGGAGGACTGGGAAAGTGAACCGTGATATCGGACCTCATGGAACTGGACCACCTTGCAGTTGCTGACCCTCTGGTCATGTTTAGCATTCATACAAGACAAATGCAATTTTTTCTAATGTTGTAATTTTCCAAGATAAATTATGTCTGATCTTCACAAACTCATGTTCGGTGTTATGTTTGAAGTTATAGGTCCTAATTAAAGAAAAAAAATTAGACGTGATTTACCTTTGTGTTTTTTCTTTTGCATCACATTCACACTACAATACATTTTTGTTATAGTTTTGTTTAAGATCTGCATCGCAGAAGATTAACTCGAAATGTTTGACCTGTAAAATAGACTGCACTGTTTTCAGGTTTTTGAAATGTACTGTGTTTATTTAACAGTGTGCGGTACACATAATCAGCACGGGCTAACAGGAGTTGAACAGCACAACAGCAGCACAGCGCTGTAATCAACCATTACATCAGACACTGTACAGTACAAGGAGCAAAAGCTTCACAGAAGTTTAAAAAAAAAAAAAACAACACTCTTGTGTTTACTATAACAAGTTACCTACACAGTGAATGTAAACTATTTAAGGATTGTTATTGTACGCTAAAGATATAATGAATAAAATGCTGCCTTGTGGAAAAGTGCAGGGCCCTACTCTGTCCATCACCAGGCTTCTAATGTGATGGTGTTATTACATCACATCAGAAGCTATATAAATGATGTTATTACAGGCATTTATACACAGATGCAAAGATGTACAAGACCATAGTCCTATATCTAGTACTTGTAGCCCATATTTATACTTTATTATACTTAACTAGTCCATTCTAGGACTTCTATCCATCTCTGTGTAATTAATTAGTCTCTAGCAACAGAGTTTAGATATACTCAACAGCTACCAGAATATTATGCTGTGTACATACCACCACACACATTCACTCCATTTCGGAACACATGAGAAAAGAACGCTCATGTTATAAAACATATGGCTTTTGTACTGGCACAGAAATAAAACCATAGAAAAGCAGACAGGAAAGCAACATAAATACATCAAAACAAGTAAGGAACAAGCTTCAGAGTAAACATTAGATACACAAACTAGGCACACGTTATATTTAAACTTTGTAGTGTTTGAAACGATATGGCACAACAGCAATAAATGTACACAGTACAAGTAAAGCAAAAGAGGGTCAGAACGGCACACCAACGCTTCAAATTCAAAAAATTAAAATCTAACAAAACCGCTTTCACAACTGCAAAGGCCATAGTTCAACAACAATAACAACAACAACAACAACAATAATAAAAGTGAATTCCTGGCCCTTGGTTCTTAATCACAATGTCTGTGCTCGATAAAAGAAAACGAGGTAATCACCATGATGAGTATAAGATCGAAAGGTCAAACCACAGATGATGGCAGTTTTTGTGGGGCTCAGCTTTAGCCCCCTGTGTGCTGTGCTGGAATAAGTCACGATTTCAAATGGCTGGACAAAGCAAAAATATACAACCAATTGTTCGAAATTTAGAATTGAAAAGAACCTGAAAACAAATCACGTCTTAGCAAATAAGATCTAATATTTCAAAATGAATGTGGAAAGTGCCAGAATCCAACTGACATATTCAATCGATTACACTATTAAGTGCTGTCAGTGTCTCTTACCTATAGAAGATAAATGTAAAGGTAACTTTTTTTTTTTTTTTTTTTTACTGAAATCCAACTAATTCTTTTAGTCAAAAGCTGCCCCATCTCCTCCCCGATGTCAGCACGGGTTCCCTGAAGTGTAATGAGCGCTCCACCATGTGACCTTTGGCAGAACGCTGTGGCATCACATCCATAATTCTCATCAACATACACAAATACTGACAAGTTGACACAAATGTTTTGTTGTATGGCTATATTCAGATGAGTTATGTGTATGACCCTATACCCCTGCATACACCAGAGGCCAAAAGGTCTCACCACACAGGTGTGAAAAAAGGAACAAAACTGCCAACCAAGCAAATCACGGCAACACGTGTTTCCTTTTCCAACATGTAAGATCAGTTTCCTTCCTGAATGTTTTATTGGTGAGTGGAAGAGGAAAGCAGGGAGTGTTAGGATTGGAAAGAGGTTGCCTTAGCTTGGGATTTAGAGGAGCTCATACCTCCACAATCAGAGCAGAGACTGCTCATTTAAAATCCTCAGGCTTCACCAACTGGAATTAAGGGAGGATGGTGTGCCCTCCCCTCTCTCTTGTACTTTGATTTAATCCACCCTCTACTTGCCAGCTTCCAGCTCTAGCGCTTGATCACCACTTGCTCATAGGCACCAGCACCGACCCTACAACACAGAAAAAGGTAACATCAGAACTGAGTTTACTGAGCGATGTCTGAAAGCAGGGCAGATACAAGATAATGTTCAACACACCTGCCGATAACAAAGTTGAGACACCTCTGTTGAATAATTTCTGAAAAGTTTCACCTTTAATGTGATACAGTAACTGACTGAATTTGGATGAGCAGGGACACAGACACAGCTTTAAAAAAAAAAAAAAAAGTAAAGAATTAAAATCACTTTAAAACAATAACTTGGTTATCGGAGTATAGATCGTGCCCTGTATCTGACACACATATTATTCCTATGTCTGGTATGTGAGGCATGAATACAGTCACCTCAAACTCTGACAAAATATGTTGGACTCCAATGAGATGAATGCTAAAGGTTTTAGGCACAATTTAAAAGCTATATTTGCCACAAAATCAAGAGTTCATCACCTATAAAACACCATAAACATGGTGAAGCACGGTGGTGAGAGCATCATGCTTTGGGGAGGTTTCTTTTCCACAGGGACTGCACCGATTGGTTTTGGCACAAAACCTGCAACCCCTTTGTTAGACAGCTAAAGATAAATGGAAAAAAAGGCTTTGTGGCTAATTATTTAAAAGTAGGATCAAAGTAATCGAATCAGGTCAAATCAGAAAAGAGTGCTTCTCAAAGTAATACATTTACAGTATTTGGCAGACACCCTTATCCAGAGTGACTTAGAGAAGTACTTTAAAGTCATCAATAGTAAATACATTCAATTCAGTTTTATTTGTATAGTGCTTTTTACAATTGACATTGTAAGCCCTACCTCTACTGTATAACACTGCTTTGTGACAAAGTATAAAAGAATTTAAGTCTTTCCTATTACTCCTACACATCCCTAATAAACAGCGCCTGTGGCGACAATGGCAAGGAAAAAGTTCTTCAGTAGATGCGAGGAAGATACCTCGAGGAACCACATCCAAAGGGGAAACTCATCCTCATTTAGGTGAAACCATAAAGATACAAACCATATACAAGACAAAATACATTTGTGTCCTAGCAAACTAGTATCAAAATTTACCATCATTCAAAAAATAACGAATTATATTAATATTACCTAGCAATGTGTGTTTCTTGTGAATAGAGAGCAAAAAGAAACTTTTTGAATGAAAACGCTAACAGAATAATAAAGACAAATTATGCAGTGCAGAGAAAAGGGGTGGAGGTGGGGTGGGAGTGTTGTGCAAATTTTGTTGCTCCTACTTTAACCTTGATGACCGAGTTTAATTGCCATGGCTTTATTTTGACAAACAAGCATCACAACATTTATTTTCAAACAGCATTGGGTTAATTTTTCAATCACATCTTCCTTTGATGATGGGGAAAATTGAACCACCCCATAATATCTTCCCCAGTACAACCCAAAGACTTTCAATAGGCTTAACCTCAGGACGCTGTGATACCATGTGTGAAAATGATTCCTCGTGCTCCCTGAAGCATTCTCACCATTTGAGCTCCAATTTTAATTCTGTGAAATCAGGGAAGTCGTCATCCACTGATGTGAAAACCAACTCGGTACGTTCATGCTCATTCAGTACATTCGGGTCATCAGCAGACTTCATTTTATTGACACCAGACCAATTGTACCAACAATGCCATGGAGATTACGCACTGTAACCAAGGCCAAACATTACTAGGTCCAACAAAACATTACTATAGTTTTTCTAAATGCAGTGCCTGCAAAAAAAAAAAATCATAGTAAATTCTGTTTTAATATAAAACAAAACTGCATACTGATCAACATTTGAGAGTGGCCCAGTCAGAGCTTTCATTTACCAATACAACCTGGTACATTATTGTTTTTTCCTCTAAAAAAAACGTCTTCCTCTAAACACCTTGTAAGTGTTGGGAGAAGGAAACATTATGAACTAGTAAATGCTTTACTGTCCCAAATTCTTTTTAAAAATATTTTGCAGGAAGGTCAAAATGACGGCATACAGAGTGGTTGACCTTTCTGAGCTCCACACCACCGCACTGATATTTCTGGCATAACTCGGTATTCATGACATCTCTTGTGTCGTGTCTTTTAATGAGCATCAATGAGTATTTTTGAGATGCCAGGACAAGATGTCACCAAGTGAGAGTTTTTAAAAAAAATTGACCAAGAAGAGCAGACTGGAAACTAATGCGAGCATAGCTGGCTTCCTTCCAGTGGAAGAGCAACAGCCACTAATAGCCAACACGAGCCTTTCGTCAGACTATTCAGGAAATAACAATAAATATAACAAAGGTGATTGAATATGCACGCGCACACACACACACCACAAAATGCAGACAGGTCCATAAGTATATGGACAACAAGGCTTTGCAGGTGTCATTTTTGCTGTACTTCAGTTGGAATAATGATCTAGATTTGATTTAACAGTCCAGCAATGGTGGCCTGGGGGTAAAGGATGCTGGATCGCTGATCCTCAGGTTGGGGGTTCGAGTCCCACTCTCCACAAGGTTGTCATTGTCCCGCAGTGCAGCTAACTGGGTTATCAAAGGCCGGCCATGTTTCACTGTCTATGGTGAGAGATTCATGTAAAAGAACCATTGCTGACTTTCCTAAAGAGGATCTGCATAGCCGTCAGTGTGTTTCTGTCCCTTGCTAAATGGTTGTGTCAAGAAGGGCATCCGACGTAAAAACCGATACTAAATCAGACATGCAATGATTCACTGTGACGACCCCTGAGCCCAGTAGCAAGATGTGGAAATCTCACAGAGACTAGTCCAAAGGGGCTTGCAGCTGTATTTGCTCCAAAAAGTAACTCTACAAAGTATAGTACTGCCTTTTGGTGGGTGAATAATTATACACGGTGAGGGTCTCTCTTACTTTGTACCATGTTGTTCGCTTCACAATAAAAAAAAATTAAATAAAATAAAATAAACCTCATCTTCAAAGTTGTAGGCATGTTCTGTAAATCAAATTATGCAAACTTTCAAACAATCCATTTTAATTCCAGGTTGTGTGGCATCAAAACAAGAAAAATGCTAACGGGTGAATACTTTTGAAAGGCACTGCACATCAGAAAAAAAACAACAAAAAACCTCCCCTGCATACATTTTATGATATTTTGTGCCAGGAAAAATATTCTACAGCACTGGATTTAAGATAAAAAAAAAAAAACTCTTAGTTGCAGGACGGCATATGGCAAAAAAGGAATATATACCCTTGAACTTCTGACCTAATCTGCACTGCAAAACTAAAGACTTCGAACGAATATGGCAACAACTTCTTGACTATATCAACATAAAATAAAATAAAAAAACTATTATTTTTGTTTATTTAGCTCCCATTGCATTTCACCGGCACTGCGATGGCCGGTAGGGCTGTACAGTGTGTACTCTGCCCTCGTCCGGAGTCGGCTGAGGTGGGCACCAGTCTACTAGCCTCCCATTGGCTATCTCCCAACATCCCGCCCCAGCTGGCCTCCATGGGCTAAGAGGGATGACCCAGCTCCTCTCACTGGCTATCTCCCAACATCCCACCCCACTGGCCTTCCATTGGCTAGGAGGGGTGACACAGCTCCCTTGAGTAGCAGCTTGTTTCTTGAGTTTTTCGAGTGTGCTCATTGCAACTTTACTTTTTGGCTCAGGCTTTTAACCTTGCATAAACATTTGTAAGATTATAACTCTGCTAAAACGATGTGGGCCTTGGAACGAATCACGCGTTTTACATGTAAAATGCGGTTCTACTTACGAAAAATCCAGGTTATGAAACCGCCTCTGGAAGGGATTAATTTCGTAAGGTGAGGTACTGAAGTGAAGTGAGGTTGCTTGATTCAAATGACTGCTCTGAATCAAGCACTAGCCACTCAATGTTTCTTAATCCCCAGACAGAGGACCAATCAGTGCGTGTGTGTGTGTGTCTAATAATATCCAGTCGTATGTTGTATTGTTTCGAGTATAATGAAGGTAAAAATTTTACTTTTAATTCAATTTCAACATACTTTGTATCTGCTTTGCGGTTGTATTTCACATAAATGCGATTTTACCGGGTGTGTAAAGGTTTTATAGGCACCCACTACAGCTGTAGATGAAATGAATAAAGAGCCCAAAATTAGTCTACAGAAGTCCCCTCATGATTAACTTTCAGACTGTTCACACATTTTAGTTTCTCTGCTGAGACCTGAAATACTTCACATCAGATTTCAGTCATCTTACCTAGCAGGCAGATGATGGCTGCCAAATGCTGTGCTTCCTCCAGGACCGACAAATAAACGCAGACCCTCCTCTGGAAAAAAAAAAAAGTTGTGTTGTTTTTTTTTCTTCCTTTTAATCCAGAAAATATGCTGAAACATTTTTTTATTTATCTGATGTAGAGAAACACAACATGCAGCTCAGAGAGCGTAATTCCTATGCTTACCTTCATTGCTAGAATCAAACATTCCAGGAGTGAAGTCTTGACTTTGAAGGATTTTCTCTACCACATCATCTGCATCAACCCTAGTGGCGTCTACTCGCTTCAGCTGAGTTTCCATTGAATCCTGCTTCATTGGGTGCCTGTGGATGGTGGGGAGGGGTTTACATAAACAATATTCATTAACACACTGCCTTAAATGTGGCGCTCCCAAAAGAGGTCTCTCAATAGGCATCACCGAATTTCTCTTCATGACCTGATTTCCACTTTCATTTGTATCACTTGTACTATTAGTTAGTTTAATTATCTTTTTAATAAAATCATCTCCTGTTTTTGAAATTTGCACCATGAGCATTTATTTAATGCAACCACTTGGGCACTAACCAGTGTCTCTCCCCCTTATGCTGGTCCCAAGCCCGGATAAATGCAAAGGGTTGCGACAGGAAGGGCATCCGGCGTAAAACTTCTGCCACATTAAAAATGCAAATGGTCAAAACAAAACTCATACCGGATCGGTCGAGGCCCGGGTTAACAACGACCGCCATCTGTGCTGTCAACCAACAGGGTGCTGATGGAAATTGGACTACTGTTGGTCAAAGACATTGAAGAAGGAGGGGCGGGAGGCATGTCCGTAGGCAGAGAGAGAAGAGGAAAGGCGTGAGCCTAGGACTGAGAGAAGGGACTTTGAATGTTGGAACTATGCAAAGAAACGGTAGAGAGCTGGCTGACATGATGCAGAGGAGGAAGGTGGACATACTGTGTGTTCAGGAGACCAGGTGGAAAGGTAGTAAAGCTAAAAGCTTAGGAGCAGGGTTTAAGCTGTTTTATCACGTTGTGGATGGGAAGAGAAATGGAGTAGGAGTCATCTTGAAGGAGGAGTTTGTCAGGAATGTTCTAGAAGAGAAAAGAGTGTCAGACAGAGTGATGAGTCTCAAGTTAGAAATTGAAGGCGTGATGGTCAATGTTGTTAGTGCTTATGCCCCACAGGCAGGATGTAAGCTAGAAGAGAAGGAGAGATTCTGGAGTGACTTAGATGAAGTGATGCAGCGTACCCCCAGAGGTGAAAGAGTGGTCATTGGGGCACACTTCAATGGACATGTTGGTGCAGGCAACAGAGGGGACGAGGAAGTGATGGGCAGGTTTGGCATCTAGGACATGAACACAAAAGGGCAGATGTTGATCGATTTTGCAAAAAGGATGGAAATGGCTGTGGTGAATACTTTCTTCAAGAAGAAACAGGAGCATAGGGTGACTTATGAAAGCGGAGGTAAGAGCACACAGGTAGACTACATCTTGTGTAGGCGATGTAATTTGAAGGAAGTCAGTGACTGCAAAGTAGTAGTGGGTGAGAGTGTTGCCAAACAGCATAGGATGGTGGTGTGCAGGATGACTCTGATGGTGAGAAAGGTGAAAAAGGCAGAAGACAAAGTGGTGGAAGCTGAAAAAGGAAGAGTGTCGTGTTGTCTTCAAGGAGGAGTTGAAACAGGCTTTGAGTGGTCAGGAAGTGCTTCCAGATGACTGGACAACCACAGCCAATGTGATCAGGGAGACAGGTAGTAGAGTACTTGGTGTGTCCTCTGGAAGGAAAGTAGATAAGGAAACTTGGTGGTGGAATGAGGAAGTGCAGGAGTGTGTACAAAAGAAGAGGTTAGCTAAGAAGAAGTGGGACATTGAGAGGACTAAAGAGAGTAAACAGGAGTACAGGGTGACACAGTCTAAGGCGAAGGTAGCGGTGTCAAAGGCCAAACAGAGAGTGTATGATGACTTGTATGATAGGTTGGACAGTACGGAGGGAGAAAATGATTTATACAGGTTAGCACAGCAGAGAAATAGAGATGGGAAAGACATGCAGCAAGTTCGAGTGATAAAGGACAGAGAGGGAAATGTATTGACTGATGACAGAAGTGTGCTGGGAAGATGGAAAGAGTACTTTGAAGAGCTGATGAATGAGGAAAATGAGAAAGAAAAAAAAAAAAAAAAAAAAAAAAAAAAAGTAGAAGGGGTGACCGTTGAGGACCAGGAAGTAGCAAAGATTAGTGTAAGAATTTTGATGTAATTGTGCCCCTGGGTTTGTAAATGCGCGGCCTCGGATCATGGATCCTGGGTGACTGACGTTTAACCCAGCCCAACAATGCATGCTCATATAAGAACTAGTATTTTTTCATTTGTCTCTGTACATCCGTTGAACTTTAGTAACCTCATGTTTTAGTATGAGTCTTACCTCGAAACAGTAGAAAAATCCCCCCTTTTTTATGGCAATGTGAGGGCATGTGAAAGATCCTGCGGGAGTCGAAGGAATGTAGATAATGAAGCCTGAAACTGTCCAAGGACAGTTGCAGGGTGATAAAGAAGTTCATGCTTACTCGCCTAATGTTAACTCTTACTGGGTGTTAACCACATTGTTTTTTCCTACTCTGTGTTCATGTATAAATAACCCCCGCTCACATTGTACTATGAGCTTCTGATGAATAAACCAGACTGATTTCACTCGTGTGGTTCGTTGTCTGTTGCTCCCGGAGCGCTCTAAGACGTTGAGATACAGGAATCCAGATCGTGCAGGTTTACATAAGAGCTTCTACCGAGAGAGTTCTTACAATTAGTAAGGGAGAAGTGAGGAGGGCATTGAAGAGGATGAAGAGTGGAAAGGCAGTTGGCCCTGATGACATACCAGTTGAGGTATGGAAGTGTCTAGGGGAGGTAGCAGTAGATTTTCTGACAAGAATATTCAACAAGGTCTTAGAAAGTGAGCAGATGCCGGAGGAATGGAGAAGTGTGCTTGTGCCCATTTTTAAGAACAAGGGAGATGTGCAGAGTTGTGGCAACTACAGAGGGATAAAGTTGATGAGCCATACAACGAAGTTATGGGAAAGAATAGTGGAAGCTAGACTAAGGGCAGAGGTCAGTATTTGTGAACAACAGTTTGGTTTCATGCCAAGAAAGAGCACCACAGATGCAGTGTTTGCTTTGAGGATGTTAATAGAGAAGTACAGAGAAGGTCAGAAGGAGCTACATTGTGCCTTTGTGGATCTGGAGAAAGAATATGACAGGGTGCCGAGAGAAGAACTGTGGAATTGTATGAGGAAATCTGGAGTGGCAGAGAAGTATTTTAGAGTGGTGCAGGACATGTATGAGAGATGTAAAACAGTGGTGAGGTGTGCTGTCGGTGTGACAGAAGAGTTCAAGGTGGAGGTGGGACTGCATCAAGGGTCAGCTCTCAGCCCCTTCTTGTTTGCTATGGTGATGGACAGGCTGACAGACGAGGTTAGACAAGAATCTCCATGGACTATGATGTTTGCAGATGACATTGTGATCTGTAGTGAGAGCAGAGAACAAGTGGAGGAAAATCTAGAGAGGTGGAGGTATTCCCTGGAAAGGAGGGGAATGAAGGTTAGTCTCAGTAAGACGGAATACATGTGTGTGAACGACAAGGACCCAAGAGGAACGGTGAGGTTACAGGGAGCAGCGATAACGAAGGTGGAGGATTTTAAGTACAGTGATACCTCTGCTCACGAACATAATTGGTTCCCAGAAAGTGTGTGTGAGGCGAAAAGTTCGTCTTCCGAACATTTATTTCCCATAAGAAACCATTAAAATGAGAATAATCCGTTCCCAGGTCCCCATAAAACATAATTTTCTACTAAATAAGCCTTAAAACTACACAAAAATATACCTTATTTTATGTATAATAAATGTGCTATTGTATTGTAATTAAAGAAATAAACTGTACTGTATAATAAAGTCGTTTTATTTACCTTTGTGATGGTAGTTGATGGCTTGATGGAATGGAGTGGGAGGAGGAGGGAGGGAGGGACTTACTGTTTGGAAGGAGTGTTTGGAAACGCCTACTGTTTGGAAACACCCTTAGCCACACACACACCCTTAATAGCTTCCTTGTTCTTAAGGATGGTGGTAGACTTAGCGTACTGGTACTGGGACGCTGAGTCACACAAACGCACACCTCGTTTGTGTTTTTCAATGATCTCCGCCTGTGGTGGGGTCTTTTTCGGTCCCATAATAGCAAAAGTACACTCAATATGGTCCAAAATGTCTATCAAACACAAACCACTTCCGCACTCAAAGAAAGGGGTGTGACGAACTGTGACGCTGTGAGCGTGCGTCAGCTTCTCGTGGCCGCCACCGTGGCGCTGTTCGACCGCGTGGTTTGATTCGTCCGCCGAAAACTAGTTCGTCAGCAGAGACAATATGCTCGCAAATTTAATGTTCTTGAGGCAAAAAGTTCGTGAGCTTAAGCATTCGTCAGCGGAGGTTTTACTGTACTTAGGCTCAACAATCCAGAGCAATGGAGAGTGTGGAAAAGAGGTCAAGAAGCGTGTGCAGGCAGGTTGTCCGGTGTGATAGGAGAGTATCGGCAAGAATGAAGGGAAAAGTGTGCAAGACGGTGTTGAGACCAGCGATGTTGTATGGTTTAGAGACAGTGGCACTGGGGAAAAGACAGGAGTCAGAGTTGGCGGTAGCAGAAATGAAAATGTTGAGGTTCTCTTTGGGAGTAACGAGGATGGATAGGATCAGAATCTAGTACATCAGAGGGACAGCACATGTTAGATGTTTTGGAGACAAAGTCAGAGAAGCTAGATTGAGATGGTTTGGACATGTACAGAGGAGGAATAGTGAGTATATTGGTAGTAGGATGCTGAGGTTGGAACTACCAGGCAGAAGGCCCAGAGGAAGACCAAAGAGAAGATTTATGGATGTGGTGAAGGTGGACATGAAGGTCGTTGGAGTAAGAGTAGAAGATGCAGAGGATAGGGAGAGATGGAGGCAGATCATTTGCTGTGGCGACCCCTGAAGGGAACCCACTGCCCACCGCTGCTATCGATCTAGAAGGTAACCTGCTACTGGCGTCCCATCCAGGAGGAGTTGAACTCATGGGCTTCACGCTACAGAAAGCAGGGATAAGGGATGATCGGTTACTATGGTTACTATTCCGCGTGTTAGTTAATTTTTGCTGTACTGTTTTGGTTTCCCTCAAAAATATTCATGAGGAACATGAATATACATGATAATTTATTGTACGTGTCGCTGGAAAACGACACCATGATTGAGGAGGAGGTGATCACACATTTATTTACATTACAAAATCACATAGAAAATGAACTGTGCGAATTCGGGGTTGATTGGAAATTTGGACGTATAGTTTGAGACACATCACTAATGCGATACTAAACAAGGAAATCTGTCAAGCAAAAAAAGTGAGCCTGATGTAATATACATTACTAAAACCAACAGAACAACGGCAGCACCGGATTGGATCAAGATTATGAGAAATTCGGATCCTTATGGAACCGCTTGGCTAATACTGTCAGAGAAGCACACAGAATCATAAATCAGTGAAGATGTGATGACTTCAAAGTCTTTCTGGCAATATGTTTAGAACAGGACCAAAGCAAAACAGGGACAATGAATTAAAACAGAAAAATTGGTACAAAAACAGCTACTAATCGGAAGCAGAAGGTGCAGTGCTGAGGCTGGAGGAGCTCACAACCAAGGTATCAATCAACAACTGCACTGGCAGGCAAATGGAGGTGATATTTGAAAGCAGATTATGAAGATAACAACAATTAGTGTTCTGTTTGTTTTTTAATGGGGGTTTGGGGGGTGTTATATTATAGTACATGTTGCAACTGCAAAGTATATGTTGCCTATTAACTCAGGAATAACACTGGATAAAAAGATCACACATTCAAAATAAAGTCAATATTTTTGCATAACATCCTTATTATTCCGGACTGCAAACAGGCCAATGACAAGACACCACACACATACACGCACACATGCACGCAAAATTTATAGTTAAACATCAAGTTCAGTTTGCCTTTCACTCTATAGTCTCTCCAAATGCTCTCCAATCAAAATCTTCTCCATTTCTCTCTTTGTCTAAATAAATTCTCTGCTGCCAACTGGCATCTCTCACACTTCTGTGCTGTATTAATATTATTAAAATAAAAGTTATTTGAACAATGCCATGCTTTAACATAAGAATCTGTAGATAATAAGCATCTAAGAAATGCTGGTTAAAACAAAAAACAAAACAAAACAAAAAACAAAAAAAACAAATTAGGAAAAAAAAGAAAAAAGAAAAAGAAATTAGACCTTTTATTTTTCACCCACATTGCCCAGCTGACATCCCAGCCATATCTCACGACTATGGTTCTCTGCTTGGGAATGCAGCCGTGAGGGGGGGGCACAAACCAGTGTCTCTCCCTCACGCCGGTCCCAAGCCCGGATAAATGCAGAGGGTTGCGTCAGGAAGGGCATCCGGCGTAAAACAAATGCCAAATAAACTATGCGAATCACAAGAAAGAATGACATACCGGATCGGTCGAGGCCCGGGTTAACAACGACCGCCATCAGTGCCGTCAACCAACAGGGTGCTGATGGAAATTGGACTACTGTTGGTCGAAGACGTCGAAGAAGGAGAGGCGGGAGGCGTGTCCGTTGCCAGAGAGAGAAGAGGAAAGGCATGAGTCTAGGACTGAAAGTAGGGACTTTGAATATTGGAACTATGACAGGAAAAGGTAGAGAGCTGGCTGACATGATGCAGAGGAGGAAGGTGGACATACTGTGTGTTCAGGAGACCAGGTGGAAAGGTCGCAAGGCTAGAAGCATAGGAGCAGGGTTTAAGCTGTTTTATCACGGTGTGGATGGGAAGAGAAATGGAGTCGGAGTCATCTTGAAGGAGGAGTTTGCCAGGAATGTTCTAGAAGTGAAAAGAGTGTCAGACAGAGTGATGAGTCTCAAGTTAGAAATTAAAGGTGTGATGGTCAATGTTGTTAGTGCTTATGCCCCACAGACAGGATGTGAGCGAGAAGAGAAGGAGAGATTCTGGAGGGAGTTAGATGAAGTGATGCAGAGTACCCCCAGAGGTGAAAGAGTGGTCATTGGGGCAGACTTCAATGGACATGTTGGTGCAGGAAACAGAGGGGACGCAGGAAGTGATGGGTAGGTTTGGTATCCAGGACAGGAACATGAAGGACAGATGTTGGTAGATTTTGCAAAAAGGATGGAAATGGCTGTGGTGAATACTTTCTTCCAGAAGAGAGAGGAGCATAGGGTGACTTATAAAAGTGGAGGTAGGAGCACACAGGTAGACTACATCTTGTGCAGGCGATGTAATTTAAAGGAAGTCAGTGACTGCAAAGTAGTAGCGGGTGAGAGTGTTGCCAAACAGCATAGGATGGTGGTGTGCAGGATGATGCTGATGGTGAGGAAGGTGAAGAAGGCAAAGGCAGAGCAGAAGACAAAGTGGTGGAAGTTGAAAAAGGAAGAGTGTCGGGCTGTCTTCAAGGAGGAGTTGAAACAGGCTTTGGGTGGTCAGGAAGTGCTTCCAGATGACTGGACAACTACAGCGAATGTGATCAGGGAGACAGGTAGGAGAATATTTGGTGTGTCATCTGGAAGGAAAGTAGATAAGGAGACTTGGTGGTGGAATGAGGAAGTGCAGGAGTGTGTACAAAGGAAGAGATTAGCTAAGAAGAAGTGGGACATTGACAAAACCGAAGAGAGTAAACAGGAGTACAGGGAGACACAGCGTAAGGCAAAGGTAGCAGTGTCAAAGGCCAAACAGAGTGCGTTTGATGACTTGTATGCTCGGCTGGAAAGTAAGGAGGGAGAAAATGATTTATACAGGTTGGCACAGCAGAGAAATAGAGATGGGAAGGACGTGCAGCAAGTTAGATTGATAAAGGACAGAGAGGGAAATGTATTGACTGATGACAGAAGTGTGCTGGGAAGATGGAAAGAGTACTTTGAAGAGCTGATGAATGAGGAAAATGAGAGAGAAAAAGAGTAGAAGAGGTGACTGTTGAGGACCAGGAAGTAGCAAAGATTAGTAAGGGTGAAGTGAGGAGGGCATTGAAGAGGATGAAGAATGGAAAGGCAGTTGGTCCTGATGACATACCGGTGGAGGTATGGAAGTGTCTAGGAGAGGTAGCAGTAGATTTTCTGACAAGAACATTTAACAAGGTCTTAGAGAGTGAGAGGATGCCAGAGGAATGGAGGAGAAGTGTGCTGGTGCCCATTTTTAAGAACAAGGGAGACGTGCAGAGTTGTGGCAACTACAGAGGGATAAAGTTGATGAGCCATACGATGAAGTTATGGGAAAGAATAGTGGAAGCTAGACTAAGGGCAGAAGTCAGCATTTGTGAACAACAGTTTGGTTTCATGCCCAGAAAGAGCACCACAGATGCAGTGTTTGCCTTGAGGATGTTAATGGAGAAGTACAGAGAAGGTCAGACGGAGCTGCATTGTGCCTTTGTGGATCTGGAGAAAGCATATGACAGGGTGCCGAGAGAAGAACTGTGGTATTGCATGAGGAAGTCTGGAGTGGCAGAGAAGTATGTTAGAGTGGTGCAGGACATGTATGAGAGATGTAAGACAGTGGTGAGGTGTGCTGTCGGTGTGACAGAAGAGTTCAAGGTGGAGGTGGGACTGCATCAAGGGTCAGCTCTCAGCCCCTTCTTGTTCGCTATGGTGATGGACAGGCTGACAGACGAGGTTAGACAAGATTCCCCATGGACTATGATGTTTGCAGATGACATTGTAATCTGTAGTGAGAGCAGAGAACAAGTGCAGGAAAATCTAGAGAGGTGGAGGTATGCCCTGGAAAGGAGGGAAATGAAGATTAGCCTCAGTAAGACAGAGTACATGTGCATGAATGCCAAGGACCAAAGAGGAACGGTGAGATTACAGGGAGCAGAGATAAGAAAGGTGGAGGATTTTAAGTACTTAGGCTCAACAATCCAGAGCAATGGCGAGTGTGGAAAAGAGGTCAAGAAGCGTGTGCAGGCAGGGTGGAATGGTTGGAGAAAAGTGTCCGGTGTGATGTGTGATAGGAGGGTATCGGCAAAAATGAAAGGAAAAGTGTACAAATCGGTGTTGAGGCCAACGATGCTGTATGGGTTAGAAACAGTGGCCCTGGGGAAAAGACAGGAGGCAGAGTTGGAGGTAGCAGAGATGAAAATGTTGAGGTTCTCTTTGGGAGTAACGAGGATGGATAGGATTAGGAATGAGTACGTCAGAGGGACAGCACATGTAAGACGTTTTGGAGACAAAGTCAGAGAGGCTAGATTGAGATGGTTTGGACATGTACAGAGGAGGGATAGTGAGTATATTGGTAATAGGATGCTGAGGCTGGAACTACCAGGCAAAAGGCCTAGAGGAAGACCAAAGAGACGATTCATGGATGTGGTAAAGGAGGACATGAAGGTCGTTGGTGTAAGAGAAGAAGATGCAAAGGATAGGGTGAGATGGAGGCAGATGATTCGCTGTGGCGACCCCTGAAGGGAAAAGCCGAAAGGAAAAGAAGAAGAAGATGGTTCTCTGCTTGGGAGCACTGACAAAACCACCAGCATTAAACTGGGCTTTTAATAGTGTAGGAAAGCAACGGACATAGTTTGGAAACCAAAAAAAAACAAAACACTGATGTAACTTCAACAGAAGCCAGCAGTATTCTTGAAAGTTTTTTTTAATTCTCTTACGCAATTCTGATGTCTCTCAGGTGCCTTTTCCTTCGTCTTATAAGTCAAAACAACATTTTTAAACTAAATTCCTGTGGCTGTGACAGCCCGGATTTGCTCAGAATCTTAAGAAGTTCCTGTTCACACAGCTGCACATTTTTTCTCTATGATACAACTGAGGTATATGTAGTAGTAGTAATTGGCTTTCGTCAGTCTTGAGGGACTATGGAGCTGCGCTCTGGCTGGTATCCCGGCTGGTAGGATGTATGGAGGACAGGCTGTTACCTAAGCAACAAGTCATCCCCCCTGTCGGCGCCACCAGAAGAATCCAACGGAAAGGCTAGTGCCGATACAACTGGGTTCCAGTGCCGGTGCAGGAGTTGCCAGAACGTTGCTGTGAACGAACTGCCTCAGGGGACTCCGACTCCCAATTAGAAACACACTGATGGCTATGCAGCTACTCTTGACTAAAGTCAGCGATAGTTCTTTTACATGAACCTCACACCATAGACAGTGAGAGACATGGCCGGCCTTTGATAACCCAGTTAGCTGCATTGGGCGGGGGACAGTGACCACCTGTTGAGAGTGGGGCTTGAACCCCAATTCTAGGATCAGTGATTCAGCCGACATTACCACCAGGCTACCGCTACCAAATACAGTATATATATGCATTACATTAAAAAATACAAGTGAGCTAATTATAATAGCAATATCTGACATCACTTAGATGATGACAGGTTTCTCTTCAGGTTTCTTCGTGACCTTTCGTAACTTTTATCTCACTACTCTAGCCTGTGTTTGTCTCATTAGCGATATATTTATAAAGTTAAAATGTATATCTGGAATGTATATTTTTTATGTTTCTATGTGTAAAGCTGCTTTGTTACAAAGTCCACTGTAAAATTTCTAAACAAAAAAATATATATTTGTTGCTATGGTATAAATACAACATGAGGGTTTATAATGGTTCACCTTAAAAAGATTTTAAGTGAGGACTTCTTGATTACAGCCAAGTTAAATAATCTGTGCAGTTCACATGCTGTGTGTAACTAGCTTGTGTGTTGGGGAATTAGCTGACCTGCTGGAAGTTCGGTCTGGTGTAGCAGGGTTTACTGACGCGGTACTACAGGCTCCAGAAGCAGCAGCAGATGCGGTAGAGTTCAGACTTTCCTCACTGGGTTCAGGGATGCTAGCAATGCCTGTGGATGTGCTCCCAACTGATGTGTTCCTCTTATGGGTGAACTCTGATAGGCTGGAGGAGCGGGAGTGCCCAGTGCTGTAACCTGGAAAGAGGACACACATATTTTATCGATTTATTCTAACACAAGAAAAAGACCAGCCATCTAATATACCACAAACCAAACCACAGTGCATAGTGTTTTTGGCCAGTCATGTCACATAATCTGATTAGCCGCACACAGACAGAGAAAGAGAGCAACAGAGAGAGAGAGAGAGAGAGAGAGAGAGAGAGAGAGAGAGAGTCACTCTCCACACATAGGTAGGGACCAATGGCTAAAACCTAGATAAGTTCCCTTTAGCCTATAACTTGCACTATGGCCTGTAATAATGGTGCATGCACCCTCATGAGTACACCTGTGAAGTGGACCACAAGTTGGGGAGACAGTCTAAGGATCATTTACAGTGCCAAGCCCACAAACTAGATTTCTCATCCATGTTTATTTGCTTTTGAGGCAAATTAAAAAGGATAAACTTGAAAAGACTCATTTAAATAAATTATACAGGCACAAAGCTTTTTCTTATTTTAACATGTTGAGTGGCTCTTCTGCAAAAAAAAAAAAAAAAAAAGAGAGAGAGAGAGAAAATTAGAGAAACCCTGTGACTCCACACATTCAATTTATCATCATCATCATCATCATCATCATCATCATCTTCCGCTTAGTCCAGGGTCGGGTCGCGGGGGCAGCAACCTAAGCAAAGAGGTCCAGATGTCCCGCTCCCGAGCCACTTCCTCCAACTCTCCCAGGGGGGACACCGAGGCGGTCCCAGACAAGCCGAGAGACAGTCTCTCCAGCGTGTTCTAGGTTGACCCCGGGGTCTCTTCCCGGTTGGACATGCCCAAAACACCACACCAGGGAGGCGTCTGGGGGGCATTCTGACCAGATGCCCGAGCCACCTTAACTGGCCCCTCTCAATGCGGAGGAGCAGCGGATCTACTCTGAGCTCTCCCCGGATGGTGGAGCTTCTCACCTTATCTCAAAGGGAGAACCCCGCCACCTGGCGAAGGAAGCTCATTTCAGCCGCTTGTATCCGTGACCTTGTTCTTTCGGTCATTACCCAAAGCTCGTGACCATAGATGAGGGTTGGAACGTAGATCGACTGGTAAATTGAGAGCTTCACCTTGCGGCTCAGCTCCTTCTTCACCACGACGGACCGGTACAGGCACCGCTTAACAGCAGAGGCTCTGTCGATCTCTCGCTCCATCCTTCCCTCACTTGTAAACAAGACCCCAAGATACTTAAACTCCTCCACTTGGGGCAGGACCTCATTGCCGACCCAGAGGGTGCATTCCACCATTGTCCGACTGAGAACCATGGCCTCAGACTTGGAGGTACTGATCATCCCGGCTGCTTCGCACTCGGCTGCGAATCACTCCAATGAGAGCTGGAGGTCCCGACTTGATGAAGCCAAAAGGACAACATCATCCGCAAAAAGCAGAGACGATATCCGATGGCCACCAAACCAGAACCCCTCATCGCCTCGACTGCGCCTAGAAATTCTGTCCATAAAAATTATGAACAGAATCGGTGACAAAGGACAGCCTTGGTGGACTCCACCTCCCACTGGAAACGAATCCGACCTGCTGTTACCAATACGGACCAAAGTCTGGCTCCGGTGATACAGCGACCGAATAGCTCGTAGCAACGGGTCCGGAACGCCGTACTCTCAGAGCACGCCCCACAAGATCGTTCGAGGGACACGGTCGAAAGCCTTCTCCAAATCCACAAAGCACATGTGGACAGATTGGGAAAACTCCCATGCCCCCTCCAGAATCCCGTGGAGCGTATGGAGTTGGCCAAGAGTGCTACGGCAGGACGAAAACCACATTGTTCCTCCTGAATCCGAGGTTCGACTATCGGTCGGATCCTCCTCTCTAGTATCCCTGCATAGACTTTCCCAGGTAGGCTGAGGAGTGTAATTCCCCGATAATTGGAACACACCCTCCGGTTCCCCTTCTTAAAAATTGGGACCACCACCCCAGTTTGCCAATCCAGAGGTACAGCCTCTGATGACCACGCGATGTTGCAGAGACGTGTCAACCAAGACAGTCCTACAACATCCAGAGCCCTGAGATATTCCGGGCAGATCTCGTCCAACCCCGGAGTTCGACCACCGAGGAGCTTTTTGACAACCTCAGTGACCGCCACTCCAGTGATGGGCAGACCCTCACCCAAACCCCCAGGGTCTTCCTCTTCCACGGAGGGCATGTTGGTGGGATTGAGGAGGTCCTCAAAGTATTCCCTCCACCTCTCGACGCCATCCCCAGTCAAGGTAAGCAGCTCCCCACCTCCACTGTAAACAGTGTTTGTGAAGAACTGCTTCCCCCTCCTGAGGCGTCGGATGGTGGTCCAGAACCTTTTTGAGGCCAACCGATAATCACTCTCTAGGCCCTCACCGAACTCCTCCCATGCCAGAGATTTTGCATCTGCGACAGCCTCGGCTGCAGCACGTTTGGCCTGCCGGTATCCGTTTGCTGCCTCGGGAGTCCCACAGGCTAATAAAACCCCGATAGGCCTCCTTCTTCAGCTGGACGGCCCCCTTCACCGCAGGTGTCCACCACCGGGTTCGGGGATTACCGCCATGACAAGCACCGACGACCTTACGGCCACAGCTATGGGCTGCCGCCTCAGCAATGGAGGCACGAAACATGGCCCATTCGGATTCCATGTCCCCCGCCTCCTCCAGGACGTGGTTGTAGCTCTGCCGGAGGTGGGAGTTAAAGGCCTCTCGGACAGGGGACTCCGCCAAACGTTCCCAGCAGACCCTGATTACACGCTTGGGCCTGCCAGGTCTGGAAGGCAACCTCCCCCACCACCGAAGCCAACTCACCACCAGGTAGTTATCGGTAGACAGCTCAGCTCCTCTCTTCACCCGAGTGTCCAGAACATATGGTCGCAAGTCCGATGACACGACTACAAAGTCAACCTAGGGTGTCCTGGTGTCAAGTGCACTTATGGACACCCTTATGTTCGAACATGGTGTTCGTGATAGACAAACTGTGACGAGCACAGAAGTCCAACAACGAAACACCATTCGGATTCAGACTGGAGAGGCCGTACCTACCGATCACACCCTTCCAGGTCACAATATCGTTGCCCACATGGGCGTTGAATTCTCCCAAGACAACGAGTGAGTCTCCCGAGGGAGCGTTCGAGTCTCCCGAGGGAGCGTTCGAGTCTCCCGAGGGAGCGTTCGAGTCTCCCGAGGGAGCGTTCGAGTCTCCCGAGGGAGCGTTCGAGTCTCCCGAGGGAGCGTTCGAGTCTCCCGAGGGAGCGTTCGAGTCTCCCGAACATTCAATTCTCTGAAGGTAAATATGGGATGGCTTTCATCTTAATGCTTTATAACTTTAGATATGTCATGTCATAGCGGCCGCAGCCGAGTCACACACCTGGCGCTCCATAGGACTCGCTGTTATTGTACTTTCCATAGCGTGTAACTTTACAATGATAAGAATGAAGCGATGGGGTCGCAACTGCACACATCGCCGAGGTTAGATATTAACTTATGCCACATGGGGTGCTGCAGGGTTAACACAATGCATATGTGCAACAGATTCTAATTAGAATTTTCCCCCCATGTTGCTTTCTATGACTGGGTCGACGGGTTTAACTTAATACATAATATTTAACAATAACCCAATACTGTTCTGCACTTTAAGGCAGAGTACATGAAAAGGGGGTTGCTCTTTCACAGCTGAGTGAAGTTTAAAGTGAGAAATGGATCTACGATGAAACTGAAGTACAGAGAGAGAGATTCTCCACAGCAGAATGTGCTACCAGTTCAACTGTCTAATTAGGAACATCTGATCTGATCAGCATGTGCTCTTTAAGCGTACTTCAGAAGAGTGTAAGTAAGGACAGAATTGGAGAAACCATAAAATCAGACAAGACATACCGAGCAAATTAGGAAAGACTACACTCACATATACACACTGATTTACAGAATTAACACATCAGTCAAACAGTAGAGGGCAAAGTGTAAATGAGATTAGGTGGCAAAAGGAGGGATGAAAACAAATGCATATATACAGAAGTGCAAAATCACCGAGTTTGTTCCATAAACAAGTCAGAAGAAATAGCAGAAACAGAACAGAGCACCTACCTGATACTTTAGACTGCTGACTAGCATAGCTGGAGGTTCGAGAGTGACCACATGCCCCCAGCTCTTCTGGGAGCGAGCCACACTTGCCTGCGGTTTCTATAAACAAAAAATAAGACAAGTTCTCATTTCAATTTACTGATCAAGTTTTTAGTATTTCAATACACATTCAACTGCATTTTGAAGCTTCATTCCTTTTGGTGATCTTCCACCTTGACAGGTTTACCATATTTAAACAGGACAGCATTCATTAAATGGAAGGATAATGAAAGTAGTCCATTGTGGGAGAACAGCCTAATTACTGAAGCAATGCTAACACACTTCCCCACAGATTTCCTGTAAATTCCACCCATCGAGGACACTTCGTCCCTCAACGTCGCTTCAGAGCAAAATACGTTTCAATGTCTTAAAGACAGTTTACAAAGGCTTATGTTCAATATTACAACAAAATAGCATATTATCCAAGCAACACGTGTTAAATGGAGTAACTGAGAATCTATCATCTCTTTTGCTGAAGGAGAAACTACAGGCACAGGTCAACTTTGAGTCTGTGGATGATTTCATCTGCAATGGAAAATCGTTCCACTACAGTAGGCCCTTGACGATTCGCAGTTTTGCACCCACGGTTTGACTATTCGCTGACTGCTGAGCAACCGGCACATGATTCAAATTCAGCCAATGGCTGTCCTTTCTCCTGATTGGTTGAGCTGATGTCCCGCCCTTTTTTCCTCATTCGCGCACAAGTTGTCAATGAGCCTCTTTTTTTGTGTGTGTTTTAATTAGCAGTTAAGCTCTATACCACTCAAACGTTATGTGTCTTCTCTGGCTAAGTGATAGAAAATGCTGGATTTCTCTTCTGAAGAAATAAGACTTTCTTCTGAGAAACGACGGTTTTCTCTGAACTGTTGTATAAACATCTTTTTCAATTATTATTCCAGTACAGTACCTAAGTTCATGTAAATGTGTGAGATTTTATGTTCTGTAGCATGTTTAACAAACGACACCAAAAGGATAAACTTTATTACAGTACTCTTCATGTCCTTTTACATTGAACTTGGAGTGACGTCTCCAAGATGGCGCTGCCCAGAGGGCGACGTCGCGGAGTTCTCAGAGTCAAATTGTTTTTTTGTTCGTTTTAATTTGTCTTATTTGTTGTTTGTTCATGTTTTGCACTATGCTCGTCTACGACCGGTCGACTCTACTACAGCTATAAGATCGGAGTATCTTCGGGTGTGTATAACTAAGTGTGCGGGGTGCGGCTAGCAGAGCTAATATGCTATTGTCGGCAGCTCAATGCGAACCGCACCCCTGCTAACAATAAGAACAGGTGGGAAAGGGCCGAACGACGACTTTGGGATTGCAGGGGATGAAGGCCGTGTACCCATGAAGGCCGTGTACCCGGCTGGTGCAATCGCTTCATCGGGTGTACTCTCCTCGAACCGTGTTTCACAGACAGTAGATCCCTCTCCGCTGCAATCTGAGCATGAAGCTTGTCCATCTTGTTTCACAGGGACTGAACATTTTCAAGCAGTATGGCCGGAAGTGCTAACCAAGCGCCGGAGACTGAGAACTCCGCCTGGGCTTATTGTTAAACGGGGTGCGGTTAGCTCACGATAGAAGTTGTTGCGTGCTTAGTTGCCCGAAGCTCAAGCTGCTCATAGCTGTAGTTGGGTTGACCGATCATAGACAAGCATAGTGCAAAACATGAACAAACAAATAAAACAAATTAAAACGAACAAAGAAACAATTTGACCCTGAGAACTCCGCGACGTTGCCCTCTGGGCAGCGCCATCTTGGACACGTCACTCCAAGTTCAATGTAAAAGGACATGAAGCGTAATAAGGTTTATCCTTTTGGTATCGTTTGTTAAACATGCTACAGAACATAAAATCTCATGCAAAACATTCTAAGAATTAACTTGGGTACTGTACTGGAATAATAATTAAAAAAGACTTTAAAACAAGTGCTTTACAACAGTATATGCTGTATAATGTTTATATTTTATCATCAATAAAAATTTTTCCTGAATCATTACTATATTTTACTACATTAATACTGTATTAATGAGTAACACTGTCTATAGAATGTGTTTAAGAAACATATTTTAGCGCATGTAATAGATATTACACAGTATTTTACTTACAGCTGCTCATTCGCGCATGTGACGCGATACATGGGGTTTTACTTTTCCGGGTACAGAACTCGCGGATTATCTCAATTCGCTGGAGGGCTCGGAACCGAACCCCCGCGAATGTTCAGACCCTACTGTATTGTGCAGTGATGTCCATTTTCAGGCACCCTTTGCTATTTCCAGTACTTTATGCTATTCATCATGTATAATAGGGGCAGTCGTAACCTAAAGATTATAGAAGCAGCTTTGGGAAAGATGGACAGACGGGGACACACACACACACACACACACACACACACACACACACACCCAGACTGGTACCTTGACTTACGAGTGTCACTTATAACGAATTTTCCATGATACAAGCTTCACTCCCACCAAAAATCTGCCCCATCCAATGAGCAAAATTTTGATTTATGAGCTCTACTGGGAAATGGCATTTCTGGGCCAATTAGCCGGGTATTCTTCAGCGTGTGTTCCTCAGTGTGTTCCAAGAACACCTTGTTCAGTGCTTCTCAATTATTTTCTGTGACGCCCCCCCATAGGAAGAACACCCCCCCCCAGTGTCCCACAAGCAACTATAAATAGTGTTTACTGCACTTCATATCGTTTGCTTGGTGCTTTTTCCCTACACTATAGGGAACTCCTTGAGAACGCCAGTGCCACCTAGTGTAGTGGATGCATGCACAATCACTCTTAAAGCTGGTGGACCAGCTTTAAGTGTGATTGTGCATCCACCTAGTGTAGTGGATGCACAATCACACTTAAAGCTGGTCCACCAATATGTTAAAGGGATACTTCGGTCATAAAAGTCCATTCCTTTCACCATCTCAGATGAAATAATCGACCAAGTACAGCATACTTATGAACTATGACAAAGAAAAGTAAATCACATTCCAGAGTTTAGAAGCAATGAACCAAAGAAAATTTATATTCTGCGGGCGCAGCCATTTATACCCAGTCACGTGTTCAAAATTGGGTCTGTGATGTCATTGGTGCTCACGCCTCCTCGTACTCCACCGTTTTGCAGGTTTTGTTGGGTACAAATGCGCTATATCGTCTCAGTGTTTCTGCTCCAATAATGCCCTATTGCATTGCTAAACAATGCAAAGTGTCCGACAACAACAACAACACCAGGAAGTCACACGTTCACTTTCCTCTAGGAAGAAACAAGTTGCTCTTCGGCGGCAGTGGCTGGCAAAGTGTGGCCGGCCAGCTGAGTGTGTGAAGAATGCACAGACAGTGTGTGAACATGTGAACCATGTGTGTGTAGTGAACATTTCGTCTACCCAGACAACTATGAAAATGTTCGCATGTTCGAGACAGTTCAATTATTATTATTTATTATATATTCGTTATAGTTCAATTATTATTAGTTAGCCAGTAACTACTAGTATTATTATGGATGCTTGTATAGCGCATATTTCATACACGCATATGCTCAATGCGTTCTTGGCTACCGCTATCCTTTTGATGCTGAGCGCCAAGCAGGAAGCAACAGCTCCCAAATTTTAACGTCTTATGGCAGGGGTCGGGAACCTATGGCTCGTGAGCCAGATGTGGCTCTTTTGATGACTATCTGGCTCTCAGATAAATCAGGTGGCCTTTCTTAACAGAATAACGAATACATAATTTCAATGTCATTTAAATAAAAATACAAAAAAAAGCCATCAAATAAAACAAAAACAGATGAATAAATCTCGCGCATTTAAATCTATACATCTATTTTCAATGCCATGTCAGTGAGCCAGCCACTTTGTGGGCGGGTCCGATCCCTTGAAACTCTAATTTTATTGGATTATAACAACAGCCTCAGACTGCACGTGTTGTTTTTGAGTAAAGAGATAAATTTCCCTCATTTTTGATCAGCTCATTTCCACGAAGCCAAGCACAGCTGGCAAGCAAACACAAATGGACAGACATGGAAAAACTTCAACCCGCAGAGCAGCTGATTTCAAAAACTTGGGACACGCTTCCTGTTACATAAACACTGCAGCGTGTGAGTCCTGTCGTGTCGAGTCCTTACCCCGTATCAACCAGATATAAAACCATCAGTAAACCCATGCAGCACCAGAAGTCGCATTAATAGTAAGCAGTGCTGTAGTGGTGGATGCTGACGCCGTCTACCCACTGGTTTTAGTGGCTGAGTTGTGTGTACCGACTTAATTTGGTCTACTTTATAGTTGATAAACGTAAATTTCCGCGACTGTAAATAAAAAGCGGAGATGAAGTGATGAATAGTTTCAAATAGTTCCACACCCTCCCCACGCTCTGTGCACCTGCTGCTGCGTGCCTCGGTTGCTTCGCTGCCATCGTGTACCCACTTATTTTTTGACTCCTCCAGCACTGATAGCAAGAAGTACTTTTCTTATTAATAAATAACTTCATTATGACAAATTTCGTTTAAAATAAATTCAGAGTTCTATTATACTCTAAAATTGTTGGTCTTCTTTTTCAATTTAGTTGTATTCAATATATACATATATATAACGCTCAGAGGATTAGATTTTAAAATATGTCTTTTTTTTTGGCTCTCTTGGTCAAAAAGGTTCCCGACCCCTGTCTTATGGTATGACGCGGCCAGACTCGAACTCCGACCTTCCGGAAGATAAAGCAGACGCTCTACTTACCGAGATAAATCCCCAGCATTATTACAGGGACAGTATTGTGTTTTCCTGGTAAAACGAAATGGAAATTATATAAGTGTTGGAGCAATCAAGATATGGAGGATATGGATAAGGGACAGTGGCAGGTGGATGAAACCTGAAAACTTGTAGGTTTATTTACCAATATAAGGAAACAAAGCTGGCTCAGTAACTTCATAATCACAGCTTGGTCTGGAGATTACAGTCAGAATGTTGGGCTAATCTGAATGAATGTCAAAGGCACGTGTGCATTCGTCTGTGTACGATCCGAGTGTATGACGGCTTGGGTTTTCCCTGGCAGATTGAGCACCACTGACGTCACGGACCTTGTTTTGATCACGTGACTAGTAGAAAATAGCGGATACTACGAAGCTGCATGATGAGTAATAAAAGTCGAATTTTCTATGCCCGCTGGGCACATTTTGCGGAGATTTTGTTGTGGTAAGCAATTAAAGACATATTCTTCATGTTGGATGCACAGCCTCCCTTTAAAAAAGCATGTTCTCCAGGGTCGTACGCGCCAGTTAGCCTCGTATTTTTCCGCGTGTATTCCTCCGCACTCCTTTCTGCACTGCCATTTTTCTATGGTTCGAGTTTTGTGACTTTTTAGTCTTATATTTTTATTGTGCATATCCCAGTGTTTCTAAGATGGGTCATAAGAAGGTGGCAGAGGTATTCAAGAGGAGAAAATCGATTTCTCTTGAAACGAAGCTTGAAATCATAGATAAACAGGAAAAAGGAGTCCGCGTGGCTGATCTGTGTAAGGAGTATAGGAAGAATGCACCGATCATCTGGAGCATTCTCAAAAAGTAAGAGGCCTTTGTCTGACGGTAGTGTGGAGAGCAATGGGTGTGCGGCCAGGCAGCAGAAGACAAGTGATCAAAATTAGTGAAGTGAAATAAAATAAAATTAAATAAATAGTTTAAAAAACTTAGTAGTGCAAGTTAATGTTAAGTACTATTCTTAAGTTCTTAAAATATATTACATCAATAATACATATTTGTATCAGATTATATGAGTCTGGGAGGGGGTTGGAACAAATTAATTGGTTTTCTATTGTTTCTGATGGGAATTCTTTGTTTCATCTAATGAATGTTTCGACTTACGAGCTCGTTCTTGGAACGGATTAATTTTCTAAGTCGAGATACCACTGTATTTATTAATTATTCATAATTTTAATGCACATGTATTATTATTATGAAATATTTATTGTTTTTACATGTTTATCTTTACTATATTAGGTGCAATATGTGTGTTTGTGTCAGGTTATATGAGTTTGCGACGGAGTTTGGAATGGATTAATTGGCTTCTGTTATTTCTGATAGGAATAAATGTTTCATCTAACGGACTTTTCGGCTTACGAGCTTGTCCTCGGAACGAATTAAATTCGTTAGACAAGGTACCACTGTATTATTAGGTTCTGATATTGTAACAGTTGATATGTGAATTTAAATTTTAAAAAAATTACACCCCACACTTCTTCAGCTCTACTACTTTAAACAGCCACTAAAGTGATTGTCCTCTTTATTTGGGTCATCCATTGACACACTTCTTCAACCTAAAATGTTTTCTTGCCCTTTTACTTGGCTGTTATATGCGTTTTAAAGGAAGGATGAATCTCTAATAGCTGCAAAGACATCTCTCTACAAGAAAAAACTCCTATGCCAAACACAGCTCTCTCTTATAGCCCTTCAGGATAGATCTACTTCTTCCCTCTTACCTCTCTTTACCATTTGTCCTTCTTCTTCCAGCAAATGCACAATCTGTCCGCTGAATTGCATCCCTTACTCCAGAGCATTTTACATGGTCTACTCTCTTGCATCACTTCCAAGACTCCAGAACATCTGCCCAAGCTTCCACTGCCTCCAAGACAATAAGCCTTATAAGAGAGGCAATGCACAGCTATACCCTGGTAACAGTCACTCTGGAACTCCATGTCATTAGGAAGATATCCATGTCTGTCACATGCAAAAGCTTCAGTGGGGTCCCAAAACTCTCCATGTCTGCTGTTCTCGCTCTACACCTACCCTCTCTGTGAAGTCATATCCATATATAATTTTTTCCATTTCACAGTCATGCTGACTCAGAAGAGTCAATGTACCTGAGAGCCCTAG
>CM045737.1:5640888-5788388 GCA_024760905.1 Plotosus lineatus | reverse complement strand
TCGACTTCAATTATTAACTGAAACTGTCACTAAAAAAACAGTGCTAATTAATATGAAAAACATGAAGGAATTTCTAGTAAAAATTGACTGATCGAGAAAGGAAACCTATTAATTATTTGTTCTGTGTACAAGTCATAAAGCAAAATTTATACAAAAAAAATATAGGTTGTCTCGTACTTATGAATAGTACTGCATTACCTTTCTTTTATCTAATCACAGATTTTCACACAGATTTTTTGCGTGTACATTCCGCCCTCGGCTGATGCGGCGGCCGCGTGTGAGCGTCTCCACAGCGCCGTTAATCAGACACAGACTCGTCACCCCCGCGCCATGATTCTGATCAGCGGGGACTTTAACCACGCCCCTCTCTCTGCCTCTCTCCCGACGTTCAAGCAATACGTGAAGTGCGCCACAAGACACAATAAAACACTGGACTTGCTGTATGCAAATGTGAAGGACGCTTACAGCTCCTCCCCCCTCCCCCCACTGGGACGCTCAGACCACAACCTGGTCTACCTGCTCCCCCAATACACAACCAGGGTGCGAAAGGAACCTGTGCAGAAGAGGTCTGTGAAAGTGTGGACCGAGGAGACCAATGAGAGGCTTAGGGACCGTTTCCAGACCACAGACTGGAGCATGCTCTGTAACTCCTTTGGTGATGACATCGACGGCCTCACACACTGTATCACTGATTACATGAACTTCTGCGTGGACAGCACTGTGCCAACACGGAGGGTACGGTGCTTCTCCAACAATCACCCGTGGGTCACCCCTGAGCTTAAAGTCCTCCTGAACCAGAAAAAGAGGGCTTTCATCTCGGGGGATAGAGAGGAGCAGAAGAAGGTCCAGCGTGAGCTCCAGTGGAGGATCAGGAGGGCAAAGAAGGACTATGGGAAGAAGCTGGAGGAGAAGCTGGCTCAGAACAACGTGCGGGACGTCTGGAGAGGACTAAAGACCATGTCTGGATTTGGGCAGGGTGTCAGAGGGGCAGCTGATGGTGACCAGCGCTGGGCAGATGAACTAAACTGTTACTTCAACAGGTTTGATTCTCCCCCCTCCCCCTCTGCCCCCCTCCCCGTTCCCCCCCTCTCTTCACACGTCTCCAGACCAGCAGACACCTCCCCCCTCCCTCTGCAGCCCACCCCAGCCCCCCCTCTCCCTCACATCAGACCAGGTGAGGAGACAGCTGAGGCGACTAAATCAGAGGAAATCTGAAGAACCAGATGGCATCAGTCCCAGGCTGCTGAGGACCTGCGCAGACCAGCTCTGTGAGGTACTATGCTACCTGTACAACCTGAGCCTCAGCCTGGAGAAGGTTCCCGTCCTGTGGAAGACCTCCTGTGTGGTTCCAGTTCCCAAAACAGCACAAGCGAAGGAACCGGCCCACTACAGACCTATTGCCCTGACCTCCCACCTTATGAAGACCATGGAAAGGCTCCTCCTCATACACCTCCGCTCTATGGTGAGCCCCACCCTAGATCCGCTGCAGTTTGCCTACAGGCCCAACATCGGAGTAGAAGACGCCGTCATCTACCTTCTGCAGCGGGCACTCACCCACCTGGAGATCGCTGGCAACGCTGTGAGGGTCATGTTCTTTGACTTCTCCAGCGCCTTCAACACCATCAGGCCAGCGCTTCTGCGGGGGAAGCTGGAGGACGTGGGAGTGGATGGGCATCTTGCTGCCTGGATCACTGACTACCTTACTAACCGTCCACAGTACGTACGGCTGCAAGTCAAAGGTGGCAGTCTGCAGCACGGGGGCACCGTCCTCTCACCCTTCCTTTTCAGCATTTATACCTCGGACTTCAGCTATAGCACAGACAGCTACCACCTCCAGAAGTTTTCGGACGACTCCGCCATCGTGGGCCGTGTGTCAGAGGGGAACGAGCTGGAGTACCGGTCGGTCATCGTTGACTTCGTGGACTGGTGTGAGCGCAACCACTTGTGCTTGAACACCAGGAAGACGAAGGAGATGGTGGTCGACTTCAGAAGAGGCACACTAACACACACACACACACACACACACTCACTAGTGAACGTCCAGGGACAGAACATTGAGATAGTGAACAGTTTCAAATACCTGGGCGTTCACCTTAACAATAAACTGGACTGGTCCCACAACACCAAGTACAAGAAGGGCCAGAGTCGCCTCCACCTTCTGAGGAGACTCAGGTCCTTCGGAGTATGCAGACCTCTGCTCAGGACATTTTATGACTCTGTGGTAGCCTCTGCAATCCTCTACGCTGCCATCTGCTGGGCACCGGGCAGCACAGAGCGGGACAGAAAGAGACTGAACAAGCTGGTCAGGAGGGCCAGCTCTGTCCTCGGCTGCCCACTGGACTCTGTGGAGGAGGTGAGTGAGAGGAGGATGGTAGCAAAGCTCACATCCATCACGGTCAACAGCTCTCACCCACTTCACCAGACTGTAGAGAAGCTGAGTAGCTCCTTCAGTGGACGACTGAGACATCCTCAGTGCAGGAAGGAGCGCGACCGCAGGTCGTTCATTCCCACCGCTGTCAGACTGTACAACGCCACTTTGTAACTGTCTGTGAAAATACCGGTTATGTGCAATAAAAACCCCGCACACTTTAATCAACCACATCTACCCCACTGCCTGTCAACCATATCAACCCATCGACTCTGCACTCAGATACTCATCTCATCTTCTTCCGCTTAGTCCGGGGTCGGGTCGCGGGGGCAGCAACCTTAGCAAAGAGGTCCAGACATCCCTCTCCCGAGCCACTTCCTCCAACTCTCCCGGGGGGACACCGAGGCGGTCCCAGACAAGCCGAGAGACATAGTCCCTCCAGCGTGTTCTAGGTCGACCCCGGGGTCTCTTCCCGGTTGGACATGCCCGAAACACCACACCAGGGAGGCGTCCAGGGGGCATTCTAACCAGATGCCCGAGCCACCTCAACTGGCCCCTCTCAATGCGGAGGAGCAGCGGATCTACTCCGAGCTCTCCCCGGATGGCGAAGCTTCTCACCCTATCTCTAAGGGAGAACCCCGCCACCCGGCGAAGGAAGCTCATTTCAGCCGCTTGTATCCGTGATCTTGTTCTTTCGGTCATTACCCAAAGCTCGTGACCATAGGTGAGGGTTGGAACGTAGATCGACTGGTAAATTGAGAGCTTCGCCTTGCGGCTCAGCTCCTTTTTCACCACGACGGACCGGTACAGGCACCGCTTAACAGCAGAGGCTGCAGCGATCCGTCTGTCGATCTCTCCTCCTCCTGGGCCACCATCCGACGCCTCAGGAGGGGGAAGCAGTTCTTCACAAACACTGTTTACGGTGGAGGTGGGGAGCTGCTTACCTTGACTGGGGATGTTGTTGAGAGGTGGAGGGAATACTTTGAGGACCTTCTCAATCCCACCAACACGCCCTCCGTGGAAGAGGAAGACCCTGGGGGTTCGGGTGAGGGTCCGCCCATCACTGGAGTGGAGGTCACTGAGGTTGTCAAAAGCTCCTCGGTGGTCGAAGCTCCGGGGTTGGGACGAGATCCGCCCGAATACCTCAGGACTCTGGATGTTGTAGGACTGTCTTGGTTGACACGTCTCTGCAACATCGCGTGGTCATCGGGGGCTGTACCTCTGGATTGGCAAACTGGGGTGGTGGTCCCAATTTTTAAGAAGGGGACCGGAGGGTGTGTTCCAATTATCGAGGAATTACACTCCTCAGCCTACCTGGTAAAGTCTATGCAGGGGTACTAGAGAGGAGGATCCGACCGATAGTCGAACCTCGGATTCAGGAGGAACAATGTGGTTTTCGTCCTGGCCGCAGCACTCTTGACCAACTCTATACGCTCCACAGGATTCTGGAGGGGGCATGGGAGTTTGCCCAATCTGTCCACATGTGCTTTGTGGATTTGGAGAAGGCTTTCGACCGTGTCCCTCGAAAGATCTTGTGGGCGTGCTCGAGTACGGCGTTCGGATCCGTTGCTCGAGCTATTCGTCGCTGTATCACCGAGCCAGAGTTTGGTCCGTATTGGTAACAGCAGCTCGGATTCGTTTCCGGTGGGAGTTGGAGTCCGCCAAGGCTGTCCTTTGTCACCGATTCTGTTCATAATTTTTATGGACAGAATTTCTAAGCGCAATCGAGGCGATGAGGGGTTCTGGTTCGTGGCCATCGGATATCATCTCTGCTTTTTGCGGATGATGTTGTCCTTTTGGCTTCATCAAGTCGGGCCCTCCAGCTCTCATTGGAGCGATTCGCAGCTGAGTGCGAAGCAGCCGGGATGAAGATCAGTACCTCCAAGTCCGAGGCCATGGTTCTCAGTCGGACAATGGTGGAATGCACCCTCTGGGTCGGGGATGAGGTCCTGCCCCAAGTGGAGGAGTTTAAGTATCTTGGGGTCTTGTTTACGAGTGAGGGAAGGATGGAGCGAGAGATCGGCACTCAGATACATTACACTTTAATATAGGCCAGTCTATAAAGTCATTCCCTTCTTTTCTTTTATTGTTTATTAATTATCCTATTTATGTATCTATTTATTTATTTACTTATATAATATATATGTATGTGTGTATGTATGTATATGTATCTATTTTTGCACCCCCTACTGATGGTACCTCAAGAGCCTGTAACAGTGAATTTCTCCATAGTGAGATTAATAAAGCTCTATCTTATCTTATCTTTCTACATAATTTAGCCACAGCCATTTCCCACCCACTAGACAACTCAAGAAACCCGATTGATCACACCTTTTGAAACCCTTTGCTCATGCACCATCAGGGGTAGCACAACACATTCGGGCGAAAAAAACAAAAAAAAAAGTTCTTCACCCACCTCCACAGGCATGAGCTCACAGACACATATGACTGTCTGGAGTCCACAGGAGAGAGCATGCTATTGAGAACACAACCCGATTTTGCTCTCAAGTTGCTTGTACAGATGGCTGTGGCACCATCAGGATTTGAACTCACAAATTCTGGATGTTGGGGAATGCTTTCTCAGATCATTCAAATGTAAGATTTTTTTTATATCCAAAGACAAGTTCTGCATTCACGGGTGAAATTCAACATTCAACTCAATGCAGAGATTCTGATCTAAGTGTTTAAAACATTCTTCCTGCAGGACTCATCTTGGCAACAATAAACACCTGTCACTCCCGTGATTAATTCTGATCACTTGAAAAATCGATCTTGATGTAAAATCAGAAAATAAAAGCTTATTCACCTTTGCATCTAAAGCCCAAATGTCTTCAGTGTATATCGGAGACAAAAGAATCAGCCTTGATGCTTCAGTGCCTTTAAAGGGACCTACATTTGGCACCATTCCATCTGACCTCAATTTTGATGAGTCTTACCTGTCCCCATTGCCAAGGATTGCAATCCAAGTGTAATAATTCATACATTCAGTAATCTGTACATGACTAATGCCACATTTTATGCGGCCCTTATCTGTACATAACTGCTTCTAACGGCGTGTGTGTGTATCATATACAGACACTCCCCAGCTTACGAACAAGTTACATTCCGGACGACCATTCGTTACATGAATTTGTTTGTAAGCCGTTACAGGGCGTTCTTTAGAGGGGAACACATGTTTAAACCTTGTATAAGTAACCTACTGTACTTTGTTTGTACTGTATACAATCTCTCTCTCTCTCCCTAATCATCTTATTTCATTCTATTGAATTTATTTATTGGTACAATAGGTGCAACCCTAGATCCATCATAAATTATCAAGCTATCTTTCAGCCAGACCCAAAATAAAGGAGACAGTAGGATGAAGACGCAGAGACTTTATTGGTATGGGGGGCATTGAGCAAAGGGAAAACAGTCACTGCTAGTGAGCGTGGAACTGAAACCAGGAGCCAGAGAGATCACAGGAAAACAGGGACGTGAAGAGGGACAATCTTCAAGCACCGGGATGAGCGCACTGATCGTCTTTATAGCAGGGTAGATGGGAAACAATGTCAGGAAACTTTATTAAAATTATTTACAAAATGTAGTATACATAAATTAAAAAGATAGATAAAATCTTTGAAATTAAATCCTTTTCTTCTTTTCCTTTTGGCTGCTCCCTTCAGAGGTAGCCACAGCGAATCATCTGCCTCCATCTCACCCTATCCTCTGCATCTTCTCTTTCTCCAACTACCTTCATGTCCTCCTTCACCACATCCATAAAGCTCCTCTTTGGTCTTCCTCTCGGCCTTCTGCCTGGTAGTTCCAACCTCAGCATCCTACTACCAATATACTCACTATCCCTCCTCTGTACATGTCCAAACCATCTCAATCTAACCTCTCTGACTTTGTCTCCAAAGCCTCTAACGTGCTGTCCCCCTGATATACTCATTCCTGATCCTATCCATCCTCGTTACTCCCAAAGAGAACCTCAACATTTTCATCTCTGCTACCTCCAGCTCTGCCTCCTGTCTTTTCCCCAGGGCCACTGTTTCTAAACCATACAACATCGCTGACCTCAACACCGTCTTGTACACTTTTCCTTTCATTCTTGCTGATACCTTCCTATCACACCGAACACTTTTCTTTTATTAAATTAAATTAAACCCACATAATGGGTATAATAAACATTAAAATAGTAAAAATATAAAATATTATTCAATTTGTTTCTTCTTTCAAAGTTTTGGCGCATCCAGAAATTTATATTAAATGCAGCAGTGAGGGAGGGGCACAAGCCAGTGTCTCTCCCTCACGCCGGTCCCAAGCCCAGATAAATGCAGAGGGTTGCGTCAGGAAGGGTATCCGGCGTAAAACAAATGGCAAATAAAATATGCGAATCACAAAAAAAAATTTCATACCAGATCGGTCGAGGCCCGGGTTAACAACAACCGCTATCAGTGCTGTTAACCAACAGGGTGCTGGTGGAAATTGGACTACTGTTGGTCAAAGACGTCAAAGAAGGAGAGGCGGGAGGCGTGTCCGTAGGCAGAGGGAGAAGAAGAAAGGCATAAGTCTAGGATTGAAAGTAGGGACTTTGAATGTTGGAACTATGAAAGGAAAAGGTAGAGAGCTGGCTGACATGATGCAGAGGAGGAAGGTGGACATACTGTGTGTTCAGAAGACCAGGTGGAAAGGGAGCAAGGCTAGAAGTTTAGGAGCAGGGTTTAAGTTGTTTTTTCATGGTGTGGATGGGAAGAGAAATGGAGTAGGAGTCATCTTGAAGGAGGGGTTTGTCAGGAATGTTCTAGAAGTGAAAAGAGTGTCAGACAGAGTGATGAGTCTCAAGTTAGAAATTGAAGGTGTGATGTTCAATGTTGTTTGTGCTTATGCCCCACATGCAAGATGTGACCTAGAAGAGAAGGAGAGATTCTGGAGTGAGTTAGATGAAGTGATGCAGAGTACCCCCAGAGGTGAAAGAGTGGTCATTGGGGCAGACTTCAATGGACATGTTGGTGCAGGCAACAGAGGGGACGAGGAAGTGATGGGCAGGTTTGGCATCCAGGACAGGAACACAGAAGGACAGATGTTGATCGATTTTGCAAAAAGGATGGAAATGGCTGTGGTGAATACTTTCTTCAAGAAGAGACAGGAGCATAAGGTGAATTATAAAAGCGGAGGTAGGAGCACACAGGTAGACTACATCTTGTGTAGGCGATGTAATTTGTGTTCATGCCCGAAAACCATCCAATCTGGTTGATCTCAAACAACTCTGCAGAGAAGAGTGGGCCAAAAGCCCATCACAGCGATGTGAAAGACTCCTCGCCTCTTATTGCAAACACTTGACTGCAGTTATTGCTGCAAAAGGTGGTTCAACCAGCTATGAGGTTTAGGGGGCAATTACTTATTCACACGGGTAAGTTCAGATGTTTTTTTTCCTCTTAATAAATGCAATTGGAAATGTATGTGTGTGTGTGTGTGTGTGTATGCATATATAAGTTGGCCCCCGACTTACGAAACCCCCTGGGTACAAAAATCCCAGGTTACGAAAAACGTTTTCGTCCCTGGGATACGAAAAGTGCCATTCAAACGTGCCAATCAAAATTTCACACTATGCACAATTTGCTCTCTCATTGGCAGTCTCCCAACATCCCGCTCCGCTGGCCTCCCATTGGCTAGGAGGGATGACGTAGCTGAACCTTACCCAAATTTCCTGTTTGTCACACACGTGAAGGAGAGTTGACTGTTGGCTTGTTTTGAGATCGATCATGCAGCATTATACAGTATTTCGTTATCGCCGAAACTCCTCTACAATCGGGACGATATAGAGGTTTTGCGGCTGACGTCATGCATACGTCATCCCACCATCTTGGGATGAAAACAAACAATTCACTTCGGTCCCAAACACAGTAGCACACGCGTGTGTAAGGGTTTAATACTTCATTTATTTATTAAACAAGCGCAAAATGGTAGTTAACGGTGGTGCTGATTAGGCTAGTTTAGTTGGGGACTAGTTTTCACTATTATCACTCAGTGCAATGAAGAAATAATTTGTGTTCGGACATGACAAAACATTACCTATTTCATGAGATACGGATGTTTCCGAAGAAGTGGAATCATTGGTCTTGAATCGCTTCCACGACTTATTTAATGTTGATTGTTTAAATCTACTACGCTTCGGCACCATGCTTATCGGTACGACTCATCAGTTTGGACTATATATTAGAGAAAGAGAGAGAGAGAGAGAGAGAGAGAGAAGGAGCCATAACTCTTTAGTTTAAGTCGTTTAATTCAGTAAATGTTTAATAAATGTGGCGCATATAAGCTCATCTGGAATTCCGATCCTTCAAGAAATCAAGTTAAAGTTGAGTTTGGACCTCCGATCTGTGAAGAAGGGAATGCTCTTTGAATTCCACGTCTTGTGGGCGTGACCCACAGCGCCACAATAAACATTTAATGTGTATACAATAACACACACACACACACACACACACACACACACACACACACACACAGTAGGCCCTCGACATTCGCGGGGGTTCAGTTCCGAGCCCTCCCGCGAATCGAGATAATCCGCGAGTTCACATGTGCGAATGAGCAGCTGGAAGTAAAATACTATGTATTTATTACATGTGCTAAAATATGCTTCTTAAAACACATTCTATAGACAGTCTTACTCATTAATACAGTATTAATGTAGTAAAATATAGTAATGCTTAAGAAAAACTTTGCTATTTTTATTGATGATAAAATATAAACATTATACAGCATATACTGTTGTAAACCACTCTTTTTAAAGTCTTTTACAATTATTATTCCAGTACAGTACCAAGTTAATTCTTAGAATGTTTTGCGTGAGATTTTATGTTCTGTAGCATGTTTAACAAATGATACCAAAAGGATAAACTTTATTATGCTTCATATCCTTTTACATTGAACTTGGAGTGACTTCTTCAAGATGGCGCCGCAAAGTTCTCAGAGTCAAAGTGTTTTTGTTCGTTTTAATTTGTTTTATTTATTTGTTTGTTCTTGTTTTGTACTATGCTTGTCTATGATCGGTCGACCTTACTACAACTATGAGCAGCTTCAGCTTCAGGCAACTAAGCATGCAACAACTTCTATTGTGAGCTAATATGCTATGGGAGCGCAATGCTAACCGCACCCCAGCTAACAATAAGCCCAGGCGGAGTTCTCAGAGTCTCCCGCGTTTGGCTAGTACTTCCGGCCATACTGCTCGAAAATGTTCAGTCCCTGCGAAACAAGATGGACGAGCTTCATGCTCGGATTGCAGCGCAGAGAGATCTACAGGACTGTGTTTCTGTGAGAGTACACCCGATAAGGCGATTGCACCAGCCGACTACACGGCCTTCATCCCTGCAATCCCAAGCGCCGGAGTCGTCGTTCGGCCCCTTCCCACCTGGGCTTCTTGTTAGCTGGGGTGCGGTTAACATAGCATATTAGCTCATTGCTAGCCGCACCCCAGCTAACAAGAAGCCAAGTTGAGCGTGCTTAGTTATACACGCCTGAAGATACTCCGATCTTATAGCTGTAGTAGAGTCGACCGGTTGTAGACGAGCATAGTGCAAAACATGAACAAACAAAACAACAAATTAAAATATATAAATTATATATATAAATGAAACACAAACTTGTGAAGAAAGATTATTGTTCTGCACATACCTTCAGGATGGAATTGTCCTGTCTGGTGTTCTTGGTGTCGTATCCCTCCAGTAAACAGCGACGTGTGGTGCTCCCAGATCCTGCAAACTCTGCTAGGTTTAGATCAGCAAACCCCAGCTGAAATCAAACAACCACACAAGATCATTTTAATAGGAACACATGGCCCTGCTCATTATCTAATTCTTACTGCAGCAGCATAATGCACCCAGACACAGGTTCAAAACTACAACAGAATAAAGTTTTGATCTCCATGAATAACCACGACATGATGGCTGGAGATGGTCTGGTTTTGTAATTCCCAAACGCTCCAGGGATTTTCTCTCTCAAACACACACACACACACACACACACACACACACACACACACACACACACACACACACACACACAGAGTTTGCAGATTGTTCTGTGTCTAGAAACTCCTTAAAAACTCACAATTTGATGTTCATTATATGCCGCTGCGACATGACCAATAGATTGGATAAACAACAGGTGTTCCTAATTTGGGTAATTCTATCCAAACTTATCTGGCTGATGATGCGCACGTGAGCACACACACACAGATTTCTCAAGTCCTAAAGACTAGGTGCACATGGGTCTTATGAACATAAATGTCCGATTGAGATAATTTTCTGCTAACCACCGTTGTAAAGATTGACTGGGTTATAATAGACTTCCTAGGACCACTTATCAATACAGAGTTTCATACTGCAGAATCTATACACAGTATTTTTTTTTTTGCACCATGCTGTGGAACTCAAGAAAGTGTTGTGTGAAAATCACAGCAGGAGATCATCAGTTTATAAAAAACTCCAATCAGCCCATCCGTCACCAACAGCCATGCCAAGATTAAAGTCACAGACTTCACTCTTTTCTCCATTCCTGTGTGGCATGTGAACATTGCCTGAACCTGTCCTGTCTTTGTATGATTTTAAACACTCTGCCACTCCCACATGATTGGCTGACTATTAGGAACTGCTGGTTATTCAATCATTCATTTCTCTAAAGTGGACAGTGAGTGTATAGCCTATATAAAACTTGGGTGTTATAGAGCAGCATAATCCCCTCTTCATCTGAAAGATCTGAAACATTCTTACAAGAAAAAAGGTACAAATTTGACAGATGATTTCACGTCACAGACCACAACCAACTCATGAAATCACAACCAAGTTCCCTACCATGCCTCGCTGACCCCAATCAATCCTCAATGACCTCACTACCTCCACCAAGCCTCACCAGTTCCAAGCAAATCTTACTACCCCAACAACCCGCACAAACACCAACCATCAAAAACACTGACCACCCCAAAGTCACCGTCACCAGTTCCAAACAACTCTCGCCACTCCACAACAACCCCAATCAGCCCTCACTGACCCCAACCAACCCTCACTAATCCCACCATCCCTACTAATTCAAACTACCCTTAGTAGTTTCAACAAACTCTCACAACCCCCACCAACTTCAACCCATCCTCACCAATTAAAACCAACTCTCACTAGCACAACTCTTGTCAAACCTTACCAACCCCAGTCAACTATCACGGACTCCAATCAACCCTCACCAACTCCCAATACCCCAACCCACCTTCACCAGTTCTGAAAAAATCTTGCTATGGCAACAACCCCAATCAACCTTCAACACCAACCTTCACTAACTCCCACCAACCTCAACTCACCCTTACCAGGTCCATTCCAACTCTCAGACCCCCAAATAACCCTCACCAACCCCAATCACTTCAACCAACCTCACAAACCCCAAACAACCCTTACCAGCTACCATCAACCTCCACATACCCTCAGCAGTTCTAACTCTCTTACTACACCAACAAGCCCAAGCAACCACCACCCATGCTTATCATTTCCAAACTCGCACTATCCCAAAAACACTAAACAACCTTCACCATTCACAACCAACCCTCAATAACTTCAGCAATACCAAGCCACCATCACTGACCCCTACCAACTCTCAATATGCCTCCCAACCCCTACCCCCTTCATGACTGCTTTCTACTACTGAAAATTATTTACCTTTGCATAAGTCTTCCCACCTTTCAGTTCCTGTAAAGCAAGAAAGGAATTAAATATTAAAATGCTGGTGATACATTAACAGATTTCAGAAGTTAGTTTAGTTGTTGCAGGAATGCAAGTGTACCTTTCTGACCGAGACACGACATATACAAGGATCAAGAACTCCTGTTCCAGCACAGGCACTCATTTTACATGGAAAGGTAAATCTTGTTCTCCATCGCACACAGTTAGCCTGGACCATTTCTCTAGAAAACACACACATTGTGATAAGACTTGGTGAGCTTCTAAAGAAAACACCATACACCTGGACTATGACCCATTTGACAAACATGCACACATACACATTAAACCATGTCCAATTATGCATCAACTTGACACTTGGTGAGATTATTTGTGACCTGTGATGCAGTTCAGTGGCCTGTTGTGTTTTAATTTGGTCTTGAAGAGAGAAAATTGAATAAACATTGTGTTTATTATTTTTACTAAAGTGCACCATTTTTAAAAAAGATGAGCATACAATATGTAGGCCGTGTCTGTCACCTCCACCACCCCCATGTTTAAAACTCACATTACAGTCGATCAGCATAGGGTGTGGATTGAGTACTGGCCACACCAGCTTACTGACAACGCTAATAAATCCATGAAATCTTAATGCAACATGAGGGAAAACTAGGCTTCTGGACAAACCACAAAGTATGCAAAATATGTGGAGGATTAGCAAAGTCTTTAAAGATATTGTGAACAAAATTGTCAAATGTGGAAGGGGGAAACAAGGAGAAATGTAGCACTATAAAACTTACAAACTGTCAGGTCTCCTGCAATATCACTAAGGATGCCTGATGACAGAAGCAGCTTTTTAACCAAAGACAGAGCAATAGAGCATCACAACTTGGGAATAGGATGCTGGACATCAAGGTAAGTAGTGTTAGATGAACCCACACAAAAACATGAACATTACGTAGCATGAGCAACACAAGGTCAAAAGTGTGTGTTGTTTTAGAAAGAAAGCCTTTGAAAATTTGAAATTGCCTGGGGGGAAGGGGGGGGGGGAATCGCCCGATAATTTTCTCTCCGTTTTTCAGTAAAATGAATGTGCATGAAATAACAATAGTCCTATTTCACCATGTCAGTTATGTCCTTGTGTTGCTCATGGGACAATTTGAAAGAGGCTTTTAAATGCATCAAAATTGCCCAGTTTCCTATTCGACATCCTGGCGATTATACACATTGGCTCTTGGACTGATTTTTGCTGGTCGACCACTCTTGGACCTATGGTCTCTTGAATTTCCTCCATCAGTCTGGCAGTGCAGTGGTTGAGCTCAAACCCTTTCGAAATGGTTTTGTAACCTGTTCCAGCCTGATGAGCATCATTTTCCTTCCTGAGGTCCTCACAAATCTCTCTACAGCCCCGTGTTGTGAATATCAGATTTTGACCGATGGTTTTTTTTTTTTTTTTTTCAACAAAATAAGGTGGTTCACACTCACGTGGCTATTATTCTATTGCAGTGGTTCCTAACCTGGGTTCAATCGAACCTTAGGGGTTCGGTGAATCAGTCTCAGGGGTTCGGCGGAGGTCAAGACACACACCTGACTCATATTCATGACGACACGCCCCGCTTGGCCATCACTGGCTGCAGATGATCATGCTACATTGCTTGGCCAATCTGTGCTGCAGAAAATTTGGTGTCGAATTGTGACTGTTGTTATGGTACGTCGTGTGATTTCTTTCTTAATGTTTTAATCCTTACTATGTTGAGTAAAAAAAAGAAAGTGGTCGGACGAATATGTACAACATGGATTCACATATATAACGGAATGTGATATTAGTTGGCGTCCTATCTGCATGATTTGCAAAGTAGGATCAACCCTGTGCTGACTGACGTATACATACATGTATATGTACATGTAATATCAATAAATACATAGTCAATACTAAAAATGCTTATAATAACGATTAAATATTCAAAAATAATGAATAAGATGTAAATAAAACAAAAACACACACATACAGACGCACGCGCGCACGCACTCAGATGCGCACCTCACATAAAAATGTAAGTAGTTGTGATGGGTGGACTTCATGCATTGTATTGGTTTTGTTGTTTGAACACAGTGATGTTAATGCACGGTTCATTTTGGTGCCCCAATAAAAACATATACTGATGTCTTGAATTTGAAAAAAATCATCTATTTTATTTTTCACTACAGAAGGGTTCTGTGAATAAGCATATCAAACTGGTGGGGTTCAGTCCCGCCAACAAGGTTAACAACCACTGCTCTATTGACTACCTTAAAATTAACTGCTAACTCTAGAGTTTCTCATGGTTTTGCCACTCACAGGTATGTACTATTTAATAAATTACTGTGCTAGCATAATAGTTTTTTTGCCTCATTTGTTCAGGTGGGTTCTATTTATCTACCTTTAGAACTTGTTTGAAAACTTGAGGATTTTTAGGTCATACATAAGTGTCTGAATAAGTGCATAAGTCTAAAACAAATTAAAGAGTTCAAAAACTTATGCACCACTATAAACTGACACATCCAACCCTTTCCACCATCTTTACTGATAAGCAGCACACAAGTACATTCACTGATTCATTCTCTGAACCACTTAACCTTAATTAGGGTCATGGGCAAGCCAGCACCCATGTCAGCCAATTTTGAGCGAGAACGGAGTACACCATGAACAGTTCACCAGGCCATCAAAGGGCAGAAACAAGCTGATGACTATGCAGCTACTCTTGACAAAAGTCACAGCTTACAAGTTAAATACTGATTTGTAATTTTCACTGAAGTTTTTTATTTTCATACCAAAAATCCACAGCTTTCTGCTCAAACTTTGACACCCACAATTTACACTGGGAATTTGCAGGGTGGATTCTTTATTGTTCATGTACTAAGCACTTTCTTCTTGACAGTCATGAAAAAAAATAAATAAATAAAATTATATTATAGATATCTCCAGGTTTGCAATAGTGGAATAAATTTTGGGGGAGTGGTGACTCAGTGATCTAAAAGTCTGGGTTTCAACCCCCCTGCTGCCACTGATAGACCCTTGAGCAAGGTGCTTAATCCTCAGATGATCAGTTGTATAAAATGATAATTGTAAGTCACTCTGGATAAGAGTGTCTGCCAAATACTATTAGAATTGAAACCATACGGGAAGAGCGATAAATTCACATACAGGAAATATGTGGTCTTGACAGTCATCACATCCTGAGATCTGCACTTCACTAAAAGATCCACATACAATGTATATAAGCCTGTAAACATTCATGTCTAACTTTACCTGCGGTTTTTGATTATTTTATTTTCACATAACTGATCATCTTTCACTACACTCTGCATAATTTGACTCCACTTGAAAAATACTTAAAACACAAACTACCACCTTGGTATAAGAAATCACATGTAAACCTGACCTAATTTAAAAATTTGAATATATTAAAAAGTCATCAAATTACAATATTACATACACTGAAAAAAAGTGTTTATAATATATTTTTTTCCCACCAATTTCCTGATCTATAATCTACAACTGTCTTCAAACGGACTAAATCAAAAATAATTGAACCTTTATAAAAATTCACAGGTTAAAGTACTTATATCATATAAACTAACAGTTTTTGAGGGGGGAAAAAAAACTGGCCTTGACCCTCTCGGCTGGTCAATATTACACCGTTCCAAAATTTATGTTCATAGCTATATAATAATAAAGCTTTTAAATGTATCAGTCATGATTCAGGCCTCATCATAGCACAGAGATGGCTCCCATTATGTGCAAATGACTCCTAATAGCATTTGATCAGGGTTCTTCCTATGTAGGTCCTAAGGTTTGGTATTCCACAAGGTTCTGTTTTAGGCACCCTGCTTTTTTTCCTCTGCGCATGCTCACTCTGGGTAACATTATTCATAAACACTGTATTATCATCCACCTGTAAGCTGATGGCAACTTGAAATACATCAGCCTAATAATATGGAGCAATGTGTGAAACACACTCCATGGCTACTAACTTGCTCTCTTTAAATTCTGAATAGGCAATTCTGAAAGTACTTATAAGTGCTTTCTGATGACATCATAACTCTATGATCTTTCAGTGTGAGCATGGGGCAATGGTGGCCTGGTGGTAAGGTGCTGGATCACTGCTCCCAAGTCTGGAGTTCAAGCCCCACTCTCAACAGGTTGTCACTGCCCCCCCAGTGCAGCTAACTGGGTTATCAAAGACCAACCATGTCTCTCACTGTCTGTGGTGTGAGGTTCATGTAAAAGAACCACTGCTAACTTTTGACAAGAGTAGGCTGCATAGCCATCAGCGTGTTTCTGCCCTGCGATGGCCCGGTGAGCTGTCCAGGGTGTACTCTGTCCTCGCTCACAGTCAGCCGAGATGGGTGCCAGCCTCCCCACGACCCTAATTAGGATTAAGCGGTTCAGAAAATGAATGAATGAGTGTGAGCAATGTTCAGCAGTAAAAGATCTTGGTATTGACCATAGGCTTTCATTTGAACCTCATGTAGATTATATTACTGAGATGGCCCTCTTTCATCTCCGAAAATCTTCTCGAGATAAAAGGTATGGTGCAGAAAAACTTGTTAATACTTTTATTACTTCTAGATTGGATTAAAGTATTACTGTCTGGATGTTCTACTAGGTGCACAAGAACCTCATTAGTCCAGAATGCAACAGTAAGATTCCTTACAAGAACCAGAAGATATGAGCCCCCCCGCCGGAATATTATCAGTACCAAATTTACTTCCAATTAAATTTCCGATTAAGAACAAAATCCTACTACTCACCAATAAAGGGGACAGAGCCATCTCTTACAAAGTCCAGCAGGAACTGGACTGGACTGGACTGAACAAGGAAAGGCTCTTACTATTAGCGATTGGGACTCAATCCAAGTGTTTAGGTCTAAGCTGAAAATATATATGTTTAATCAAGACTTCTAATCCCCCCCTTAGGTAGAGAAGTAGATCTGAGGATTCAGAGTCAGTGTGAATTTTGATAATGTGATATATCTGGTTGCATATTTGGAGGTTTATACTCTGTAGAGTGTATAAAAAAATTTTGGACATCCTTTGAATTGTTTTTGTGTGCTATGCAGAACTGTGTGTATTCCTGGTAATCATCATTGCAAAGAATGTACAATAATCAGATTATTTGAAAGCTTTTGCGGTCCTGAGTATGACACGCCCGACATGAACACAGGGTAACACAATTACTGAGTATTACAGCATTAAGGATATTGAGTCATAAACAGTCTTTTCACGTATGTAGGCAATCATATATAAAACCCATATAGCCAACATTTTAACCGATTTTAATAAACTATTGCTTATAATAAGTCTCTGATGGGAGCAAATAATTTATACTAGCAGTATGATGGGAAATAAATTTCTTCTAATCTTTACAGCTTCTATCAATATATATGTCGTTTTGGCGTGGATAAGTGTCTTGTCACAAACACTTAATGTCACGATTATGATTCAATGGTGAAACTTATGTAAAATTGAAAGAGTTTAAATTGAAGTCTTTTAATGTGAACTCAAATGCTCTTCAGGGATAGTCAAACAATTACTAACGAATTAACAGCGGGGTATGCAATAATACCTTCACTGGCCGATAAATAGAACGGCTCAGGATAGTCTCCGTACAGTAGCTGCAGTGGATTGTGCATTACTGTACTTTGCTATACTACAGTGCTCTGCTTTGCAATGAAATATTAAAATCATTTTCTTTGTAGGTCTGCTGCCTTTAGTCTGGAACAGTGTTCTCCAACATGGCTGCTGGATGGAAGTGTGCTCAGATCAAAGGTCGTGATAACTGGAGGTGCAAGGCTTTAGGATGATCTACTGAACATGGGGTACAGTACACATCTGAACAGCTCATCGCAGGGTAACACACACACACACACACACACACACACACACACACACACTTACACCCAAGGGTAATTCGGAACAGCCAATTAGACTACTTTGGTCTGTGGGAGGAAACCGTAGTTCCCAGAGGAGACCCAGAGAACATGCAGACAGAAACGCCATCAACAAACCCGAGACCTTCTTGCTGCCAGGCGGTCGTGCTGACCGCTATGCCACCCTGGCTGAGGTAGGACAGTAAACTCGCCTGTCACAGTGTCCATGTACAGTACATCTCATATCCAATGTTCAGAGGCCTTGAACCTGAGAACCAAAACGACCAACTGGAAGCCATCACAGATACAGAAACACGAGTTTTATTACTAATCAGAAGCCTACAGTTTCTGAACACCTCCAAATTTCACAGAATATACACTCGCTCTGTTCGCTATCTGTTCCTGGATATGAGGACCCTGTTATTTAGTGGAAAATCGGGTTATAGATGTTTCACTACAGCCGGCAAACCCAAGAGAAACCTGGTAATGTAAGCCAGTGTTTCTTCAGGACCGACGGAACCAGAGAGCTTCAAAACCTGTCTGAATGGAGGATGTGAACCGAGTCGGTCGTACACTGAAGCCGTTGAGTGTTCGAAAGTAAACACAAACACTGGGGAGTCTTTACCGTGAAGATTCTTCGGAAAACCCGCCGTCCAACAGACGAATTTTACAGAACAGGACCCCGTTAACGAACGGCACCGAAGAGAGCTCGTCCAGCTCGAAATCCACTTTGAACTTGAATTTCTTTTTCTTCATCATGGTCACTGAGCCCCTTGTTCACGCGCACCACGACGCTTTCTGAACTGGCTGAAGCTAAGCTGCTGCTATCCGCCTCACTAGCTTACTCTGTTAGCACTGTTAGCATCGTGACAGCGCCAGAATCCATCAACAACCACATTGGCACCGACAGGCACATCGGTACCGCCAGAGCTCGCGGGGAGCCGTTTCTAGTGCGAGCAAACACGGGTTTCTTGTCAGCGGTTTGAACCCCTCGGTGATCACGTCACTATGACATCATCCGCTCCGCCTTCACTACACATGGACACGTGACATTTTCAGTATCAGACCCACAAGCAAAAGCCATGTCACGATTAGGGGACAAACAAATAAATACAGTGGGGCAGTGGTGGTCTAGTGGTACAAGGCGCTGGATCGCTAATCCAAAGGTTGGGGGTTCGAGTCCCACTTTCCACAAGATCGTCACTGCCCCCCCCCCCCCCCCATGCAGCTAACTGGGTTATCAAAGGCCGGCTGTGTCTGTCACTGTCTATGGTGCGAGGCATGTAAAAGAACCATTGCTGACTTTCGTAAAGAGTAGGCTGCAAAGCCGTCGGCGTGTTTCTGCCCTGTGATGGCCTGGCGAGCTGTCCAGGGTGTACTCTGCCCTTGCCCGGAGTTGGCTGGAATGGGTGCCAGCCTCCCTGCGACCCTAATTAGAGAATTACAGAAAATGAACTGAACAAATAAATACAATTTTAAAAAATACAACACAAAAGAAAAAACAAAGAATTTAATATTTGACAAACTGTTCTGAGTACAGGAACTCAACCCGTACTGAACTTGGCTGCTAAGACTCGTTTCATTTATTTCCACTTAGTCCCAATTAGGGTCATGGGGAGGCTGGTGTCCACCTCAGCTGGACAGCTCGCCAGGCCATCCATCACATGGCAGAAACACTTTTTCAAAAGTCAGCAATGGTTCTTTTACATGAACCTCACACCACAGAAAGTGAGCGACATGGCTGGCCTTTGATAATTCAGTTAGCTGCACTGGTGGGACAGTGGCGAATGGGGAGTATGGGAGAGTGGGAGAATGTGGAGAGTGGGGCTTGAACCCCAACCTTAGGATCAGTAATTCAGCACCTTTACCACCAGACCACCACTGCCCCCGGACTTGTTTCCCAAAAGGAAATGAATTTCATAGCACATGGGGAGACGGAGTAAAAGGAAACACTCACTCATTTGCCAACCCACTTAATCCTATTAGGGTCACAGGGAGGCTGGAATCTATTTCAACCAACACTGGGCAAAGGCAGGGGCCGCAAACTTCACACAGAAAAATTCTAGCCAAGCCCAGGACTCAAGTCCAGGGACTTCTTGCTGTGAGGTGGCGGCGCTAAGCCACTGTGCCACCCTAAATTGGAACACATATTACAGTCTGTCTTGTAATCCACATCGTAGTGGTTATTGAGAATCCACATCATGTGATCCACATCACATCACATGGTTGTGTATGTTCAGGCTTGTCTTGGAAATTTTATAAAATCACCCCGAGACACAGCTCACGATGCAAAAGACTCAATTAATTTTCTGTAACCGCTTCATCCTAATTAGGGTCGCGGGGAGGCTGGCGCCCATCCCAGCCAACTTCAGGCAAGGGCAGAGTACACCCTGGACAGCTCGCCAGGCCATCACAGGGTGGAAACACACCGACGGCTTTGCAGCCTACTCTTGTCAAAAGTCAGCAATGATTCTTTTACATGCCTCGCACCATAGACAGTGAGAGACATGACCGGCCTTTGATAACCCAGTTAGCTGCACTGGGGGGGACAGTGTCAACCTTGTGGAGAGTGGGAATCGAACCCCCAACCTTTGGATCAGCAATCCAGCGCCCTATACCACTAGACCACCACTGCCCCTGCAAAATACTTTTATTGCAAAATATAAAGCCAAGCAACAAGGTCAGGTTTGGAGAGATCTCTGCCCTATGTCTCTCAATCTGGCCTTTTTTTATAACACTAAAACACAGACCATCATCTTATTGTGACAGCAATACATGATTATTTACACAAGTTGAAGTGTGGAGGCATCTCAGGGATTCGTCGAGGCTGCATCCCTTCTTTCTCCACTTAGTAGTTCTAACCTATTCTGATGTTGTTTAGGGAATACTTGCTCTTATCTCATTGCCCATGTTACTCGTTATGCACACACTCAAGTTAAATGAAAAAAAGTAGTCAAAGAAGACAGCATAGAAAGTAAATGATGAGCAACCTGGGACTTCACAGCGGTCAGTGTTTAAGAAAATATATAAATGTTTTGTATTGCTATAATAGATACATTTTCTCCACAGTGTATCACTTTACCAAATGGCAGCCGAGATAGGCTCCAGCCTCCTGGTGACATTAGTAAGATTAAGCTGTTCATTGAGTGAATGGATGTAAAGCCCATGGAGTTAATGAGGGTAACTGTAATAAAATACAGTGGTACGAAGAAATGTGATCCGTTCCGAGGGTAAGCTGAAAAGTTCGTTAGATGAAACAATGATTCCCATAAGAAATAGCAGAAAACCAATTAATCCGTTCCAACCCCCCTCCCAAACTCATATAACCTGCCAGAAACACGTATATTTGACCTAATATATTAAAGATAAATATGTAAAAACAATAAATATTTCATAATAATAATTCATGTAGATTAACATTAATAATAACTAATAATTAATAATAAAACAAGAAAAACAACAACAAGTCAACTAACCCTTCTGATCATTGATTGCGGCAAAGATGTCAAGTGGGCAGGCATGACACGAGGTGGTGTGGAATAGAAGAGGAGGAGGAGAAGAAGGAGGAGGATGAGGAGGAGAATTTTGTGTGGCAGCGAGGAAAGGTTCATGATAAGCTTCCACAAGCCCAGTGCTTCACCCCTTGGGGGTTGTGGTGTGGTGCCGGGGGGGGGGGGGGGGGGTAATGACTTTAGAGGTTGGTGACCTTGGAGAAATCATCCTCTCCAGTCACTGACCACCTGACGCCTTTGCAAACTCTGTGTCACTTCGCCACAATGTTTTCCTGATCACATTAAAAAAAACTTAGCATCAAGCATGCACAAAATGCACTCTTGAAGACCATTCATGACATTCTATTATTTTTGTTTATGGCATGATAAAAACATGAATGAAAAAATATTGATTTTTTTTTGTGTTTCCTTGCACCTTAATGTTGAACTATGATAATGAAGCACTTCAAACCAATGCAGATTTCTACTTCTCAACAAAAGAGACATGACATTTTTATCATCACCTGAAATGATTATAATACAGCACATTTTAAAAGAGAAAAATTCCGTCATAAAATTGCACCATAGTGATGATGTTCCAACTAACCCCAAAGAGTCACTAGCCAAAAAATTTGGATCTAGGTAAATCATGAATAATAAAACACTCTCAAAAGATTTATTCAATAATAATATGATTAGAAAAAAGATTCTTACTTATCATTCTGAGGGCAGCAGGATGGAGTAGTGCTTAGCACATCTGGCTCACAGCAAGAAGGTCCTGGGTTTGAGTCCTGGGCTCTGGAGGGGCGCTTCTGTACAGATTACGCATGTTTGGGTGGGTTTCTGGTTATCTCCCACATTCCAAAGACATGCATAGTAGAAAAAAATACCTGGCTGTTCCAAAAATTTTCAGGGTATGAGAGTGAATGGTTGTGAGTCTATTTTCCCTGCAGTGGTCTGGTGAGCTGTTCAAGGTGTTGGCTAAGAGTTGGCTAAGTGCCAAGTGCCTTGCCAAATATTGGCTAAGATAATCAGCAACTGCCCCATGGTCCAAACAGGATTAAGCAGCTCAGCAAATGAGTGAGTAATCATTTTGATACTTACTCAAGATGTACTAAGGGATCCGTGGTGCTTTATAGTCCTTGGGACCATTTTGTTGCTTATGACATGGCCCCTTAAAATACAAGGCCTTTTTCTAGCATTCTTCTTTTTCTCTCCCTTTTGACTTTTTCCTTTTTCCGGGGTCGCCACAGTGAATCATCTGATCCGCCTGTTTGATTTGGCATAGGTTTTTTTTACGTTGGATGCTCTTCATGACACAACCCTTTAGCAAGGAACAGAAACATACTTTTGATGAAAGTCAGCAATGGTTCTTTTACATGAACCTCTCACCATAGACAGTGAGAGACATGGCCGGCCTTTGATAACCCAACCTTAGGATCAGCGATCCAGTGCCCTTTACCACCAGGCCACCACTTGCCCCCAGGGCCTTTTTCTAGTACTAGTATATGATCGACTTATAAATGTCTTCTTCTTCTTCTTCTTTTCCTTTCGGCTTTTCCCTTCAGGGGTCGCCACAGGGAATCATCTGCCTCCATCTCACCCTATCCTTTGCATCTTCTTCTCTTACACCAACGACCTTCATGTCCTCCTGCACCACATCCATGAATCGTCTCTTTGGTCTTCCTCTAGGCCTTCTGCCTGGTAGTTCCAGCCTCAGCATCCTATTACCAATATACTCACTATCCCTCCTCTGCAAATGTCCAAACCATCTCAATCTAGCCTCTCTGACTTTGTCTCCAAAACGTCTTACATGTGCTGTCCCTCTGATGTGCTCATTCCTAATCCTATCCATCCTCGTTACTCCCAAAGAGAACCTCAACATTTTCATCTCTGCTACCTCCAGCTCTGCCTCCTGTCTTTTCCCCAGGGCCACTGTTTCTAAACCATACAACATTGTTGGCCTCAACACCGTCTTGTACACTTTTCCTTTCATTCTTGCCGATACTCTCCTATCACACATCACACCGGACACTTTTCTCCAACCATTCCAACCTGCCTGCACACGCTTCTTCACCTCTTTTCCACACTCTCCATTGCTCTGGATTGTTGAGCCTAAGTACTTAAAATCCTCCAACTTTCTTATCTCTGCTCCCTGTAATCTCACTGTTCCTCTTGGGTCCTTGTCATTCATGCACATATATTCTGTCTTACTGAGGCTAATCTTCATTCCCCTCCTTTCCAGGGCATACCTCCACCTCTCTAGATTTTCCTGCACTTGTTCTCTGCTCTCACTACAGATCACAATGTCATCTGCAAACATCATAGTCCATGGGGAATCTTGTCTAACCTCGTCTGTCAGCCTGTCCATCACCATTGCAAACAAGAAGGGGCTGAGAGCTGACCCTTGATGCAGTCCCACCTCCACCTTGAACTCTTCTGTCACACCGACAGCACACCTCACCACTGTCTTACATCTCTCATACATGTCCTGCACCACTATAACATACTTCTCTCCCACTCCAGACTTCCTCATGCAATACCACAGTTTTTCTCTTGGCACCCTGTCATATGCTTTCTCCAGATCCACAAAGGCACAATGCAGCTCCCTCTGACCTTCTCTGTACTTCTCCATTAACATCCTCAAGGCAAACACTGCATCTGTGGTGCTCTTTCTTGGCATGAAACCAAACTGTTGTTCACAAATGCTGACCTCTGTCCTTAGTCTAGCTTCCAGTATTCTTTCCCATAACTTCATCGTATGGCTCATCAACTTTATCCCTCTGTAGTTGCCACAACTCTGCACGTCTCCCTTGTTCTTAAAAATGGGCACCAGCACACTTCTCCTCCATTCCTCTGGCATCCTCTCACTCTCTAAGACCTTGTTAAATGTTCTTGTCAGAAAATCTACTGCTACCTCTCCTAGACACTTTCATACCTCCACCGGTATGTCATCAGGGCCAACTGCCTTTCCATTCTTCATCCTCTTCAATGCCCTCCTCACTTCACCCTTACTAATCTTTGCTACTTCCTGGTCCTCAACAGTCACCTCTTCTACTCTTTTTTTCTCTCTCATTTTCCTCATTCATCAGCTCTTCAAAGTACTCTTTCCATCTTCCCAGCACACTTCTGTCATCAGTCAATACATTTCCCTCTCTGTCCTTTATCAATCTAACTTGCTGCACGTCCTTCCCATCTCTATTTCTCTACTGTGCCAACCTGTATAGATCATTTTCTCCCTCTTTACTTTCAAACCGAGCATACAAGTCATCAAACGCGCTGTTTAGCCTTTGACACTGCTACGTTTGCCTTACGCTGTGTCTCCCTGTACTCCTGTTTACTCTCTTCGGTTTTCTCAATGTCCCACTTCTTCTTAGCTCACCTCTTCCTTTGTACACACTCCTGCACTTCCTCATTCCACCACCAAGTCTCCTTATCTACTTTCCCTCCAGATGACATACCAAGTATTCTCCTACCTGTCTCTCTGATCACATTAGCTGTAGTTGTCCAGTCATCTGGAATCACTTCGTGACCACCCAAAGCCTGTTTCAACTCCTCCTTGAAGACAAACCGACACTCTTCCTTTTTCAACTTCCACCACTTTGTCTTCTGCTCTGCCTTTGCCTTCTTCACCTTCCTCACCATCAGCATCATTCTGCACACCACCATCCTATGCTGTTTGGCAACACTCTCACCCGCTACTACTTTGCAGTCACTGACTTCCTTTAAACTACATCGCCTGCACAAGATGTAGTCTACCTGTGTGCTCCTACCTCCACTTTTATAAGTCACCCTATGCTCCTCTCTCTTCTGGAAGAAAGTATTCACCACAGCCATTTCCATCCTTTTTGCAAAATCTACCAACATCTGTCCTTCTGCGTTCCTGTCCTGGATACCAAACCTACCCATCACTTCCTCGTCCCCTCTGTTTCCTGCACCAGCATGTCCATTGAAGTCTGCCCCAATGACCACTCTTTCACCTCTGGGGGTACTCTGCATCACTTCATCTAACTCACCCCAGAATCTTCCCTTCTCGCTCACATCCTGTCTGTGGGGCATAAGCACTAACAACATTGATCATCACAGCTTCAATTTCTAACTTGAGACTCATCACTCTGTCTGACACTCTTTTCACTTCTAGATCGACTTATAAATTTCTCTTGTTAAAATCACTTCAAAATTTCACAAGATACATGAGTGATACTCTCTAAGATCGGAATAACCTAGCTGTATTACCTGTATTGTTTCAATAGCAATGGTTGGTTATTGCAAATTTATTTACCGATATTCCATAATTTCATGATTCCCAAAATGCATTTTTAAAATGTTGTTAGCTCCCTCCTTGAATTGCCACCTCATCATGGTGTAGGCGATTGTGTGCCTAATGATCTTAGGAACTATGTTTCCGGGGGCATTATGACTCTGGTAAGGTCCCTCAAGGCAAACAGGTCCTAGGTGAAGGTCCAGACAAAGCATAGTTCAGATGACCTTTATGGATAAAAAAGGACTCAGTTTCCTTTGCCTGGATGAGGATCACAAGGGTATTCCCCGGAATCAGGCCTGAGGGAGGAGTTTGAAGGTGAGCACCTTGTGGTTGGGCTTCTGCCCGTGGAGTCTGGCTGGGCCCAGCCCGAAAAGGAGACATAGGTTCGCCTTCTCATGGACCCACTACCTGTGGGAGCTGCTACAGAGGTGGGGGGTATTGTGAGTTGGGTGACAGTCAAAAGGTATGGCTTCTGTCAGATTGATCCTCCGTTACTGACTCTGACTCCTGGGACATGGAGTGTCAACTCTCTGGCAGGGAAGGACCCTGAGCTGGTGTGTGAGGTTGAGAGATAACAACTAGATATAATCGGAGTCACCTCGATGTATAGCTTGCGCTCTGGAACCAACATCCCGAGAGGGGCTGGACCTTATTCCATTTTGGAGTTACCCATGGGGAGAGGCAACGAGCCCGTGTGGGCATTCTTGTTGCCCCCGTCTCAGTGCCCACATGTTGAAGTTCTCCCTGGTTGATGAAATGGAGTTTCTCTCTTCCTGCAGGTGAGGGGGAATGGGTCCTGACTGTTGTTTGTGCTTATGCGCCAAATGATAGTTCAGAGTACCCATCTTTCTGGAGTTATTAGTGGTGTGTTGGAGAACACTCCCAAGTGGTGGACTCCCTTGTTTTTGTAAGAGACTTCACTGCCCATGTGGGCAAGGACATTATGACCTGGAAATATGTGGTTGGTAGGTACGGCCTCTCCAATCTGAACCTGAATGGTTATTCATTGTTGGACTTCTGTGCCTGTCCCAGTTTGTCCATCACGAGCACCATGTTTGAACATAAAGTTGTCCATAAGTGCACCTGTCACCCGGACACCATAGGCTGCAGTTCGATGATTGACTTTGTAGTCGTGTGACTGGACTTGTGGCCGCATGTTCTGGTCACTTGGGTAAAGAGAGGAGCTGAGCTGTCAACTGATCACCACCTGGTGGTGAGCTTGCTCTGATAGCAGGGGAGGCCACCCTCCAGACCTGGCAGAACCAAGAATGTACAGTAGTTAGGGTCTCCTGGGATCGTATGGCGGAGCCTCTGGTCACTGGGTCCTTTAACTCCCACCTCCAGCAGAGCTACAACCTCAACCCGGAGGAGATGGGGACATAGAATCCAAATGGGCCATGTTTCGTACCTCTATTATGAAGCTTTAAGTGTGGCTGGAAGGTCATCAGTGTCTGTTGTGGCAGTAATCCCTAAATGTGGTGGTGGACACCTAAGGTGAGGGTCACTGTCCAGCTAAAGAAGGCCTATCTGTCTTTTTGGCCTGTGAGACTCCTGAGGCAGTAGACACCTGCAGGCCAAATGTGCTGCAGCCCAAGCTTTCACTGGTGCAAAATCTTGGGTGTGGTAGGAGTTTGGTGAGGGCCTGGAAAGCAACGATCATTTGGCCTCAAAAAATTTCTCAACCACCATCCGATGGAACCACCAACCGATGCCTCAGAAGGAGGATGCAGTTCTCTCCACAAATAGTGGGGAGTTTCTCACCTTGACTGGGGATGTTGTTGGCAGGTGGAAGGAATACTTCGAGGACCTTGAAATTAGTCTCATACAGGAAACATGCTGTACCCAGGCAAAAGAAGGATCCTTTAGTTGATTTATTTTACCATGTATTATTCATGTCAGTATAATCTGTTCAGTGTGTTATTCAGGAGAACATTACTACCATATACTTAATGTTTATCTGTTCTCTCTCAAGAATAATATTAATTGTTAGTCACACATTCTTTCCTGTGTATGGGAAAGCTTTGGGACTGTGTCTCAAGATAACAAATGATTCCTCTTGGGTAGAAGGGTTATGGAAGGGTTATGAAAATAGGAATTGTCAGTTTCGAAATAATTGTTGAGGAAACCCTCTGCTGTGCCTTTTCAGAATGGGAACTCAAAACTGCATAAAAGGGAACTTTTCCTGTCAAAGGTTGCATCTGATCCAGGTAGTGCTCAGTGCTGCACTGATCAGTGACCGTCATATGAGTATTAAAATTCTTTATTCTTAAATCTCACCCGTGTAGTTGTGTTCTTTTATTTGAATTTCCAGGACAAAACCCATTACTGTTCTATTAGACCCAGATCATCATACCAACAAACCAGAGGACATTCTCTCAGCCACTTTACTTAAACTCCACTTCCGTCACATCTTCATACGAGGGTAGCAGGACTGCTAATCTGCTGTGAAAAAGGCTGATTTCATCCCTGCCATTGCTTCTCACTACTCTCTTGACTTTCTTGCACTACCTGAAACCTCAATTTCCTCACACAACTCTGCTACACGAGTAGCTCTTTCCTCTGTTTAAGCTCTCGCAAACTAAATGAGAAACTGGGAGAGGTGGTCTATTCCTGTCTCAGAGTGAGTGCTTCACACCACTCTCTCTGTCTCATCTAACCATCTGTTCCTTTGAGCTTCATGGAGTAAAAGTCTCCTCTCCAATCAATCTACTTATTATTGTAATTTACAACCCTCCTAGATCCCAAGGACACTTAATGATCGTTGCTAGAAGAAATGGATACACTCCTCAGCACTTTCCCCACTGACAACATCCCTCTCACTCTTCTGGGACAAGCTCCCCTCTGACAAGCTCCAGTCCTCTTACGTTTTTGCTCGTCTATACTTATTTTTGTTAATTTTTAATCCCTGCTCTCCCACACATAAAGGAGGGAATCTTTTGAATCTTGTTTTCAGTCACCCCTCTCGAGTCACAGGCATGAATGCCACTCCATTCCATATCTCTGACCACCACTTGGTTTCCTTTCTATCAGGTTTCCTATTCTATCTAACACTAGTGTTACGGTCTGTGCTGGCTGGCGGTGTTATATGTGGACATATTCATTCACTCAGGCACTGAGGCTAACTTCATCGATCCGGGGATGGTTGAGGTCCACGACCTACCTGTATATGAACTCAAAACCCCCAAAAGTGGCCATTGATTAGGGACTACAGATGGAAACTAGTTATAAGATGTATGATGTAATGATGTAAGATGTTTGATATATGATGTGAGGCGACCTTGAGTGCTGAGAAAGGCGCCATATAAATAAAATGTATTATTATTATTATTATTATTGATGGCCAACTCGTAGCTCGCGTCACGCACAAGACCAAGCCGGTTAAGCTCGGTCTGTCCGGGAACCACCAGGAATATTTGCAGCTGTTTGTTCTCTCTGCCCCTCTCTCTCTCCCCTGGTGCTGGGGTGGCCTTGATTGCAGACCCACAATCCCCACATCGACTGGCGCACCCTCACCATACACAGCTGGAGTGACTACTGTCTGCAACACTGCTTAATGGCGGCTGAACCCTCCCAAGCTTCACAAACTCCGGTCGACCGATAGGATCTGGACTTAGCTGGCATGCCGAAAGAATACCATGATCTGAAAGAGGTCTTCAGCAAGGACCGGGCTCGCTCACTGCCTCCTAATCAACCGTACGACTGCACCATCGACCTACTCCCAGGTTCCACGCTCCCTTCTCAGCGACTGTACAACCTCTTGAAGCCGGAGAAAGACACCATGGAGGCATATATTAACGAGTCGCTTACTGCAGGTCTCATTCGGCCCTCATCATCACCAGTAGGTGCTGGGTTCTTCTTTGTAGAAAAGAAAGACAAAACCCTGAGACCTTGCATTGATTACACGAGTCTGAACCATATCACGAGAAAAAAAAAGTACCCTCTCCCTTTAATAGATTCAGCCTTCACCCCTCTCCACGATGCAACCGTCTTTTCCAAGCTGGACCTGAGATACGCCTACCACTTAGTCTGGATTTGGGAGGGGGACAAGTGGAAGACGGCTTTCAACATGCCCCTGGGGCACTTCGAATATTTGGTCATGACATTCGGACTAACCAACGCCCCGGCGGTTTTCCAAGCCCTGGTTAACGATGTACTTTGGGACATGCTGAACTGCTTTGTATTAGTGTACCTAGACCAGGGGTCGGCAACCTTTGCCATTCAAAGAGCCATTTGGACCCGTTTTCCACATTAAAGAAAACACTGGGAGCCACAAATCCTTTTTTGACATTTTAAATCAAATCACACTGCATATAATGTTTTTCCCCTTTTTCCTTCATGTTAATATAAAATAACAATATGTTACATTGATTTAAACGACTGCAGAGACCATTACATTACAATTCTGTTTGCAACAAAAACATTTAGATTAAAAAAAAATTGCCAGCCTCCCCGTGACCCGAATTAGAATTAAGCGGTTCAGAAAATGAATGAATGTGTTCGAATGCTTCTTGTGTTTTTATAAAGAAAAAGAATATCCATCCCACGAAGCGCGGGACGGGCTGCAGCCAGATGTGTAACGGGTTGGGTTGCCAACCTCACCAATCACGCCCTTCGTGGGATCTTCTTTTCTTTATTCGTTATCTTAATGTTGTTTTGTCATAGTTTTAATTTACAAAAATGACACCAACACAGAAAAGTATTTGAAGACTTATTTTAAGAAGGAGCCTGCTCAACATTCTTTTAAATAAATATTAATGCTTAATGCTGCACTGACCGACCCATTCTCAGAGTGGAGACTGAACCACAGTGAGGACAGTTATTTAATCTGGAGATTGCTGTGTATAAACAAATCTCATCCACATCTCTTCCTTCAGCTGTGATTTCTGTTCCTGAATTACAAACCCCGGTGGCAGAAAAAAATCTCTCTCTCACCGCGCTGCTGCTTGCCATGAGCTCTTTTAGGGCTCTTTTATATTTATTTGGTGTGGGCGGGGTGATTTTGTGTGTGTGTTCTTGTGTTCTTGTGGACACACAAAATCACCCCGCCCACACCAAATAAATATCCGCCCACATCTGTGACTCTTAATTTTCATCTATGTAATTTTCAACCCGAAAAGAGCATTGGAAGGGTACCCAGATCATTCAGGTGAAAAAACCTAGATTGGACATCACTGTTTCAATTCTGAAGTGGGGCCATCTTGGTGGGATCACATGACTGTTTAAGACTTAAAGCAAGGTGGCTCACGAAGATGGCTCCAATTCAGAATTGAAATAGTAATGTCCACTCTAGGTTTTTTTCTTTTCTTTTGATGATCAGTGATTGGTGGGAACAGGTGGAAGGTGTGGCTATTGTTTGGTTGAAGTGAAAACCTGCACCCACACCGGCCCTTTGCTGTGTGAGTAACTAAGCACTTTGTGGTGCACCAGTCAGCCACCGTAAAGCACAACTTTATTTTGAAAAGCCATGGAGCCGCACCAGAAAGGTGAAAGAGCCGCACGCGGCTCCGGAGCCGCGGGTTGCCGACCCCTGACCTAGACGATATCCTGATCTTCTCTAAAGACTAAGATGAGCATCTCCGTCATGTGAGGATGGTGTTAAAGAGGCTTCTAGAGAACAGATTATTCGTCAAAGCTGAGAAATGCGAATTTCATCCCTTCAGTCTCTTTCCTTGGGTTCATCATGGAGAAGGGTCAGATAAGACCCGATCCGGCGAAGGTGAAGGCAGTGGCAGAGTGGCTGACTCCGGGGACACGGAAACAGCTGCAGAGGTTCCTGGGGTTTACAAACTTCTATCGCCGGTTTGTGTGATACTACAGCCTCCTAGCAGCCCCCCCTCACACAGTTGACATCACCCAAAACACCATTCCAGTGGTCCCCAAGTGCCCATGCGGCGTCTGACAGGCTGAAGGCTAAATTCGTCAATGCGCCCATACTGATTCACCCGGACCCCTCGCTGCAGTTCGTGGTGGAAGTTGACACCTCAGACTCGGGGGGGTGGGGGCGGTCCTCTCCCAATGGTCTCCCACAGACCAAAAGCTACACCCATTCGCCGCCATCTCTCGTTGCTTGTCTCCAGCAGAACAGAACTATGATGTTGGGAATCGTGAGCTGTTGGCGGTGGTCTTGGGGCTCCAGGTGTGGAGGTACTGGCTGGAAGGGGCAGCCTACCCCTTCGTGGTCTGGATTGACCATAAAAACCTCTCTTACGTCCATACGGCCAAGAGGTTGAACTCCCGTCAGGCACGATGGTCGCTCTACTTAGGAAGATTTGACTTCACACTAACGTACCGACCCGGCTCCTGGAATATGAAGCCAGACGGTCTCTCCAGGCAGTTCTCCTCAGGGGAAGAGACCACCATGGAGACCATCCTGCCTGCCTCCTGTATACTTGGAGCAGCTCAATGGGAGGTTGAACGGCGAGTTCAGAACGCCCATCAGGGTAAACCGGAGCCCATCAGGTGCCCCCAAGGATGACTATACATTCCCCCGCCGGCCAGAACCCCAGTGCTCCAGTGGGCTCACTCATCAAAATTAGCCTGCCACCCCGGAGCCCACCGAACGCTCTTCCTACTCCAACAATGCTTCTGGTGGCCAACAATAGCAGCCGACACCAGGGAGTTTGTGGGAGCTTGTGCCACCTGTGCCCAGAGCAAGTCCTCCCATTGTGCACCTACGGGTCTCCTCCAACCCTTACCCGTTCCTCATTGTCCCTGGTCGCACATTACGGTGGACCTTGTTATGAGGTTACTCCCGTCCAAGGGCAACACAGTCATCCTGACGATAGTGGATGGGTTCTCCAAGGCATCTCACTTCGTCGCCCTACCCAAACTCCCCTCGACGATGGAAACAGCTGGTCTCCTGGTCCAACATGTCTTTTGCCTCCATGATCCCCCAGGACGTCGTTTCGGACCGGGGCCCCCAGTTTGCATCTAGAGTTTGGAAAGCATTCTGCGATACCTTGGGAGTCTCCTGTAGCTTGACCTCCAGCTACCATCCTCAGTCGAACGGGCAGGCGGAGCAAACGAATCAAAACCTCGGATCCTTCCTGCGCAGCGTTGCTTCCCATCTCCAAGCCTCCTGGGCCACACACCTCCCATGGATCAAATATGCACACAACTCTCTGGTCTGCACCGCCACCAGGATGTCCCCCTTTATGGTGATCAACGGTTTCCAGCCTTCCCTGTTTCCCAGCCAGGAGGTCGAAGTGGCCATGCCATCTGTCCAGGCGCAGTTTCGCAGAGCACGCCGGGTCTGGAAAGAAGCACGTGCCGCCCTGGAATGAACAGTGGGAGAATCGTCAATCGTCAGCAAACTCCAGCACCTCCCTACACGGTCGGGCAACAAGTTTGGCTCTCCTCCCGGGACCTGCCTCTGCAAGTCGACTCAAAGAAATTATCTCCCAGGTACATTGGGCCCTATGTGATAGAAAAATTTATAAAACCCAGTGCCATCTGACTAAAACTCCCATCCTCACTCTAAGTACACCACTGGATGTTCCATGTATAAATGATCAAGCCCATGGTGGAAAGTCCCCTCCACACCCTCCCCGACTGATTGATGGACACCCCACGAACACAGTCAATTGCATCCTTGATGTACGCAGACGGGGTCAAGGGTTTCAGGACCTGGTGGACTGGGAGAGGTATGCTGTTACCTGCAGGCGAGGTCCAGAGAGCGCATTTGTTTCCATTCAGCAATCAGCAAGCTATAAATAGGAGCGGCGCGCTTCCCTCTGACGTCAGAAGATAGTCCTTCCTAGTGATTCCGTTTCTCTACTATCTCTCTGAGTCCTGGTATCCTGCTTCATGCTCGACTAGTTTCCATCGATTAATTATTTCCAGTGATTTAGATTTTCCTAAGTGAAAAAATAAAATCGTTGAATCTTCTTACATAGTCTCCTGCATCTTTCGGTTCGACGCATATGCTCCAGGCGCAACAACTAGCTCTGTTTTCTCCCCCTACTTGACAAACCTCCACACTGTATCTCCTTCATCTGATACGTCCTGTACTTTATCTTATCTTCCTAATCCAGTCTCTTTTTCCCCCCGACAACTAGAATCTGCCATTGACACTTTCCTCTCATCACTCTCTGCTTCTATGGATCTCCTCCGCCCCATCATCTACAAAATCCAAGAAGACTTCTTGTTGTGGTCCTTGGCTCTTGGAGGTGCTCCCAAGCAATCAAAGATAACTAAAAGCAGCTGAGAGAAAGTGGAAGAAATCTCAACTTGAATTAGATCTAGCTTCCTACCATGCTCTCTTATTCACATTTTCATCTGATGTGAGTTCCACCAGATAGCTTTCTACAAGAAAAAGTTGGACCCTGCTCCACAAAACCCACACAAACTCCACAACATAATTACATCTGTACTCAACCCATCTGCTCCACTTGCCCCATCCTCCCTGACTGCTGACGACTTTGCTGAATTCTTTGATCTAAAGATTCAACAAACCTATCAGACATTTACTCCCACCCCAACTCCGACACTACACAGCGTAGTGTTAATTTCTCCTGCCCTGCAACTGATCCAGAATTCAGCGACACGGCATGTTTTCAATCTACCCATATTTTCTCATACTACTGCTACGCTCTCTCCCAAGCTTCCTGTAGCTGGTCGCATTACATTTAAATACTACTGCTTACCCAGAAAGCCAAAAATAGACATGCATCTTCCTACCGCAGACCTTGCACTGCACCGCATTCTGTCAGATTCTCTAGCACTGCTAGACTGGTCCCTCCCTCTACCAAGGGCCAAGGGGGAAATGCATCTAAAATCTTCTCTGTTCTGACTCCAAAGTGGAGGAATGAATTTCTTTTGGATGTCCAAACAACTGAGTCTCTGGGTATCTTCAAACAACCATTGAAAACTTACCTTTTTTGGCAGTACTTAGATTACCACAGTGTTGTGTACACACACACACACACACACACACACCACCCACTAAAAAATGCACACAACACCTACCGATTGAGTCTGACGGACAGTATACTTAATTTGTGTTCTAAAAAACAGTATAACAATATATTCCCTGATAGTGACTTTAAAGAACTTTTCTAAGTCACTCTGGGTAAGAGCGTCCTTAAACTAAATCCATATATATTTTAATGCAATGTTTTATTGTTAAATTTTGAGGGCTGATACTTTTTGTTTTTGCAACAGTCGTTTGCTTTATGATTTATATAACGTAGGACATAACATAAATGACTCTGTCTTGGCTTGGCTGCTTCTATCCTGGATAGGTTTTCCATCTGACTAACTACATATGGTGTGTGTGATATATATATATATATATATATATATATATATATATATATATACACACACATATATACATACATATACATACATACACACACACACACACACACACAGGTCCTCAAAAAATTAGCATATTGTGATAAAGTTCATTATTTTCTGTAATGTACTGATAAAAATTAAACTTTCATATATTTTAGATTCATTGCACACCAACTGAAATATTTCAGGTCTTCTATTGTTTTAATACTGATGATTTTGGCATACAGCTCATGAAAACCCAAAATTCCTATCTCAAAAAATTAGCATATTTCATCCGACAAAGAAACTGTTTTTCATGCAAAAAAGTCAATTTTCGAATAATTATGTTGAATTATGCACTCAATACTTGGTTGGGAATCCTTTTGCAGAAATGACTGCTTCAATGGGGCGTGGCATGGAGGCAATCAGCCTGTGGCACTGCTGAGGTGTTACGGAGGCCCAGGATGCTTCGATAGTGGCCTTAAGCTCATCCACAGTGTTGGGTCTGGTGTCTCTCAACTTTCTCTTCACAATATCCCACAGATTCTCTATGGGGTTCAGGTCAGGAGAGTTGGCAGGCCAATTGAGCACAGTAATACCATGGTCAGTAAACCATTTAGCAGTGGTTTTGGCACTGTGAGCAGGTGGCAGGTCGTGCTGAAAAATGAAAATCTTCATCTCCATAAAGCTTTTCAGCAGATGGAAGCATGAAGTGCTCCAAAATCTCCTGATAGCTAGCTGCACTGACCCTGCCCTTGATAAAACACAGTGGACCAACACCAGCAGCTGACATGGCACTCCAGACCATCACTGATTGTGGGTACTTCACACTGGACTTCAGGCATTTTGGCATTTCCTTCTCCCCAGTCTTCCTCCAGACTCTGGCACCTTGATTTCCGAATGACATGCAAAATTTGCTCTCATCTGAAAAAAGTACTTTGGACCACTGAGCAACAAGTGCTGCTTCTCTGTAGCCCAGGTCAGGCGCTTCTGCCGCTGTTTCTGGTCCAAAAGTGGCTTGACCTGGGGAATGCGGCGCCTGTAGCCCAGTCCACTGCTTCCACAGGTCCCCCAAGATCTGGAATCGGCCTTTCTCCACAATCTTCCTCAGGGTCCGGTCACCTCTTCTGGTTGTGCAGCGTTTTCTGCCACACTTTTTCCTTCCCACAGACGTCCCACTGAGGTGGCTTGATAGAGCACTCTGGGAACAGCCTATTCGCTCAGAGATTTCTTTCTGTGTCTTACCCTCTTGCTTGAGGGTGTCAATGATGGCCTTCTGGACACCAGTCAGGTCGGCAGTCTTACCCATGATTGTGGTTTTGAGTAATGAACCAGGCTGGGAGTTTTTTAAAGCCTCAGGAATCTTTTGCAGGTGTTTAGAGTTAATTTGTTGATTCAGATGATTAGGTTAATAGCTCGTTTAGAGTACCTTTTCATAATATGCTCATTTTTTGAGATAGGAATTTTGGGTTTTCATGAGCTGTATGCCAAAATCATCAGTATTGAAACAATAAAACACCTGAAATATTTCAGTTGATGTGCAATGAATCTAAAATATATGAAAGTTTAATTTTTATCAGTACATTACAGAAAATAATGAACTTTATCACAATATGCTAATTTTTTGAGAAGGACTAGTGTATATATATATATATACACACACACACATATCAATAATGTGAACTTTTTTTTCTTTTCATTTTTTTGGAAAACTGAAGTACGCTACAATACTACTCAATAGACGCTATAGAACTACTCAATGCAAGGTTCAGACGCTCCCACTTACCTTCATCCGTTTTACGTTTTTTCAAAAAACTGCTTTGTGGACTTTTGTAACCCGAAGCAAATACGGTTGGTCAGAAGCGTAAGCGTACTAGCATGAGTGCAGGTTTTCCAGCATATTGCCGAATTTACGGTTTTCCCAAGACTGAATTAACTATCTGCTTGGATCGGCACAATCAACCATGCATACTCAGTTAAGCAAAGAGAGTTGTAAAATGAATGAAAAGTTGTAAAATGAATGAAAACCCGAATCCAGAAAAGAGAATACTCGTTTAGTACTCAGCATTCAAAGGCGCCCTTGCTCACTTGAAAGACCGGAAGCCCGTGCAACCTGAGCTTTGTCTCGAGCACAAACAAGTGAACTACACCTCACATATTGTAAGTGTTGATTGGCTATTTTAAGCTTCATGTAAAGTGACTTGGCTCAGCTTCATGTAAAGCGACCATCAGAACCATTTACAAGCAGAATGATCGCATCATAGAGAATGTTAAAGGTTATATTTGATACTGTATTTGATATTTGATGAGTGAATTTGATGAAAATTTATCTATTTGAAATTATTTTGCTTGAATTTAATTTATTTGAAATTAATGTTGATATTAATCGATATAATTTTACAATCTTATGTTTATAATAATTGATTTAGGGGTGTTTTTTGAGATACAGTAATGATATTTATGGATGTATAGTACAGTATGAACATCATACATCACTGGAACATACAGTAACAACGAACTTTTTTTTTTAACTTGTGTTCGGCCATCTGGAACCAAACAAAAAACGTAAGTTGGGGAGCGTCTGTATACCTGTATATGTATATATGCATATATATATATATATAAATGCAGCCGTGGGGGGGGGGGCACAAACCAGTGTCTCTCCCTCACGCCGGTCCCAAGCCCGGATAAATGCAGAGGGTTGCGTCAGGAAGGGCATCCGGCGTAAAACAAATGCCAAATAACCTATGCGAATCACAAGAAAGAATGACATACTGGATTGGTCGAGGCCCGGGTTAACAACGACCACCATCAGTGCTGTCAACCAACAGGGTTCTGATGGAAATTGGACTACTGTTGGTCGAAGACGTCGAAGAAGGAGAGGCGGTAGGCGTGTCCGTTGCCAGAGAGAGAAGAGGAAAGGCATGAGTCTAGGACTGAAAGTCGGGACTTTGAATGTTGGAACTATGGCAGGAAAAGGTAGAGAGCTGGCTGACATGATGCAGAGGAGGAAGGTGGACATACTGTGTGCTCAGGAGACCAGGTGGAAAGGTAGAAAGGCTAGAAGCTTAGGAGCAGGGTTTAAGCTGTTTTATCACGGTGTGGACGGGAAGATAAATGGAGTAGGAGTCATCTTGAAGGAGGAGTTTGTCAGGAATGTTCTAAAAGTGAAAAGAGTGTCAGACAGAGTGATGAGTCTCAAGTTAGAAATTGAAGGTGTGATGGTCAATGTTGTTAGTGCTTATGCTCCACAGACAGGATGTGAGCGAGAAGAGAAGGAGAGATTCTGGAGTGACTTAGATGAAGTGATGCAGAATACCCCCAGAGGTGAAAGAGTGGTCATTGGGGCAGACTTCAATGGACATGTTGGTGCAGGAAACAGAGGGGACGAGGAAGTGATGGGTTGGTTTGGTATCCAGGACAGGAACACAGAAGGACAGATGTTGGTAGATTTTGCAAAAAGGATGGAAATGGTTGTGGTGAATACTTTCTTCCAGAAGAGAGAGGAGCATAGAGTGACTTATAAAAGTGGAGGTAAGAGCACACAGGTAGACTACATCTTGTGCAGGCGATGTAATTTAAAGGAAGTCAGTGACTGCAAAGTAGTAGCGGGTGAGAGTGTTGCCAAACAGCATAGGATGGTGGTGTGCAGGATGATGCTGATGGTGAGGAAGGTGAAGAAGGCAAAGGCAGAGCAGAAGACAAAGTGGTGGAAGCTGAAAAGTAGAGTGAAAGAAGAGTGTCGGGTTGTCTTCAAGGAGGAGTTGAAACAGGCTTTGGGTGGTCACGAAGTGCTTCCAGATGACTGGACAACTACAGCTAATGTGATCAGGGAGACAGGTAGGTGTGTCATCTAGAAGGAAAGTAGATAAGGAGACTTGGTGGTGGAATGAGGAAGTGCAGGAGTGTGTGCAAAAGAAGAGGTTAGCTAAGAAGAAGTGGGACATTGAGAAAACCGAAGAGAGTAAACAGGAGTACAGGGAGACACAGCGTAAGGCAAAGGTAGCAGTGTCAAAGGCTAAACAGAGCACGTATGATGACTTGTATGCTCGGTTGGAAAGTAAAGAGGGAGAAAATGATTTATACAGGTTGGCACAGCAGAGAAATAGAGATGGGAAGGATGTGCAGCAAGTTAGATTGATAAAGGACAGAGAGGGAAATGTATTGACTGATGACAGAAGTGTGCTGGGAAGATGGAAAGAGTACTTTGAAGAGCTGATGAATGAGGAAAATGAGAGAGAAAAAAAGAGTACAAGAGGCGATTGTTGAGGACCAGGAAGTAGCAAAGATTAGTAAGGGTGAAGTGAGGAGGGCATTGAAGAGGATGAAGAATGGAAAGGCAGTTGGTCCTGATGACATACCGGTGGAGGTATGGAGGTGTCTAGGAGAGGTAGCAGTAGATTTTCTGACAAGAACATTTAACAAGGTCTTAGAGAGTGAGAGGATGCCAGAGGAATGGAGGAGAAGTGTGCTGGTGCCCATTTTTAAGAACAAGGGAGACGTGCAGAGTTGTGGCAACTACAGAGGGATAAAGTTGATAAGCCATACGATGAAGTTATGGGAAAGAATACTGGAAGCTAGACTAAGGGCAGAAGTCAGCATTTGTGAACAACAGTTTGGCAGAGAAGTATGTTAGAGTGGTGCAGGACATATATGTGAGATGTCAGACAGTGGTGAGGTGTGCTGTCGGTGTGACAGAAGAGTTCAAGGTGGAGGTGGGACTGCATCAAGGGTCAGCTCTGAGCCCCTTCTTGTTTGCTATGGTGATGGACAGGCTGACAGACGAGGTGAGACAAGATTCCCCATGGATTATGATGTTTGCAGATGACATTGTGATCTGTAGTGAGAGCAGAGAACAAGTGCATGAAAATCTAGAGGTGGAGCTATGCCCTGGAAAGGAGGGGAATGAAGATTAGCCTCAGTAAGACAGAATACATGTGCATGAATGACAAGGACCCAAGAGGAACTGTGAGATTACAGGGAGCAGAGATAAGAAAGGTGGAGGATTTTAAGTACCTAGGCTCAACAATCCAGAGCAATGGAGACTGTGGAAAAGAGGTGAAGAAGCATGTGCAGGCAGGTTGGAATGGTTGGAGAAAAGTGTCCGGTGTGATGTGTGATAGGAGGGTATCGGCAAGAATGAAAGGAAAAGTGTACAAGACGGTGTTGAGGCCAACGATGTTATATGGTTTAGAAACAATGGCCCTGGAGAAAAGACAGGAGGCAGAGCTGGAGGTAGCAGAGATGAAAATGTTGAGGTTCTCCTTGTGAGTAACGAGGATGGATAGGATTAGCAATGAGCACATCAGAGGGACAGCACATGTAAGATGTTTTAGAGACAAAGTCAGAGAGGCTAGATTGAGATGGTTTGGACATGTACAGAGACGGGATAGTGAGTATATTGGTAATAGGATGCTGAGGCTGGAACTACCAGGCAGAAGGCCTAGAGGAAGACCAAAGAGACGATTCATGGATGTGGTGCAGGAGGACATGAAGGTCGCTGGTGTAAGAGAAGATGCAAAGGATAGGGTGAGATGGAGGCAGATGATTCGCTGTGGCGACCCCTCAAGGGAAAAGCCGAAAGGAAAAGATTTTTTATATATATATATATATATATATATATATATATATATATATATATATATATGCCCCCCAAGTGTTTTTGATCTCACATCTAATAACCGCCCATGTGTACTGGGAGCAAAATGGTAGATCAAACTTACCAATTTTACAATTTTAATCGATCAGTCTCTGTAACGGTAAAATGTGGCATTCACTGCCTGTAAAAGTGAGTTCACACAGTATTTCAAGACCCCCCTGTCACTGGGGAATGTCTATAACGTTCATCAGTAACAACACATTTGATTGTTTCGCAAACAGGAAAATATTTTGCAGTGTTTTCTTGGTAAATGTCCAACAAGATGAACCATAAGAAACTGCTACAGCAAAACTATGGGATGCTCTGAATGAATGGCGCGATGAGCCAGACATGGACCTATCAGAAAGTGATAAGTATTTTTCACCAGATTCTCCACGTTTGAGGCCATGTGCTAAAGTTGACCTTTGTGTTGACTAGGGTGCCATGTGCTAAAGTTTACATTCGTGTTGATTGGCTCGATTTGGGGGGGGTTGGTTAAAGGAACAGTACCGGGAGGGAAAATTAAAGGGTGCTCTTTTTTAAATTATGCTGTTTTCCGTTTACTTTCAGCTTTCATGTTAGTATCATCCAAATTACTAACATGAAAGCTGAAAGTAAACGGAAAACAGCATAATTTAAAAAAGAGCACCCTTTAATTTTCCCTCCCGGTACTGTTCCTTTAACCAACCCCCCCCAAATCGAGCCAATCAACACGAATGTAAACTTTAGCACATGGCACCCTAGTCAACACAAAGGTCAACTTTAGCACATGGCCTCAAACGTGGAGAATCTGGTGAAAAATACTTATCACTTTCTGATAGGTCCATGTCTGGCTCATCGCGCCATTCATTCAGAGCATCCCATAGTTTTGCTGTAGCAGTTTCTTATGGTTCATCTTGTTGGACATTTACCAAGAAAACACTGCAAAATATTTTCCTGTTTGCGAAACAATCAAATGTGTTGTTACTGATGAACGTTATAGACATTCCCCAGTGACAGGGGGGTCTTGAAATACTGTGTGAACTCACTTTTACAGGCAGTGAATGCCACATTTTACCGTTACAGAGACTGATCGATTAAAATTGTAAAATTGGTAACTCTTTTACTGTTCTGTTATTATTCATGTTTTCCACCTCTCTGGTAATAAGCACTTACCGTTCTACTCCGCTGGTAAGCATTTTAATAAGCGCCCACCCACGCCAATTATTTTTAAACGCCTTGGGTGCTTATCACGTCGAATACGGGGTGTATATTATATTATATATAAAATTCGTTTTTCTGCCCTGCAATGGAATGGCAAGCTGTCCAGCGTGTACTCTGCCCTAGCTAAGAGTCGGCTGAGATGAGTGCCAGCCTCTCTGCAACTCTAATTAGGATTAAGCGGTTCAGAAAGTGAATGAATGGATGAATGAAAACAACCAATGAAGTTCTTTATTTACCTATCTATATAAAATAAAATCAGCAGTAACATGTATTCATGTCTCTTATTAAAAAAAAAAAACAGTCATATACATACCTTTTTCATATTCATATTTATTTCACATAATTTAAATAAAAAAATTTAATCTGAATGGAAACAAACAATACAAATTCCAAAGAGAGATATTTCATTTTTTTAAGAAAGTACACAATGAAGAACAACATTTTAATCAGTTATTAAAAACAGTTTTGATTGGCTTAGAGGAGCACAAAGTAAATTTCATCGCTATCATTGCTCAAGTAAGTGTGAAAAGGGTCAGTGTTATTGTTGTGCCCGAGCCCATAACACGTGACTCTTCAATGCTTCCTGAAACTTTCACAACCAATCAAGGCACAGCCAAGGCAATACACCTGGTCTAACTTCAGCACTGCAGACACACACACACACACACACACAATATATAAACACCTAGTCTATGTGGTAACACATGCTTAAATATGGCATTATCAATTTTGCACACTTAAGTAAGTCCTTACTTAACCCTATATTACCAAATGTAACTTATCTGCTATATGAAGAGAAAGGGTTAACATCCTAAAATACAAAACAAAAAAACAAACACCCTCCCCACCCCCAAAATCAACATGTTTGCCTCATGTGTTTCTAACACAATTAGAAAGGGACTTGGTTACCACAGGGCTAAAGTAGACCCAGAGAGCCCAATTAAACAAATAACCTCAGACTATGAGACAGATGATCCGCGACTCTAGTAGGATAAAGCAATGGGGCAAATCAATCAAGTGTTTTTGTCTCATTTGTTTAACTGGGTTCTCTTATTGAACATTTAAGGGATCATAAACTTTTATGAACCACAACACAGCACACATTTTTGGAATGCACACTAGGAATGATTATAAAATCAGAAATAATCAAGAAATGTGAAAATATCTATAAAAATAAATATTTTTCATAATATTTATAATATAAATATTACGTTGTATTGTGATTACTTGAATGTTATGCTTTCTTGGTACATAAAAATGAAAATTTAACAACCTCATTAGAAAAAATATACCCTATATATATATATATATATATATATATATCTATATCTATATATATATATATATATATGATTTTCTGAGTAGATCCTTCCGTAGGAGAGTGCTCAATACTTTTTGGTAGAGCAAATAACAAAAATAAAAGGACAGGACAAAGACTTTCTATTGAATATATATATATATATATATATATATATATATATATATATATATATATATATATATAGTACCTTGAATCAGCAGTGACAATCACAGTGCTTTTCTGCATGGCTATATAAACACTACCTTCTATAGCCAATGTAAAGATTTCAGTAATTTTGTTGAAGAGTTAATCTTCTACAGCCATTATACAAAAGGTGAAATTATTGATGGTTCATATATTAAATATGATGATGAGAGATGAAGTCTGACAATGTAGATTTGTTACAGGAGTAAATATAAATAATCACGTGATCAATTTGAGATGATGAAAGAAAGCATAAGTGCACACTTCAAGTCATTTTACGTATGAACAGATGATAGACAAATGGTATGCACTGTCTGGAACCATAAAAGCAGCTTAAAGTCAACAGGACAAAAAGTTAAATTCTAGAAGCTGGCAAGATGACTCTCTGGCCATGACATTTCAGTCTAAACTAACGCCCATTTATTTCAGTGCAGGAAATAGGGTTCTTTCAGGTCAAAGAACTGATTCTAACAAAATCAGCAGCTCGTTTTAGTAGTATAGATATAGTCATTCTAAAGACAAACATTTAGTAACAGCATGATTAATAGAGAATGATCAATAATGCCCAAGGTAAGGATCATGAAAGACCACTTTACACGATGCAAGCAAACCTACCTGTCCAACATTAATTACTGAACATACATAAATACAGTATTTACTGAATTCTTCAAACTTACTGGGTTTCAGGATAGCCAAACTGTATCTAAATTAACTATATACTGCTTGGATCAATAGTTAAGAATGCACATTGAGTCCAAAACAAAACAAAAATCTTATCTATACATCTTTGGAGATGAACATCCAGGTCCAGTTTGTAAACATTATGCATTAAAAGAAAAACGGCACAAGCAAAGCAAAATACAACACACAAGAGAACTTACACAAACACAAAGCCTTCACACAATCACCAAATACCTTACTTTTACATGTCCCATGAAATGGCTTTCAAATCTTAACTCGGAGAAGACATGTCGAGTTTAAAGGCTTGGATGCACTACTGTGATTCTTTAGCTGATAAATCATTCATGACCAAATACAAGACAATAATACTCATTAATAACTAGACAACGGCTTTCAGGTTCCAGTATACATCAGGGCTGAACTTTAGTGTTTATCAAAGAAAAAAATTAAAGTTCCTCACTGATCCACAACATGCAAAAATGTTCCGACACGAACAACCTGTGACGAAAATGATCAACCACATTTGGACGTTTGCAGGTGTGTATGTGTGTTTTCAACTTTGTATTAGATAAACAACTCACAGATATAATGCAACACAATTTTTCTCACATTTTGGCATCATGAAACGAACCTTAAATATTTTCAATAGCATTTGTTTTCTTCCACATCAATAAACTGAAAACATATGGAATCAATGCTTAATCATCTAGTAATTTGCAAGAGAAATTAAAACAGATACTCTTATTAGTCTAAAAAAATGCAAATCAAGGGGCACACGAACACAAAAAGTGATGCAGGACAAGCTAATCATTTCACAGGACAAGCTAATCACTTAGCAAACGCTCGTCACCAGCTCAAATTGCCTGGGTAACTCTCAGTTTCTGTGGCTTCAGTGCATTGCGGAGTTTTCAAAAATATTCATCGAAAAATACAAAATAAGGAAATTAATGAAAAATAGGGAAAAAAGTTAAGGAAAATGACACAAAACAAGGCCAATTATGAAAAAAAAAACCCAACCAAACAAAAACAACCCAACAAAACTACTTACATTTTTACACGAGGTGCGCATCGGTGTGTGTGCGCGCACGCACGTGTCTGCATGTGTGTGTATTTATATTTAATTTACATATTATGCATTATTTTTGAATGTCTAATTGTTATTATAAGCATTTAAAGTGTTGAATATGTATTTATTGATATTATATACACATATACATGTACGTATACGTCAGTCAGGGGGGGTCAATCCTACTTCGCGGATATCGGTGGTCACAGGGAGGTCTCGGTCCCCAATAACCGCGGAAAGTGAGGGATGCCTGTGTGTGTATTTATATATATATAAAGGATTTTGTGAAGCTGATCAGTTCACTGCTATTTCAGAACAATAATACGAGCTTGAAATAAATGCTCAGGTCCAAGGGAACAAAAAAGTGTTTTGATCATTCAATACTTCCATCAGCATTGATTAATTCCATAATTTTTACTCTATTGATGTAATATTTTAAATTATTTATTTTGTTCATGTATATTTCTCCAAAGGTTCAGCTATTAAACAGATTATTAAATAAATACGTTTGTTCATCTTTGAGAAGGCTTCAATTACAAGCCCTCTATTTCAGCTGTCATTTCTAAAGAGTTTGCAGATCACATTCAAATAAAAATCATGAGGAATTTATAAAATATTAGTGTAACAGTAATAATTATAATACATACATACATGTATTGTATATACATGCATCAGATTATTCAAGAAAACAGCAGAGTATAGCTTGTGCGTTCGATCTGAAAGGCAGCACATCATTTGATGGTAATGAAATGGCAGCACAAAATTTGTTCAGCAGTCTCCACACTCTCTTTACCAACCGTAAGCTCCACACAATACATAATGGAACTAACAGTGATAAGTTCGTAACACCCCACTCCCCAAAAAAACAAACAAAACAAACAAAAAATAATCATTATGACTGAAAATGTTTACATCAGCACCTTCCTCGTGCTCGCAAATCTATTTCAAACACATAAAATAGCTTGGTGCAAACACATTTAATTTATGTTACAATATATTATTAGCAAAGTTACACGTGTTGATGACCAGTGAAGAACAATTGTGCAACTAACAGTAATAGTTTTGAAATTTTTGTTGGCTTTTATTTTTAATTCGTATTTATTTGTTTTTTTCTGTTATTTTTTTTACATGAGCATAATCATGGTTTGAGTAATTAACGAAATGTTTTAGTTTTTATTAACTTTTAGTGTTAATTTCTTATGTAAGTGCACATTACTTTTGTTAATAATCCGTTACTGTTTTAGCTTCATAATGATGTCGTGACCACAGTGGAATTAGAGTCTGACAAATTAAACCAAAAACTGATTTTACCAACTATTATACCATTATTATTTTACAAACTGTTGGGTTTTTTCCCTTCAAAACGCAATTTAAAAAAATTTAATTTTTAAATTTATTTTACTGCCAAAAGTATAAGGAATGAAATATTTTTATTAATGTAACATTTATATAATTAAATATGAATAAAGCTGAAAAGATTCTTTGAAGCATCTAAAATGAATACTACTGTGAAAGGTTTCAAGGAATTTGGACACATCTCCGGGCAAAATAACAAGGTTGACAACCACTGTAGGATCAGCATGGCCTTTGAATCTTCATGTAGCACTGCCTAAAAAAGTGCCATGTCAATTCATAAGCCATATGGGCTCAGAAACTCTTTGGAAAACTTGTCACTTTTAAACAGTCCAGAACTGTTTTCAGACAAACAACCTGAAACGATTACACGAGGTGACAACCATGGTAAGTTCAATGTGCAAACACTACCTCGTTCTCTGGGCTAAAAGTCATCTGAGATACAGTGGGGGGGAAAATAAGTATTGAACACATCAACAATTTTTTCAGTAAGTATATTTCAAACGGGGCTATTGACAAATGTTCACCAGATGTTGGCAACAACCCAAATAATCCAAACAAATAAGTCCATAAATTAAGTAATATGTATAACATGTATTGCAAATGCATTGGGAAGACGACACATTCTATTCCAAATCAAAACATGAAGAAAAATATCAAATTTGTGTTATTCCTTTAAAGATTGAAGAAAAGTAAATATTAGACTGTTAAAAAAAAAAAAAAAAAAAAAAACAGTGTCTGCCTTCTTTACAAACTCCTTCACTGCATAAACTGAAAAATGTTGTAAGGTTTCTGTTTTCCTTTGAATCACTGAACTAATTTAGTTGTATAACCACTGTTTAAGAACTACTGAACATCTAAGCTGTAGGGAGTCAACCAATTTCTAGCAATCTTGTTGGTTTGGAACCAAGATGTTGCCCATTTACTGGTGTGTTGGGGTCGTTGTTTTGTTGGAACCCATTTCATGATCATTTCCTCTTCAGCATAAGGCAGCATGACCTCTTCAAGTGTTCTGATAGATTCAAACTAGAAATGTGCTCAAATGAAAAAAAAATATGCTCAATACTTATTTTCCCCACTGTAAACTGATCTATAGCTGATCTACAGATGGACATTGAAACCATATATTGTGGTCAAACAAGTCCCCCCCCCAGATGTCATCTTAATCCTCAGTGAAAGATGCAAATTTCAGCTTCTTTGATTGTATGGAGAGCATCAGTGCCCACTGCATGGGTGAGTCTCGAGTATGTGACGGTACAGCTGACGTGAAGGCATAAAAGACATATAGTCTAGTGGAATAGGGCGCTGGATTGCTGATCCTAAGGTTGGGGGTTCGAGTCCCCACAAGGTTGTCACTGCCCCCCAGTGCAGCTAAGGTAAGTCTGTTGGGCTTTTATACCCGAGCCATAGTGGCTCATCAGGCTGGTGCTTATCCCCCGTTTCCGTAGCGTGACGTGACCAGGAGTTCAACTCCTCTTGCATGGGACGCTGGTCCATCGCAGGTTATCTTCCCAGTATATTTTACTGGTACCCATTTATACTGCTGGGTGAACAGAGGCACACTTGTGGTTGTGACCTTGCCCAGGGGTCTTAGCACAGTGAGGGTCTCAGTGGGATTCGAACGCACAACCTCTCGATCAGGAGCGCAGCACCCTAACCACTACGCCACTGGCCCCACCAGTGCAGCTAACTGGGTTATCAAAAGGCGGGCCATGTCTCTCACTGTCTATGGTGAGAGGTTCATGTGAAAGAACCTTTGCTGACTTTCGTAACAGAGTAGCTGCAAAGCCGTCAGCGTGTTTCTGTCTCTTGCTCAAAAGGGATGTGTCAGGAAGGGCATCTGATGTAAAAAACCTCTGTCAAATAAAACATGCAAATCATTCGCTGTGGTGACCCCTGAAACAGGGAAAAGCCAAAAGGAAATCTCAGTCTACTGTACCGTCAAATGTCTTTCAAGGAAGGCAATGTTTATTTCAACAGGACAATGCCATTCTCTCTCTTATTGAAAATGTATGGCACATCATGAAGAGGAAAAGAGACCACAAACTTTTTAACGGCTTCTTGAAAGTCTTCTATCCAAGCAGAATGGAAAAAAATTTAATTGCAAAACTGCAACAATAATTATCCTCAGTTCCCATATGACTAAAAAAAAATTAATTCTAAGAAAAGGTAATGGGCAGTGGCAGCCTGGTGGTATAAGGTGCTGGATCACCGATCCCAAAGTTGGGGGTTCAAGCCCCATACTCAATGGGCTGTCACTGTCTCCCCAGTGCAGCGAACTAGGCTATCAAAGGCCGGCCGTGTCTCTCACTGTCTATGGTGTGAGGTTCATGTAAAAGAACCGTTTCTGACATCTGACAAGAGGAGCTGTATATCCAGAGTGTTTCTGCCTTGCTATGGCCCATTGAGACGTCCAGGGTGTACTCAGCCTTCCACAACCCTAATTAGGATTAAGCAGTTCAGAAAATAAATGAATGAAAATGTGATGTAGACAATGGTAAGCATGCCTTTCCCAAAACTTTCACAGAGTGTGTTGCAGGTTTCAAGTCCTAACTTGATATTTACAAAATACAATTAAGATAGTAATGCTGAGATATTCATAGATATTGATATATCTGGAAAAAGGAATTTTCATTACATTTAGCTGAAGGTTGTAAACACCCGACAGCTTATAAGGGTTAGGAATAAAGCCAGCCTGACACTAGTACACATTCATGGTACGCCAAAGTGAGTACCTTTGCGGGAATTGTTAGCGCCATCACGGGAACAATGTGGAAACTGTGAGTGTAGATGAGTGCCATCGAGAGGCATTGTCGACCCAAAAAAAGAAACACGTTCATTAATTTTGTCACGCACTCTTTTGTGTACCTTTCCACGAACTATAAGGAAACTGTGAGGAAACAGCGAGGGCACGTGTAAATGCCCACCATGTCATGCACGTTATATGGTGGTCAATGCCGCGCACTGTTAGACCTGTATCCTCAATGGTGCTCATTGACTGCTACCCATTGTCCAACATTAACTGTTGGTGGACCAGGGAGTGAGTTGTGGACAGAACTGTGTTCCTCACTGTTTCCTCAAAGCTAGTCTACTCACCTTTAAGTTTGGGTGAGCACTCAAACCACTGTATTCCGCAACACCGCGCACAAACGGTCAACCAATCAGCAATGTCCACATTGACTTGCCCTGTATCTTAAAGGGAAGGGTGTTCAGTAGAGGAAGAAAGTATCAGCTGTGGATTCTAGCTGCTTACATATAACACCTGCAAGAAAGACTGTTGATTTAATGCCATTTTCTTGGCATCTTTAAAATTCATCATCTTGACGACTACAAGAATGAATAGTGGATGAATCCAGCTACCCAATATATATATATATATATATATATATATATAAATACATACACATACATACATACACACTTGTGAGGCGTGACAAGGCGTGTCATAAACGGAAGCACGGTCACCTTTTTAGCGTGATGTGGAGCAAACTTGTCTGGCCATTGAGTGACGTTGAGGAACTTGGAGCACCGCAGCACAAACAATTCGCAAAAATACCGCAATGGTGAGGAATCGAGTGGAACGTCGCAGAACATCCTCCGTGGTACGAATGAGCAAGCTATGAGCAAAGCTTATTCCTCTCTGGCACGAACTGTTTGACTGACAGGTGAAGTAAACACAAAATCATTCCGCCATGATATGCATGAATGAGTGCCATTGAGGATTTAAAATGCATACTAGTGTCAGGCTGGCTTGCCAAAGAAGAGATTTATGGATGTGGTGAAGGAAGACATGAAGGTCGTTGGAGTCAGAAAAGAAGATGCGGAGGACAGGGTGAGGTGGAGGCGGATGATTTGCCCTGAAGGGAGCAGCCGAAAGTAAAAGAAGAAGAAGAAGACTAGTGTCAGGCTGGCTTAAGAAATAAATGTACTTAATATGGTCTGGGGAGCAAATTCGAAACAAAATTAACATTCGCTGAAAGATGCGCTACACGTATTGTATTGAAAATGGCTATGAAAGTACACAAAATATGTAGTTTTCTTCTATTAAAAAAAGTTTTCTTCAGTCACTTAAGCTGCTTTTACACAAGCAATTGGACCAGAACAACTTGAACAATTTGCCGCAGCATAACTGTCTGTGCAAAAAATGTTTTTTCTTTTTTTTTCCTGGAACATCATAACACAGGAAGGCACAACTTGCTGCACTGGTGCAAGCTGTTCCAAAATATCATGGTCCGGAACCAACTTGTTAACTAGCTAATTTCACAGGCTTTTGCAACAGATAGGTAGTTCTTCACCAGTGGTTTAATTATCCCTGTGGCTTCTGGCTCGTCACTGATTTGAAAGTGACCATGTAAATATGTGAGAAACTGGGTGCATCCTGCTCCAGGAACAAGTTGTTCTGCCAGCAACTGGTTTCTGGTGGCTGAGTAAAAGCAGCTTAAGACCTAGATCTCCAACCATGTGCTGAGGCCGTTTTGTATTGCTCATAAAGAAAATAAACTGTTTACTGTATTTCACACATCTCCCATTGTGATCTTAGTGCTAAATTAATCAGTACTACCTTAGTGTTATAACACTATAGCAGATTGTGCAAAATTATGATTTTAAAAGTTAACACTTACGGAAATTATCTTTGACATCATGATGACACTTGTTTTTTTTTTCTTTTTTAAATGGTCATAAAAATAGCCTTCTGCATCTGCTATATAATGGATTTGGAGTAAATCATAACGCTGTCTCCTGCTCCACGTTCCCCAGCTTACAAGAAACCTGTGAGGTTTTGGTCCCATCCTTGTCATTCTTGTCTTCATCTTGAATTTGAGAAAAGCTGTTTTCTTTCTTTCCGTTTTGATATGGCTGCCTTTCCAGAGCCGTGGACTGCACATGCAAGATGAACGGAAAACACAGTAATATTTAATTTTACTCCATCACTTTCTGTGTATAAACACATATTTTAACTCTCATGACTACCTATAAAGCAGTAGTCACACTTTGAAAAATAAGATTAACAGATGTTAAGATCTTGTTTAGTGAATGTGCCCTTTTATCCGGTAAGGTCCAGATACAATGGACGATTACTGATAAGCAGCACATGGGAACTGATAAAAGATATGTAATGGGGTCCACAAGACAAGACTGACAACTTTAGGATAAGTATGGAATAACTACTGTACATTAACTAGTTTTGATTGGGTCTGAAACAGACATTGACGTACATTCTCCAGCATATCTTCAGAGCCCAGAGCAGCAACGAAGACAACCAGATCATTTTCTTTTACAAATTATTATCTAATGAAATTTCCATTTACATTATCCTGCAAGGTGTGACTGCTGCTTAAATATCTGGTCGGTTATTTTGTCCATTTACATCACAGATGGTTTAAGCACCCCCAGGCCTCTGTAGGATTCTGTCTTTAGCTGTTTTCACACTTGAATTCTGGACAATGGACATTGAATCTGGACTGGATATGATTACAATTTGGTCATTCACAATTGAAACACTCACTCAGAAGCTTTAAATATTAGAAACATTTTCAAGTCCACAATATATTCAGTTTCTTTTAAGCAAGGAGAGGGGCCTAGGTAGAGCATTTGGGAAGCAAGATATTACGATATGCTTGCAAGCTCACCAGATTTTTATATACATACATACTATGCATGTATGTATATAGGTACGTAATGCATTTACTTCCTAAAAGAGCCACAACAGTCTTTATCCTTTATTTAGTCTGTAGTCACAACCCAAAAACAAAAGGATTTTACAATTCAATGTCATTGGAAAAATATTCGCAAGTTTTAGCAATGATGTAATGATGAATTTAGCAAAAATTTTTTGCTTCAATTTTGTGGTGGCGATTCAGATTGTTTCTCAACTATTATGCAGAGGATCACTAACATTTTAATGAATTGCAAAAAGCTTCTTGGGCATAACAAAAAACCCATTTTTACTGTACTTGGTACTGGTGCAAAATGATTAGCTAACATAATTTCGGTGTCATATTATCAGTACAGAAGGAAGTCTGAGTGCGGGCAAGTCAGGTGAAGTTACCCTACCGTTTTAATTTCATTTTGGGATAGACTAATTGCTATAAAGGTCAGCGATATGCTTGAAATCATTATCTTCTTGCGTTAGCAATGATTACCTCCAAGAAACCCGTGCAGCAATCAGCGCATTGCATCAAAATGGTCTCTCATGCAAGGAAATTGAAAAGAATATTGCACCTGAAAGAACCATTTACCGAATCATAAAAAACCTTCAAGGAGACAGAATCAACTGCAGCAAAGAAGACTTCAGGACATCCTGGAGTGTCCAGCATGTGGCAGGACCATGTCCTTTTTAGGAGTCAGCTACAGAATCATGTTGCCACCAGTGCAGAGCTTGCTCACGATTGGCAGCAGGCAGGTGTGACTGCATCTGCACGCACAGTGAGGCGAAGACTTTTGAACAAATGCCTGGTATCAAGAAGGGGAGCAAAGAAGCCACTTCTCTACAAAAAAACCCATCAAGGATGGACAGAAATTCTGCAGGAAGTATAGTGAGTGATGAGCAGTAGACTGGTGTAAAGTTATTTTCTGTGATCAAACCCCCTTTCGAATATTTGGGACATCTGGAAAAATGGCTGTCAGGAGAAGAAAAGGTGAATATTACCATGAGTCCTGTGTCGTGCCAACAGTGAAACATCCTGAGACCATCCATGTGCTTCTCATCCAAAGGCTCACTCACAATATAAAGAATGGTATCAAAACACCCTCCAAGAGAAACTCCTCCCAACGATCAAGGAGCACTTCGGTGAGGATTTGTGCATTTTTAAGTATGATGGAGCACCATGTCATAAGGCAAAAGTGATCATGAAGTGACTCAAAGATCACAACATTGATGTTTTGGATCCGTGGCCAGGAAACTCCCCAGAGTTTAATCCAATTGAGTACCTGTGGTTTCTTCAGCTGTATTTTCATATAAAAATTATGCCCATTACTCTGCCGGAAGTGATTAAAATACCGGTTTAAAGTTTTCATTTGGGTTATAGAAAGGCTCAGTAAATGACAAATCATGGCATTTTCATATAGCATATTTTCTGGACTATACGTCGCTCCGGAGTACAAGTTGCATTGGCAAAAAAATGCATAATAAAGAAGAAAAAACATAAGTCGCACTGGACTACAAGTCACAAACTGAAGGAAACTGTCTACCTTGGCTTGGAAATCTGCTGGCAATTTTTGTGACGTTGTGGGCCTCACTCCGATAGAAAGAGGCGGGTTGCATTGCATGAAGCAGTAACACCAAGAAAGTCCTTCACACAGTCATTTATATTCATCTCCCTGAAAACTACTTGGCCATGGACACGCAACTGCACTGTTGATAAACCCTTCCCTAAGGCATGTTGCTCAAGCCCTCAAGTGCGAACTCGTTCCTCTAGCTGTAGCCATCTAGCTTTTAGCCTGCGATTAGCGTTTTTGTTTTCATTGCAGTAATAGTAATCTCCGCTTTTCTCCAGTCCCTCACAAGTTTCTTGTTCACTCCAAACTTTCTTCCGACTGCTCAATTACCATTTTCTGCTGCATATTTCACCACTCGCAGCTTGTAATCTGCAAAATAGGAATTTCTTTTTGGGGCCATTTCTTCAGTGGTACAGGATGAGCAGATACCCAAACCTAGACCCTCTAGTGGTTGTCAGTGTAAAAATAACAAACATGTGAAATTATGTTCATTATTATTATGACGAACAGAATTATATGTAATAATTTCACATATCAATCGCTCTGGAGTACAAATTGCACCTTCAGCCAAAGTATGAAAAAAAGTGTGACTTGTAGTCCAGGAAAAAAGTACAAAGCAAACTTATATTGTCTATATTTAAAAAGTAATAGTATAAGATAATATAATTTGACGCAAAACTATGCTGAGCAGATGTTAAGACCCAAAGTCTACCCCCCTGATGTTACAGACCTGATGTTAATGGCACCAATATTTAGGAAATGAAGGCTAATTTACTTTTAAAAAATCAACGGATTTGCGAACTCGGCCATTTTGAAAAGCCCCCCCCATTTTTAGCAATGAAAATTTTAATTTTAACATTTTAATCATGCAGATAATAACTTGCAAAAAATGTTTGAATAAACAAACTATACACAATCGAACATCAAAATATAGAGTAATAAGCATTTAAGCACCTCTTTTTAATTTAACTGACGCACGAAAAAGTATTTTTTGCATTTTAGCCATTTTAGTGTAAAATGCACTATCAAATGGTTTCATCAAGATGATTTACACTACTGTAACTTTTGAACCAATAATGCAATCTTAAAAAATGAGGATCATTACTTTGTTTTTTCTGTTCTCACAGTTATATGAGAGATTATTATATAAAACAAACAAAAAAAAAGCTTTGGGGTACCAACTACTAGATAAAGATGAATTCATTCATTAAATGCTAAAAATATACACAAGATGCATATTTATGTACCTAACTCTACTAACTCTAATGAATCTTCCTTAAATATTCAGCAGAAGCAAAACCTTGGTTTCCAATGGGAGATTGAAAGAAAGACAAATTAAAAGACTGCGGTATTTATATAAGGCCGAACATTATTTACTAACAAACTGTAGTCGAAGCTGTTCATCTCTAGAAGCAATTAGACTTGAAAATAAATTGAAGCTGAATTTGAATGTGTAGTTTCTATCCCTTTTGGTTTACATACAGTTGTCCAGACTCTTAATGGAAAAAGTGTCAGTTTGGTAACATTACCTTGTGCTCCAGAGGAGTAACACAGCAAAGTTTTTCTTTGTAACGCTCCGGTAGAAAGAACAGTACCTGCCCCAACACAGGGTAAACTGTACCTGGGGTCAAATCCTTCTCCTTCCAGGGTCCTTAACATGAGCACAGAGTAAAGGTGTGTTTATATGAGAAAATTAGAAAAAACTAATGAGAAAAAATACCCCAAAAAGATTACTTTCAGTTTCATACAGTTGCTCCTAATAATACACAATTAAGATTTAATTTCAAAAGTATTGATAACCCATAATGTCTAAGCAATTTTTAATTACTTTTTAACAAAAATGTTTAATATATAGATTTAGGCACTGCCTTAACGTGGAGTTCATGAAAGATACATACTATATACATAAGTGTCCAAGACTGGTGTTATGAGAGTAGCATGGTTCCTTTAAGGGCTGTTTTTATTTCTGCTTTAAAATGAACTTTAACTTCACATACCGGTGATAAAGCTGACCAACAGTCCCACCACTACAACTGTAGCCGAGTTGTGAGCACTGTACCACATGTAGGACAATGAATACAGAGCTTGCAGTCCACTGGGCCTACACAAACACAGTATTTCGTGATTTTATACCAATTCCAAATTATTTTTAGTTCAATTTATACTGGTGCTGAAAGCTTGTGAATGTGTTATTCATAAAAGAAGGCCGAATGAAACAACGTAATATTCATTCATTTACCAAACCAAGTAGTCTTTGTAGAGTTGTGAGAACGCTGTTCGTTTCAGACCCAACACATGCACAATCACTCACACCAAAGAACACAGAGCACCAATGTCCTGGGTTCAAGTCCCAAGGTCTGCAAGGGGGTTTGTGCGGGTCAGACATGCTAATTTCTACAGTGTCACCCAAGAAAAACATATTCTAATGTATTTACAGATGGGGAAAAAAATCTCATATTGACTATAAAGTATGTAATTGTTTGCTTTCATATCTTCTTTTGCAGTAATAACTAAATGTTTGTAGTGATTCTTGATCAGTCCTGTACATGGAATTGGAGGGACTCAAGTCCATTCCTCCATACAGAACAACTTCAAATTTGGGATGTTAGTGGGTTTCCTTACATGAACTGCTCACGCAACAATTCAATTTGATTAATTCAGGACTTCTACTCCAAGATGACTGTAATTAGAAAAATGCTGTGAATTATGTTTAAAGCTGTGAAGATTATGCTGAGATAGAGTCTTACTCTTCTATTATATCTAGGTAGAGTTGGCCCCCTACTGACGAAATTAATCTGTTCCAGTGCCTTTTTCGTGATGCGGAGGTTATCATTTTTAAAGGGTTGATGGGGTAGTCATGGGAGCCTTGGGACGAATCAGGTATTTTACATGTAAAATGCGGCCCGACTTACAAAACTCCCGCGTTACGAAAAAGGTGCTGGAACGGATTAATTTCGTAAGTAGGGGGCCGTCTGTAAATACATACATACATACATACATACATATATATATATATATATATATATATATATATATATATATATATATATATATATATATATATATATATATATATATATATATATATATATATATATATATATATATATATATATATATATATATACATACATATATATCTCCTTTTCCTTTCGGCTGCTCCCTTCAGGGGTCGCCACAGCAAATCATCCGCCTCCATCTCACCCTGTCCTCTGCATCTTCTTTTCTGACTCCAACGACCTTCACGTCTTCCTTCACCACATCCATAAATCTCTTCTTTGGTCTTTCTCTAAACCTTCTGCCTGGGAGTTCCAACCTCAGCATTCTATTGCCAATATACTCACTATCCCTCCTCTGTACATGTCCAAACCATCTCAATCTAGCCTCTCTGACTTTGTCTCCAAAACGTCTTACATGTGCTGTCCCTCTGATTTGCTCATTCCTGATCCTATCCATCCTCGTTACTCCCAGAGAGAACCTCAACATTTTCATCTCCGCTACCTCCAGCTCTGCCTCCTGCCTTTTCCTCAGCGCCACTGTTTCTAAGCCATACAACATCGCTGGCCTCACCACCGTCTTGTACACTTTTACTTTCATTCTTGATTCTTCAGTCATACTCTCCTATCGCACATCACACCGGACAATTTTCTCCAACCATTCCAGCCTGCCTGCACACGCTTCTTCACCTCTTTTCCACACTCTCCATTGCTCTGCATTGTTAAGCCTAAGTACTTAAAATCCTCCACCTTCCTTATCTCTGCTCCTTGTAACATCACCGTTCCTCCTGGATCCTTCTCATTCACACACATGTATTCTGATTTTCTGAGGCTAACCTTCATTCCTCTCCTTTCCAGGTCATATCTCCACCTCTCTAGATTTTCCTCCACTTGTTCTCTGCTCTCACTACAGATCACAATGTCATCTGCAAACACCATAGTCCATGGAGATTCTTGCCTAACTTCGTCTGTCAGCCTGTCCATCTCTATAGCAAACAAGAAGGGGCTCAGAGCTGACCCTTGATGCAGTCCCACCTCCACCTTGAATTTGTCGGTCACGCCGACAACACACCTCACCACTGTCTTCCATCTCTCATACATATCCTGCACCACTCTAACATACTTCTCTGCCACTCCAGATTTCCTCATGCAATACCACAGTTCTTCTCTTGGCACCCTGTCATATGCTTTTTCCAGATCCACAAAGGCACAATGCAGTTCCTTTTGACCTTCTCTGTACTTCTCTATTAACATCCTCAAAGCAAACATTGCACGTGTGGTGCTCTTTCTTGGCATGAAACCAAACTGTTGTTCACAAATGCTGACCTCTGCCCTTAGTCTAGCTTCCACTATTCTTTCCCATAACTTCATCATATGGCAAATCAACTTTATCCCTCTGTAGTTGCCGCAACTCTGCACGTCTCCCTTTTTCTTAAAAATGACTTATCCTCCACTCCTCCGACATCTGCTCACTCTCTAGGACTTTGTTGAATGTTCTTGTCAGAAAATCTACTGCTACCTCTCCAAGACACTTCCATACCTCCACAGGTATATCATCAGGACCAACTGCCTTTCCATTCTTCATCCTCTTCAATGCCCTCCTCACTTCACCCTTACTGATCTTTGCTACATCCTGCTCTCAATGGTCACCTCTTCTACTCTTTTTTTCTCTCTCTCATTTTCCTCATTCATCAGCTCTTCAAAGTACTCTTTCCATCTTCCCAGCAAACTTCTGTCATCAGTCAATACATTTCCCTCTCTGTCCTTTATCAACCTAACTTGCTGCACGTCCTTCCCATCTCTATCTCTCCGCTGTGCCAACTTGTATAGATCCATTTTCTCCCTCCTTACTGTCCAACCTATCGTAAGTCATCATATGCCCTCTGTTTGACCTTAGCCACTGCTACTTTCGCCTTACACTGTGTCACCCTGTACTCCTGTTTACTCTCTTTGTTCCTCTTAATGTCCCACTTCTTAGCTAACCTCTTCCTTTGTACGCACTCCTGCACTTCCTCAGTCCAAGTCTCCTTATTTACTTTCCTTCCAGAGGACACACTAAGTACTCTCCTCCCTGTGTCCCTGATCACATTTGCTATGGTTGTCCAGTCATTTGGAAGCACTTCCTGACCACCCAAGGCCTGTTTCAACTCCTCTTTGAAGACAACACTACACTCTTCCTTTTTCAGCTTCCACCACTTTGTCTTCTGCTCTGCCTTTGCCTTCTTCACCTTCCTCACTATCAGCGTCATCCTGCATACCACCATCCTATGCTGCTTGGCAACACTCTCACCCACTACTACTTTGCAGTCACTGGCTTCCTTCAAATTACATCGCCTGCACAAGATGTAGTCTACCTGTGTGCTCCTACCTCTGCTTTTATAAGTCACCCTATGCTCCTGTTTCTTCTGGAAGAAAGTATTCACCACAGCCATTTCCATCCTTTTTGCAAAATCGATCAACATCTGTCCGTCTGTGTTCTTGTTCTGGATATCAAACCTGCCCATCACTTCCTCGTCCCCTCTGTTGCCTGCACCAACATCTCCATTGAAGTCTGCACCAATGACCACTCTTTCACCTCTGGGGGTACTCTGAATCACTTCATCTAACTCACTTCAGAATCTCTCCTTCTCTTTTAGCTCACAGCCTGCCTGTGGGGCATAAGCACTAACAACATTGAGCAGCACACCTTCAATTTCTAACTTGAGACTCATCACTCTGTCTGACACTCTTTTCACTTCTAGAACATTCCTGACAAACCCCTCCTTCAAGATGACTCCTACTCCATTTCTCTTCCCATCCACACCATGATAAAACAGTTTAAACCCTGCTCCTAAGCTTTTAGCTTTGCTACCTTTCCACCTGGTCTCCTGAACACACAGTATGTCCACCTTTCTCCTCTGCATCATGTCAGCCAGCTCTCTATCTTTTCTTTGCATAGTTCCAACATTCAAAGTCCCTACTCTCAGTCCTAGACTCATGCCTTTCCTCTTCTCTCTTTGCCTACGGACAAGCCTCCCGACTCTCCTTCCTCGACGTCTTTGACCAACAGTAGTCCAATTTCCATCAGCACCCTGTTGATTGACTGCACTGATGGTGGTCGTTGTTCACCTGGGCCTCGACCGATCCGATATGGGGGTAATACTTCTGATTTGCAATATAAAAGTTTGGCATTGGTTTTAGGCCGGATGCCCTTCCTCACACAACCCTCTGCATTTCTCCGGGTTTGGGACCGGCATAAGGGGGAGAGGCACTGGTTAGTGCCCCCCCCCTCACCTCATGGCTGCATTTATATATATATATATATATATATATAGAGGATTTTCTGAGTAGATCCTTCCGTAGGAGAGTGCTCAATACTTTTTGGTAGAGCAAATTTGTGTATATATATATATATATATATATATATATATATATATATATACAGTGGTATGAAAAAATATCTGAACCTTTTGGAATTTCTCACATTTCTGCATAAAATCACCATCAAATGTGATCTGATCTTTGTCAAAATCCCACAGATGAAAAAACAGTGTCTGCTTTAACTAAAACCACCTAAACATTTATAGGTTTTCATATTTTAACGAGGATAACATGCAAACAATGACAGAAGGGGGAGGAATAAGTAACTGAACCTTCACATTTAATATTTTGTGCCCCCCCCTTTGGCAGCAATAACTTCAACCAGACGCTTCCTGTAGCTGCAGATCAGTCTGGCATATTGATCAGGACTAATCTTGGCCCAATCTTCTTTACAAAACTGCTGTAGTTCAGTCAGATTCCTGGGATGTCTGGCATGAATCGCTGTCTTGAGATCATGCCACAGCATCTCAATGGGGTTCAAGTCTGGACTTTGACTTGGCCACTCCAGAACGTGTATTTTGTTCTTCTGAAACCATTCTGAAGTTGATTTACTTCTGTGTTTTGGATCACTGGCTTGTTGCAGCATCCATCCACTTTTAAGTTTCAACTGTCTGACAGATGGCCTCAGGTTTTCCTGCAAAACATCCTGATAAACTTTTAAATTCATTTTTCCATTAATGATTGCAAGTTGTCCAGGCCCCGGGGCAGCAAAACAGCCCCAAACCATGATGCACCCTCCACCATGCTTCACGGTGGGGATGAGGTGTTGATGTTGGTGAGCTGTTCCATTTTTCCTCCGCACATGACGTTGTGTGTTCCTCCCAAACAATTCAACTTGGGTTTCATCAGTTCAGAAAATATTTTGCCAAAACTTCTGTGGAGTGTCCAAGTGCCTTTTTGCGAACATTAAACAAGCAACAATGTTTTTGTTAGACAGCAGTGGCTTCCTCCTTGGAGTCCTCCCATGAACACCATTCTTGGCCATTTACATATAGTTGATGTGTGCACAGAGATATTGGACTGTGCCAGTGATTTCTGTAAGTCTTTAGCTTCACCCTAGGGTTTTTTTTTTACCTCTCTGAGTATTCTGCACTGAACTCTTGGCGACATCTTTGGTGGACGGCCACTCCTTGGGAGAGAAGCAACAGTGCCAAACTCTCTCCATTTGTCGACAACTTCTCTGACTGTCGATTGATGAACATCCAGACTTTTAGAGATGGTTTTGTATCCTTTCTCAGCTTTCTACAAATCAACAATTCTTGATCGCAGGTCTTCAGACAGCTCTTTTGAGCAAGCCATGGTGCATATCAGACAATGCTTCTCATCAAGACAGTGCTTACAAGGTGTGTGTTTTATAGTGGGCAGGGCAGGTTTAAGCCACTCACACCAGTGATTGGGCACACACCTGACTTAAATTGGTAAAAATCGGTTTCAATTGCTCTTTAAGTCTCCTTCGGCAGAGGGTTCAGTTACTTATTCCTCCCCCCTCTGTCACTGTTTGCGTGCTATCCTCATTAAAATATGAAAACCTATAAATGTTTGGGTGGTTTCAGTTAAAGCAGACACTGTTTTTTCATGTGCGTTAGATCAGACCAAAGATCAGATCACATTTGGTGACTTTATGCAGAAATGTGAGAAATTCCAAAAGGTTCAGATACTTTTTAATACCACTGTGTGTGTGTATATATATATATATATATATATATATATATATATATATATATATATATATATATATATATATATATCCCCTGCCATCGTAGCTAGCTCACCACCAGGTGGTGATCGTTAAAAGATCAGCACTCCTCTTCACCCGAATGTCCAGAACATGCAACCGCAGGACTGATGACTCGACCACAAAGTCAATCATCGAATTGCGACCTATGGTGTCCTGGTGCCAAGTGCACTTATGGACACCTTTATGTTCGAACATGCCGTTCGTGATAGACAAACTGTGATGAGCACAGACGTCCAACAATGAAGCACCATTCAGGTTCAGACTGGAGAGGCCATATCTACTAATCACACCCTTCCAGATCACACTATCGTTGCCCACATGGACATTGAAGTCTCCCAAGACGAGTGAGTCTCCCAAGGAAGCGTTCTCCAACACAGCCCCTAAAGATTTTAAGAAGGGTGGGTACTCTGAACTATGATTTGGTGCATGAGCACAAATAACAGTCAGGACCTGTCCCCCCAACAGAAGGCGGAGGAAGGCTACCCTTTCGTCGACCGGGTAGAACCCCAATGTTTGAGCACAGAGACGGGTATATAAATAGATATATAAAATGAAATACTTTTAACCTTGTGGTGAGCCGACTTCGATGACGGGGAAGGCTTCCCTCCAGACCAGGCAGGGCCAAGCGTGTAATTAGGGTCTACTGGAAAGTCTGGCGGAGTCTCCTGACTGAGAGGCCTTTAACTCCCACCTCCGGCAGAGCTACAACCACGTCCTGGAGGAGGCAGGTGACATGGAATCCGAATGGGCCATATTTCGTGCATCCATTGTTGAGGCGGCAGACCATAGCTATGGGCGGAAGGTCATCGTGCTTATTGTGGCGATGACCCCCAAACCTGGTATAGTGGGCACCTGCGGTGATGGGGCCGTCCAACTGAAAAAGGAGGCCTATCGAGTCTTATTGGCTTGTGGGACTTCTAAGGCAGCGGACAGGTACCGGCAGGCCCAAATGTTCTACAGCCGAAGCTTTTGAGATGCAAAATCTCGGGCATGGAAGGAATTTGGTGACAGCCGCAAGAGTGATTATCGGTTGGCCTCAAAAAGGTTCTGGACCACCATCTGACGCCTCAGGAAGGGGAAGCAGTTCTTCACGAACACTGTTTTCAGCAGAGGTGGGGAGCTGATCACCTTGATTGGGGATGTCGTTGAGAGGTGGAAAGAATACCTTGCAAACCTCCTCAATGCCACCAGCACGCCCTCCATGGAGGAGGAAGACCCTGAGGGTTTGGGTGGGGGTCTGCCCATCACTAGAATGAAGGTCAGTGAGGTAGCCAAAAAGCTCCTCGGTGGTTGGGCACCAGGATTGGTTGAGATCCACACTGAATATCTCAGGGCTCTGGATGCTGTAAGACTGTCTTGGTTGACACGTGTCTAACATTGCATGATCATCGGGGGGCCGTACCTCTGGATTGGCAAACCGGGGTGGTAGTCCCCCTTTTTAAAAAGGGGGACCGGATGGTGTGTTCCAATTATCGGGGAATCACACTCAGCCTACATGTGGGAAAGTCTATGCAGGGGTACTGGAGAGGAGGATCCAACTGACAGTTGAACCTTGGATTCAAGAGGAACAATGTGGTGTTCCTCCTGGCCGTCGTAACACTCTTGACCAACTTTATACGCTCCACAGGATCTTGGAGGGGGCATGGGAGTTTGCTCTGGGAGTACGGCATCCCAGACCTGTTGCTACGGGCCATTCGATCGCTGTATCACCGGAGCCAGAGTTTGGTCCGTATTGGTAACAACAGATTAAATTCGTTTCTGGTGAAAGTTGGAGTCCACCAAAGCTGTCCTTTGTCACGGATTCTGTTCATAATTTTTATGGATAAAATTTCTCAGCGCAGCCGAGGCACTGAGGAGTTCTGGTTTGGTGGCCATCGGATCCTGTTTCTACTTTTTGCGGATGATGTTGTCCTTTTGGCTTCATCAAGCCGGGACCTCCAGCTCTCATTGGCGCGATTTGCAGTCAAGTGCTAAGTGGCCGGCATGAAAATCAACACCTCCAAGTCCAAGGTTCTCAGTCGGACAAGGGTGGAATACAACCTCTGGGTCAGGAATGAGATCCTGCCCCAAGTGGAGTTTAAGTATCTTGGGGTCTTGTTCACGTGTGAGGGAAGGATGGAGCGGGAAATCAGACTTTATAGTGATCCCTCACTACTTTGTGCTTCAGTGCATCATGGGGTTTTTCAAAAATATTCATCAAAAAATAAAAAAAATAAGGAAATGTAGGGAAAATAGGGGAAAAAGTTAAGGAAAATGACACAAAACAAGGCCAATTATGCAAAACAAAACACAAAAAAAGCCCCAAACAAACAAAAACAACCCAACTCTCTCCAACAAGACTACTTAAATTTTTTGTGAGATATGCATCCGAGTGTGTGCTCACACATATGTGAGGTGCTCCACCGAAAGTTGGCGCTTGTCGCAAGTGACACACGCGGCTTGTGAGACAAACTGCGGCTTATCCGGACTTCTGATCCTTCAAGTGAGCAAGTGATGGTTGAGTACTAAACAAGTATTCAACGCGCAGGTGCTCACTTGAAAGATCAGAAGTCCGGTTAAGCCGCGCTTCATCTCACAAGCTCCGTGTGTCACTTGCGACAAGCGCCTACTTTCGGTGGAGCGCGTCACATGTGTTGTATGCAAACTCACTCAAATTACAGTGATTACTATATGTTTGCCTAAACTCTGTTTTGGAGTGAGCAAGTGCGTATGTATTTTTATGTGCATATCTATTAATAGGGTATTCACAAGCAAATTAATTTCTATCGATTACAGTTCACTATATGTTCTCGGCATTACATACACTTACATACAGATACATACACACACACACACACACACACACACCATTGCACCTGAAAGCATGCTCAGATGTACCTGGGTTTTGCTGTAATAGATGTAATGATGGTCGTCGTGATGGCAGTTGTGTTACCCATGTCAGTGATGTTTGTAGTGTTAAAAACTGGTGATCCAGATGCTTGCATACGAGATACAAAGCTTCCAATACCAATCCAGAAAGCCATAACCAGTCCTGCTACCAAGCCACTCAGTGCTCCCTGGAAACAAACAATTCCATACTGCTGTAACGACCTGGACTATTTTTACTAATTCAAAAATATTTCTCTCCATTAATGTGATTGGACAGGAGTGTTTTCAATACATCCTATGTTTAAGAATAGAATCTTACAAAAAAAAACATTACTACACTTAATTTGGAAAGTCAGTCAATTATATATTAGCATGGCATCACTAGCTGTATAGCTTGGTCAATTTTGCCTTAATGTTTCAGTTAATCCATGAGAATTTATTGTTTATAAAAAGCTGTAGAAAAGTAATGTTGAAATGTCAGAACTGTGCTGTTGTAGTGAATATCAACACGTACTGTATGTGTAATAAGTGTACTTCAAAGTGTTCTTGCCCCATGCCCCATGCACATTACTCATCTGCGTTCTATACGCTATCATACTTGCATGGTTAACATTTTCAGAGTGATGAAGTCATCTCTGCTGTTGAGTATCTGGAAGCTGAATACCTTATTCCACAAAGGGAAAGTAAAGCTTGACCAACTTGGATCAAGTACACTGAAGTAACAGGAAACTTTGTTGAAAAACAATGCAAGAACCATCTCTGTTGTAAGATGTTTTCTGAGTAAGCCCAACAATTTACAAACAGCTGTTTGGCATAGAATAAGGATGGTGTGGGTTTACATAAGTGGCCAAAATCCCACAATTATGAAAAATAAACAGCCCTGTTGTTCATACATAACCCAGTTAACAGTGCTCTCCTTGAATAATTTTTGGATCACCAAAGTCAGAAACCCCCTGGACTCATAAGCAAGTAAGTAAACACATGTTTGCGCTATTAACAATATTAAGTTGTACAGTTGATCCAGACACTAATCTAGAATCCTGGAATTTAGCATTCATGTTATATATCCTACTGTGGGCAGTGGTGGTCTAGTGGTATCGGGCGCTGGATCGCTGATCCAAAGGTTGTGGGTTCAAGACCCACTCTCCACAAGGTTGTCACTGTCCCCCCAGTGTGGCTAACTGGGTTATCAAAGGCGGGCCATGTCTCTCACTGTCTATGGTGAGAGGCATGTAAAAGAACCATTGCTGACTTTCGTAAAGAGTAGGCTGCAAAGTCGTCAGCGTGTTTCTGTCCCTTGCTAAAAGGGTTGTGACAGGAAGGGCATCCGACATAAAAACCTGCCAAATCAAACGTGCGAATCAGATGATTCGCTGTGGCAACTCTCGAGTAAAAGGGAAAAAGCCGAAAGGAAGACAGACAGACGGTTATATATCCCACTGTACTACATGATGTACCAGTAAAACATAGCATTTTCATGAAGGTAAAATAAACAGGTGAGATCGAGATGAGAAGAGCCTTATCTTGTGAACTGGATTAATTATCATTTTTAATAATGGAACATTTTGAGCTAATCTAACTTGTGTAGCAGTCTTTGGCATTGTGTGAGAAGTAGTCTGTCCCCAGGAGATGATGGCTTCGAACAGTAGGGCTGGATGCATCATATCTGTGTCTTTGATTAACTCCACAGCCCAATTTTTGATCTGCAGATCTTCACACAAGTTGTAGATGGAATTTCTGCTGTACTGAGAGCAGACTGTGTGTCGCTTTTGTTGGTGAGCTTCAGTGTCAGCTCTAAGCTGATTTTCCACGGCAATGACTCCATTGCTTATAGCACTTCTCCAGGAGTTTGGATCTCAAGCTACCATTCCCCAAGTATCAACAGAGAAGACTTTTTCAAACCGTGATGTAAGATGTCCTTCTAATGGAGCTTGGGATAGCCTTGGAGCTTATTTCCTGCTGTTAGCGATCTGTGCAGCATGCCCTTGGCCAAGTGACCCTCCTTCATTTTGACAAAATGCCCAGTCCATCTTAGCTGGGCTTTCATGACTTGGGCAGAAGCAGCAGGCATCTTTGCGCCAGTAAGTACCTCTGTGTTAGGTATCTTGTCTCACCACAAGATCAAAGTCTTCTAGGAAAACACCACTTTTTAGTAAACGTGACATTTGGTGGACAGCTTGATGTGGACCAGAGACACTTATCCATTTTGCCAAGCTGGCCTAAATTTCCATGTCTAGACTTCCATTAACTGAGTTACAGCTGCCAAAGTAGCAGACGGTAGGAACAAGAACCGTGTTCAGGTGGATGTTTCTGATATAGAAAGATAGCTCCTCCATTGATCTTCCAGGTGGGGATTGACAAAGTACTTCTGTTTTGAGGCTGGTGGTTCATGCAAAGTTCATGGCAGCGGCAGAAAATCTTGATATTTCCTGTAGATCTTCCTGGTTGTGGGCAACCAGGGCACAATCATCAATAAATTGCAGATCATTAATAAGGATGGTCCATACCTTAATCTTGGCTTGCACTCTGGCTAGGTCTAATAGCCATCAGATCTAGTGTGTAAAAAGATTTCAGAATTCAGACCATTTTTAGTTTCATCTATTACTGAGGCAAAGATAAGACTATAGATATAAAAAATGGCCTTTGTGTCTGTTGAGGGTTTCCATTTTGATGGTTCCACTGTGCCAGATGTTGTACCCTCTGTCAGTATTGTTGATTTGTCAATGGCCAAAACTTGGAGTTTTGTTTGCTTGGACCATACACTACTGTTTTTACTGCCTTTTCTGCTCATCTAGACCAGTAGTGCTCTTCGCAGAGTGTACCTTGCCCAGGTAGACAAGCCTCTTGGATGGCTGCTATATCAATGTTATAACAGAGAAGCTCTCTTACTACCAGGGCTGTTCTCCATTCTGGACAGTCAGTGTTAGAGTTATCTCGTGGGGTTCTGACGTTTCATTAAGCCAGTCTCAAAATCATTGCTTTCCTTTTTTCTCGGCTGCAAAAGACGGACATCCCACCATTTTCAGTGTAATGACCAGGATGATGAAGAGAGAGCTTTGTTTAGGCCACCTTTTTTTGGCCCCTCCCTGAAGCAGGGTGAGCACTGCGTCCATAAACATGCCTATTCAGCTATGCAGCTACGACTTCCAGCTTGTCAGGTCCATAACCACTGGGCTTAGCCGTGAGAGTTCCATACTTTTGTAAGCAGTAGTGTATGCCGGAGTTGTTTTAGGTGAACAGGAGTTTCAGTCCTCCCTGAAGGCTGTGTAGGCTGGTGTTATCACCTCGTCGGGTGTACTCTCTTCGAGCCATGTTTCACAGAAACAGCATGGAGCAGACCTGTAGATCCCTCTGCGTTGCAATCCGAGCATGAAGTTGGGTCATCTTGTTTCACAGAGACTGAATATTTGCAAGCAGTATGACCGCTAACCAAGCGGTCATCATTCAGCTCCTCCCCGCCTGCCACGTCTCCACTTGGACTTATTGTTAACCAGGGTGCGGCTAGCATTGAGCTACCATAGCATATTAGCTCAGGATAGGAGTTGAGTGTGCTTATTTCTAAACATCCACTCTCAAAGCTGTAGTAGGGTCAACCGGTCATAGACAAGCATAGTGCAAAACATGAACAAATAAAACAACAAATAAAACAAATCAAAACAAACTAAGAAATAACATGACTCCGAGAACTCCGCCTGGGCTTATTGTTAGCTGGGATGCAGCTAGCATTGAGCTCCCATGGCATATTAGCTCAGGATAGGAATTCAGCGTGCTCAGTTCTAAACATCCGATCTAATAGCTGTAGTAGGGTCGCTTGGTTATAGACGAACATAGTGCAAAAAACAAAGAAAAAACAACATACAAAACAAATTAAAATGAACAAAGAAACAATTTGATTCTGAGAACTCCACGATGTCGCCCTCTAGGCAGTGCCACCTTGGAGTCAATGTAAAAGACATGAAGTAAGTTTATCCTTTTGATATCATTTGTTAAACATGCTACAGAACTTAAAATTTCACACACAAACATTCTAAACATTAAGTTGGATACTGCACTGAAATAATAATAGAAAAAGACTTTAATAAAACAGTTCAGATGACTATTCCTCTTCAGCCACTTCAGAGGAAAGTATCGTTTCTTCAGAAGAAATATCCAACGTTTTCTGTCACTTAGCCACACGTTTGAGTGGCATCATAGAGCTTAACTGGTAATTAAAACACACTAAAAAAAAGGCTCATTGGCAACTTGTGCGTGAATGAGGAAAAGGGGGCATTACATCATCTCAACCAATCAGCAGGAAGGAGGACAGCCATTGGCTGAAATTGAATGACGTGACAGTTGCTCGGCAAAACCGTGAATAGTAAAGGGCCTACTGCATTATATACATACATATATATATTATATATGCCCACTGGCTACAGTCTCCTCAAGTCTCCTTGTGTCTCTTCCAGTCTCTTCGAGTCTACTCCAGTCTCCTCGTGTCGCTTCGGGCAGATCATCCAAGTGGACTCATCTCAGCGGATCAACTCATCCAAGGTGAACCATGGAACACGCTTCACCTAAGTTTCGTTGGTCAGGACTTCATCGTCAAAGTCCATCAGCCCATGTGAGGATGTTCATCTTTTGTTTCTTTCGCCGTGTTGGATGGCAAGCCTTTCCCTGCCAGCACATGTACCATCTCTAAATTTACCCTGCTGCGGGTGCTTGGTGACTATAGGACCTTTTGTTAATTTGTATGTGGTTAGTTCTAAGTTGTAAGCTATGAATTTTGTCTTATTTTGTTCATATTATTAAATTGTACATAGTTTATGTCGTGGTCTGTCATGCTTTGGTGGTTTCACGGGGCAATTTCAATCCTCTAAATTTTTCTATCCGTAACAAGTGGGGGCTTGTCCAATCGAATCCATTAGGCATACGTATCAGTAAGTAGAGGTGCATTTTACATGTGAAACGCTTGATTTGTTCCAAGGCTCCCAAGACTACCACATAAACCCTTTAAAAATGATAAAAGTACACCAATTTCGTATGAAATATGTCTTAAAAGTAAAAGAAAATTATTTACCTTTTTTTTTAATCTCTCGAACTACCAATGCGACACTTTAAAGTCCGGGGGTTGCTGGTCTGAAGAACCCTCATCCCCACCCCCACCCTCCTTTACAAGGTCCTTAAATATGGCGGTTGCTTTCTCCGAAATAATTGCCTCCGCCACTGTATATCCGCTTTTAATGCCTCCTTCTGCTTCAATATCATTCCGAAATAATCGTCTCCGTCACTGTATCTCCGCTTTTAAAATCCCGATTGTAGAGGGGTTTCGGCCATACTCCTTTGCAATTTCGCTGAACCGCATCCCACTTTCGTATTTTTTTATTATCTCCTGCTTCACTTCGATTGTTAATGGAGCCCGCTTCTTCTTTTCACCTTCACCTTCTTGGGGTCCATGATGGATAACAAAATACAATGCTGCAATGATCACGCTCAAAAAACTCACGAGCCAACAGTCCTGTTCAACTCTCCTTCACAAACAAACAGGACGTGACAAACAGGAACTATGGGTACAGTTCAGCTCCCGCCTGGCCAATGGGAGGCCAGCGGGGCAAAATGTTGGAGGACAGCCAATGAGACAGTAACTCGCGCATTATTTGAATGTTGTAATGGCGGGTTTGAATTTTTGAATGCCGCTTTTCGTAAAAAGAGGTTGTTTTCATAAAAAGAGGATGGAAATTTAGAAAAAATGTTTTTCGTAACCTGGATTTTTCGTATTCAAAGGTTTTCGTAATTAGAGGGCCGACTCTTCATTCGTGGGAGGGGCCAGAACCAAACCCCTGCAAATAACGAGGGCCTACTGTATTCTTCAATGTTGCTCATCTGTTTATCACGTCATCACATTGATGTGCCACTGTAATGGTGTAGTTCACTGAACGAGCTCTAATCTACAACTTAGCATCACACATCCGATTGGATACTGATTCTTGATTTAATTTAATTTCTATATTATTATTACATATGCATCATGTGCAGTACCCTAAAAGAAGTCTTTCATCTCGAGCCAATACACAGCAATGCTGATAATTCAGAACAAAAGCACCCTTGCTTGTACATTATTGCTTAATCACATTAATGCTTCTTCAAGATCAATGTTTTAGTTGATAAAAAGGGAAAGATACTTACAGTAGGGTTGGCCCAGGGAAAGAACATGCCTAGACAGAAGAGGCCAAGAAGAGGTCCACCAACCATTCCAAAAATACTGAGTGCTGCCTAATAGGATCACAAACGAAAGAATTAGGAAAAAATCAAATGATTATATTTCTAAAATTATTTTTAAATTGTATTAAAACATACTGAAATAAGTCCAGCAAAAAATAGCACACTCCAGACCATACTCAAGGGTGCATGAAGTAGGTAGTAGCCAACTAAATAAACAGCTTGATAAATAACATTTTAAAAGTAAAAAAGTCTACACATATCCAATGACAAACTTCTATAGCAGGGCTGACCAGTCTTGTTCCCTGTGACCAACATTCCTGAAGACATTCAACTCCAACCCTAATTATGGCCATTTGATCCTTACAATCATCTAATCAAGACTTAAGACTTGGAAATGAAGACTTAAAACAATGATTGGATTTGTACGATCGGCCCCATTAGGGTTGTAGTTAAAATCTTTAGGAAGGAAGATCACCAAGAACAGGATTGGGGCACCCCTGTTTTAATCTTTCAACCTAAACGAGTTTTCTGCCCACGACTGTCTCTATAGTCTGCATGCTTTAATATATTTTCCTTTAACATGGAATGATCCTGGAGGCACAATGGTGTCAGCATGTTCACCTCACAGCAAACAGAGTTTGCTCCCTTTCCTTGCACTTGTGTGGGTATGCTTCGGGTACTCCAGTTTCCACCATAATCCAAAGACATGCATATTAGGCTGACTGGCTGTTCTAAACTGACCATAGGTTTAAGTGTGATTTGTTGTGTGTGTTGGCCCAGTAAATGGTCTACCAAGCTGTTCATGATGTACCCTGCCTTCGTCCAGTGTTAGCTGAAATACGAATGTATTTCAGCACCTGGTAGGATTAATCGGTTATGTGCCCACCATGCATCTCCCTGGTATCATCTATCCTGCCAGATGTTATTAATGGGTTGGACAGTTCTGCATCCAATTGTAGTCCTTTCAGCATCTCCTAAGTTGTTTTACTTACTTGATAGAGAACAATAATTTCACAACGAAAACACTAATACCTTTTCAACAACCATGGGAGAAGGTACTCACTGCATCAGTTAAGATAAAATGTTAAAAAAAAAAAACATTATACACTTCAGTAATTATCCAATCGATGGCTCTCAAGTATGTGATCATTTAAATCCCGGTGATTACTGTATTGGCCGTGCACAAAACTGTCAGTCATTTACAGCAGGAAATAATGTTTTTATACAAAAATAACACACTTCTAACCAATTAGGTTTGAGTGTGCAGCCACATTGTTGTAAAATTAAAACCATGAGTTAACATTACACATTTAATTAAAAAAGGCAGTAAGCAAGAAAAAAAGTGTAATTAACATCACTTAAAAGCAACAGTCTATCATGAACTCGGACTGTCGGGAGAAGAAGATCAATCTGGATAGCAACATGATTGGAACCAAAGCGAAGGCTTTGAAAAATAAGCGTAGCTCCGAACGACGAAGATAAACCTCAGCCTAGTACCAGTACCTCTGAATGTAGTTTTGCTGCCAGCAAGGGCTGGTTTAAAAACTTTAAGAAGCGGTACGGCCTACAGAGTGTTTCGCTGTATGGGTAGGCCTCCTCAGCAGACCACGTGGCAGCCAAACGGTACGTCGAGGTAGAGTTTCTGAAAATAATCGAAGAGAATGGTTATCTTCCGGAACAAGTGTTCAATATGGATGAGACTGGTCTCTTTTGGAAGAGGATGCCTTCCCGGACATTTTTGTACAAAGATGAAAAGGCCAGGGTTTAAGGCACATAAGGATCGCCTCACGTTCATCATGTGTGGGAATGCTGCTGGATTCATGATAAAGCCTGCCTTAATCTACAGGTTCAACAGTCCTCATGCTTTGAAAAACAAGATCAAAGCCTTGCTGCCTGTCTACTGGATGAGCAACAAGAAAGCATGGATCATGAAAGCCCTCACAAATGAGTGGTTTTTGAACTGCTTTATCCCAAGCACGAAACTCTACCTCGCTGAAAGGGGGCTGCCCTTCAAGGTCCTCCTCGTAATGGACTGTGCAGGAGGACATGCAACCGACCTCCATTATGAAGGGGTTAAAGTGGAGTTCCTGCCCCCCAACACCACTTCTCTCATTCAACCTATGGATCAGGGGGTTATTCGGGCCTTCAAGGCCCTCTACACAAGATCCACAATGCAGGGCCTCATCTCATCAATCGACGAGGACAACCAGCAATTCAGCATCAGAGAGTATTGGCGCTCGTACAACATTGCCACATGTCTGACCAACATCCAGAATGCCATCAGTGATATGAAAGAAAAAACAATTCTTTCAAGCTGGAAAAATTTGTGGCCACTCATGATTATGAGGGATTAACGCCTGAGGAGATTCATCACTCAGCTGTAGATAAGGCCGTGAAGCTGGCTCGGTCGGTAACCACTGAAGGCTTCTCAGACATGACGACGGAGGACGTCAACACACTACTCGAGTGCCACTCAACCCCCCTAACTGATGAGGACCTCATTGAAATGACCAAATCGGGGAGTGAGGAAGAGGAGGCAGAGGACGACAATGAGGATGACGAGCGTAGTCTAACTTTGAGATATCTGCAAGAGATTTTCAATGTGGCACACAGTTTGCAACAAAGGGTCCAGGAGATTGATGACAACATAGTCAGAGCCATCAAATTTGGCAATCGTCTTGACGGTGTCATGTCCTTGTGCAAAAAAAGAAACAGCAGTCACAACTCCCCATCACCATGCTCCTTGTGTGCCGAAAACCTCCCACAGAAGCTTCTCCTGCTGCCTCTACACCTCCTGCTCATACCGCGCCTCCTGCTGCCCCTTCGACTTCCGTCGATGATCCAATGCCTCTCAAATCTGACGAAGAGGCATGATCGGACTTGCAATATCCATCATCGTCATTTTCACTTTTTCACCCAAGGTCTGGAATCGGCCCTTCTTCACAATGTTCCTCAGGGTCCGGTCACCTCTTCTGGTTGTGCAGCGTTTTCTGCCACTTTTTCCTTCCCACAGACGTCCCACTGAGGTGTGGTTTTGAGTAATGAACCAGGCTGGGAGTCTTAAAAAGCCTCAGGAATCTTTTGCAGGTGTTTAGAGTTAATTGGTTGATTCAGATGATTAGGTTAATAGCTCATTTAGAGTACCTTTTCATGATGTTTTTTGAGATAGGAATTTTGGGTTTTCATGAGCTGTATGCCAAAATAATCAGTATTAAAACAATAAAAGACCTGAAATGTTTGAGTTGGGGTGCAATGAATCTAAAATATATGAAAGTTAAATTTTTATCAGTACATTACAGAAAATAATGAACTTTATCACAATATGCTAAATTTTTGAGAAGGACTAGTATATTATATGCATTTTACAGACATGATCATGTCAACTTAACTAGGCTCTAGTTTCAGAGAAAAAGAGCAGTTGTAGAGGTGCTCTCAAGTAGTTACAAAAACGGCCACAAATGCCATCTAAAAATGGCTAATCAAAAATATTTATTGTTGTATTACACTTTTTGCATGCTAAGCACTGTAATTAAAGTGAGTAGTCCATACCTGTAACACAGAGCCCATTAGAGAAGCAATGTAAGCCATAGCTAGACACACCAGTCCATATCCAAGAGCTGAGACAGAGCAAAGAGAAACCTTCATCATAAAAGTCCTTAACATTTTTGTGTAATAACTAATATTTTACACCTCCAATATTCACAAATCACAGGAAAAATACTACACATCTCATATTCGAAACGTTCTGGTACTAAGTTTACATTCATCGGTATGTTCAATCTAATATTATTATTATTATTATTATAATAAATACAATTTAATATGTCAATAATAATAATAATCTTCTTCTTCTTCTTTTACTTTCGGCTGCTCCCTTCAGGGGTCGCCACAGCAAATCATCTGCCTCCATCTCACCCTGTCCTCTGCATAATCTTTTCTGACTCCAACGACCTTCATGTCTTCCTTCACCACATCCATAAATCTCTTCTTTGGTCTTCCTCGAGGCCTTCTGCCTGGTAGTTCAAAACTCAGTATCCTACTGCCAATATACTCACGATCCCTCCTCTGTACATGTCCAAACCATCTCAATCTTGCCTCTCTGACTTTGTCTCCAAAACATCTTACATGGGCTGTCCCTCTGATATACTCAATTCTGATCCTATCCATCCTCGTTACTCCCAGAGAGAACCTCAACATTTTCATCTCCGCTACCTCCAGCTCTGCCTCCTGCCTTTTTATCAGTGCCACTGTTTCTAAGCCATACAACATTGCTGGCCTCACCACCGTCTTGTACACTTTTCTCTTCATTCTTGCCGATACCCTCCTATCACACATCACACCAGACACTTTTCTCCAACAATTCCAGCCTGCTTGCACACGCTTCACCTCTTTTCCACACTCTCCATTGCTCTGGATTGTTGAGCCTAAGTACTTAAAATCCTCCACCTTCGTTATCTCTGCTCCCTGTAACATCACCGTTCCTCCTGGGTCCTTCTCATTCACACACATGTATTCTGATTTTCTGAGGCTAACCTTCATTCCTCTCCTTTCCAGGGCATACCTCCACCTCTCTAGATTTTCCTGCACTTGTTCTCTGCTCTCACTACAGATCACAATGTCATCTGCAAACATCATAGTCCATGGAGATTCTTGTCTCACCTCGTCTGTCAGCCTGTCCATCACCATAGCAAACAAGAAGGGGCTCAGAGCTGACCCTTGATACAGTCCCACCTCCACCTTAAATTCGTCGGTCACACCAACAGCACACCTCACCACTGTCTTACATCTCTCATACATGTCCTGCACCACTCTGACATACTTCTCTGCCACTCCAGACTTCCTCATGCAATACCACAGTTCTTCTCTTGGCACCCTGTCATATGCTTTTTCCAGATCCACAAAGGCACAATGCAGTTCCTTCTGACTTTCTCTGTACTTCTCTATTAACATCCTCAAAGCAAACATTGCATCAGTTACTGACTTCCTTTAAATTACATAGCCTACACAAGATGTAGTCTACTTGTGTGCTCTTACCTCCGTTTTCATAAGTCACCCTATGCTCCTGTTTCTTCTGGAAGAAAGTATGCACCACAGCCATTTCCATCCTTTTTGCAAAATCGATCAACATCTGTCCTTCTGCGTTCCTGTCCTGGATACCAAACCTGCCCATCACTTCCTTGTCCCCTCTGTTGCCTGCACCAACATGTCCATTGAAGTCTACACCAATGACCACTCTTTCACCTCAGGGGGTACTCTGCATCACTTCATCTAACTCACTTCAGAATCTCTCCTTCTCTTTTAGCTCACATCCTGCCTGTGGGGCATAAGCACGAACAACATTGACCATCACGCCTTCAATTTCTAACTTGAGACTCATCACTCTGTCTGACACTCTTTTCACTTCTAGAACATTCCTGACAAACTCCTCCTTCAAGATGACTCCTACTCCATTTCTCTTCCCATCCACACCATGATAAAACAGCTTAAACCCTGTTCCTAAGCTTTTAGCTTTGCTGCCTTTCCACCTGGTCTCCTGAACACACAGTATGTCCACCTTCCTCCTCTGCATCATGTCAGCCAGCTCTCTACCTTTTCTTTGCATAGTTCCAACATTCAACGTCCCTACTTTCAGTCCTAGACTCATGCCTTTCCTCTTCTCTCTCTGCCTACGGACACGCCTCCCGCCTCTCTTTCTTCAATGTGTTCGACCAACAGTAGTCCAATTTCCATCAGCACCCTGTTGATTGACAGCACTGATGGCGGTCGTTGTTAACCCGGGCCTCGACCGTTCCGGTATGGGGGTAATACTTCTGATTTGCATCATAAAAGTTTGGCATTGGTTTTATGTCGGATGCCCTTCCTGACACAACCCTCTGCATTTCTCCGGGCTTGGGACCGGCATAAGGGGGAGAGACACTGGTTAGTGCCCCCCCCCACCTCATGGCTGCATTGTCAGTAATAATAATCAACAACTACAACTACAATAACAACAACAATAAAGCAAGTATGAACGGTAATGTGAGTACTGGTGGTGAACTAAGACAAAATTTCACCCTTTGTCAGGTATTTCAAGCAGATCAGGCAGTTAAAACCACAGAGGGCCAACCTCACCATGAATCAGTATGCGGGAGAGAATGCAACACAGTAATAAATGCTTCACAAAAGTACCCATTAATAAGTATTACTAAATTAATTAATAATGGAGGCAGTGGTGGCCTGGTGGTTGGGTGCTGGATTACTGATCCCAAGGTCGGGGTTTCAAGCCCCACTGTCAACGGGTTGTCACTGTCCCCCCAGGTGCCGCTAACTGGCTTATCAAAGGCGGGCCATGTCTCTCACTGTCTGTGGTGAAAAGCATGTAAAAAGCATTGCTGACTTTTGTCAAGAGTGACTGCATAGCCGTCAGTGTGTCTCTGTCCAGGGTGTGCACTGTCAGGTGAGTCAGCTAAGACTGACTCCAGCCTCCCCGCGACAATAATTGAGATTACGCGGTTCACAAAATGAAGTGTAAGGATCTAAGTAATTATTTTTGAAGGTTCCCATTCACTAATGAATAGCCTGTGTGTTTTATATTCCATTATCAGTTCATTTTGGACAAATATGGGCAATTTCACTCTTGAATTTGGATTTATCACTTGATATGAAATGGTTTGCACCGAGATATTCCACTGCCCAATAGGTATTTTTGTTCACTTTGTTTTGTAGAAACATTATTTTAAATTTGAACAGTTCAAATTCAATTACTAATGAAATTAGAAGGGTTTTAGTGTTCTATTTTTGTACATTTGTGTCACTTGGCTGTATTAAGTTGCCATCATGTATATTCAACCAACTAAAACAAGATATCTTACTTAATTTTGTTGTTACTTTGTATGTCTATTTCATGGTAAAATCCAAGTGTTTGTGTCGAACTGTTTTGTATGCATTTGAGACCCAAGCTTTCACTGAGATTGGTAAAATTCCACCAATAAATGTCCTCTCTGAACAAAACATTTTGTAATGTAGTTAATGTGATATTACAAGGCAATGTGTGTGAAATGTGCAGTTGTAAACATTACAATCCTCAAGCATTTCAAGGGATTTTACAATTTGATTACACATTGGACAGCTTCGTCCAATTGTTCTGTTTTTTTAATACTTTTGAAATACTACTTGACTTTCATATTTGTAAAGCCTACTAGTGTCTTTAGTATAACCTAAATTCATGGTGGTGTCCAATTTCCTTCTTGTGTGGTGCCTGTAATATTTACGAACCTACTTTCCATCAAATGTCCACTCTGAAACAAACTATCATTGTATACTCTTGTCACTTTTTAAAATAAATAGACATGTGTGCAAAAGGTATAACAAAGAAAATTGAATTAGTAAAGTAACACAGTTGTGTTCAAAATAATAGCAGTCAGATATCATTAACCTAGGATGTTAATAGAGAACTACAGAGAAGATCAGAGGGAGCTGCATTGTGTCATTGTGGATCTGGAAAAAGCATATGACAGGGTGCTGAGAGAGGAACTGTGGTATTGCATGAGAAGTCTGGAGTGGCAGAGAAGTAGATTAGAGTGCTGCAGGACATGTATGAGAGATGCAGGATAGTGGTGCGGTGTGCTGTCGGCATGACAGAAGAGTTCAAGGTGGAGATGGGACAGCTTCAAGGATCAAGTCTGCGCCCCTTCTTGCTTGCTATGGTGATGGGCAGGTGAGGTTAGACAAGGGAGACATTGGGAGGAGTGTTGCACCGGCAGGTTGCACCTCACATGAGCTCTGAGAATAATGTCGAATTTCTCAGGTTGTACCTTTCTCTACCACCTCAGGTTTGGTACACTAGGGTACTATGTTGTTCTTATTTCAAATCTTTGATGTACGAGTCCTTCTCAAAAAATTAGCATATTGTGATAAAGTTCATTATTTTCTGTAATGCACTGATAAACATTAGACTTTCATATATTCTAGATGCATTGCACACCAACTGAAATATTTCAGGTCTTTTATTGTTTTAATACTGATGATTTGGCATATAGCTCATGAAAACACAAAATTCCTATCCAAAAAATTAGCATATTTCATCCGACCAATTAAAAAAAAAAAGTGTTTTTAATACAAAAAAGTCAGCCTTCAAATAATTATGTTCAGTTATGCACTCAGTACTTGGTCGCGAATCCTTTTGCAGAAATGACTGCTTCAATGCGGCGTGGCATGGAGGCAATCAGCCTGTGGCACTGCTGAGGTGTTACGGAGGCCCAGGATGCTTCGATAGCGGCCTTAAGCTCATCCACAGTGTTGGGTCTGCTGTCTCTCAACTTTCTCTTCACAATATCCCACAGATTCTCTGTGGGGTTCAGGTCAGGAGAGTTGGCAGGCCAATTGAGCACAGTAATACCATGGTCAGTAAACCATTTAGCAGTGGTTTTGGCACTGTGAGCAGGTGCTAGGCACCCCAGACCAGCACTGACGGTGGGTACTTGACACTGGACTTCAGGCATTTTGGCATTTCCTTCTCCCCAGTCTTCCTACAGACTCTGGTACCTTGATTTCCGAATGACATGCAAAATTTGCTTTCATCCGAAAAAAGTACTTTGGACCACTGAGCAACAGTCCAGTGCTGCTTCTCTGTAGCCCAGCTCAGGCACTTCTGCCGCTGTTTCTAGTTCAAAAGGAGATTGATCTGGGGAATGCGGCACCTGTAGCCCAGTCCACTGCTTCCACAGGTCCCCCAAGGTCTGGAATTGGTCCTTCTCTACAATCTTCCTCAGGGTCCAGTCACCTCTTCTGGTTGTGCAGTGTTTTCTGCCACACTTTTTCCTTCCCACAGATGTCCCACTGAGGTGGCTTGATAGAGCACTCTGGGAACAGCCTATTCGCTCAGAGATTTCTTTCTGTCTTACCCTCTTGCTTGAGGGTGTCAATGATGGCCTTCTGGACAGCAGTCAGGTCGGCAGTCTTACCTATGATTGCGATTTTGAGTAATGAACCAGGCTGGGAGTTTTTAAAAGCATCAGGAATCTTTTGCAGGTGTTTAGAGTTAATTGGTTGATTCAGATGATTAGGTTAATAGCTCGTTTAGAGTACCTTTTCATGATATGCTAATTTTTTTTTTTGATAGGAATTTTGGGTTTTCATGAGCTGTATGCCAAAATCATCAGTATTTAAACAATAAAATACCTGAAATATTTCAGTTGGTGTGCAATGAATCTAAAATATATGAAAGTTGAATTTTTATCAGTACAATACAGAAAATAATGAACTTCATCACAATATGCTAATTTTTTGCGAAGGACTAGTATTTTCAGAAATGTTGACCTATTTTTTGTACCATGTATCTGAACCCAAGCTAAGCTAGGATAAGCTAAGCTAGGCTAAGCTGACTGAAGGCTGCGCAGGGTATTGTTGTGTACAACAACAGTTGTGTAATCAGGCTATCAAGCCCCAGCAAGACGACTCTGCCTACAAGCCTGCTGATTGCTGACCACCATGAACTCTGTGCTTGGAATATGTGCATGGCTCTTACTAATTTTTATACATATTCACCTTCTGACATTCTTTCATGTAATAATGGGAGAAATCAGAAAATTACGCTGGAAACCCTTCATACTCTTAGGAAGTTGGGAATATGCAGTGTAAAGAAAACTCGTCGAGGACGCAAAAATGTGTCAAGAAAGTTGAGTGTCAGCATCTGCCACACATTTCAAGAACACAACATCCGAATGGGCGTTTTGAATGCAAGATCTGTGAAGACCGACCTGTACCATAACAGCAAGGCTCAAGCAATCTGTAGCCTGGTACAGGACAACAAGCTGGATGCTCTAGCAATCACAGAGACATGGCTGAGACAAGGTGAGACTGATTCTCTTACTGTGGATAGACTTGTACCTTCAGGTTACAAATTCAAACAGATCACCTGACATCATAAACGTGGAGGAGGTATTGGCTTAATATACCATGAAATGCTCTCTTGTCGACTGCTGGACATTGAGACTGACCAAACAATTTTTGAACTTTTACCACTTCAGCTCACCACTGACAATCAATGCCTGAACCTGCTGATACTCTACAGACCCCCCCCCAAAATACACCAGTTTTCTTTGCAGAGTTTGTATGTGGAGATTTCAATTACCACAGCTTCTCACTAGGAAGAGAAGAAGTGAATGGACACCTAAAACAAGGGCCACATTATAATGGCAAAAAAAAAAAACAAAGAGAAGAGCTAATGCTACACAAACTGCTGAAACTGGATATTATAGGCGTCACCACACAATGTGTTGCAGCATAATGTTTATGCATTAAAAATAGTTAGCTTGACAGCATATGACATGTTTAAAAAAAAAAAAAAAAAAAAGATAATTTGTAAATAAATAAAAATAATAAAAGTAAATGTCCATGTTTAACAAGTAGCTCCTTGTATCTTATTTACTGCATTTAAAATTGAGTTCAAGTTGTATAAATACTGCTCTCTTGTGGGTGGAGAGTTGAAACTGCTCACCAAGGCCCTTGGAAAGCAGCGTGGCCCGAGTTTCAGTCATAGCAGGATAAAAGGGCTTGATCAGATCTTCCAAGGTAACTGTTGCCAGGGAATTGAAGGCAGAAGAAATTGTGCTACAGTAAAAATAGAGGGGAAAAAAACAATCACAGCCAAAAATTAAACACATATTGACTTTTTTTTTTGAGAATTCATTAATGTCAAGCCTTTACCTAAGAGCACCACTGAAAAGGCAAGCAACAAACAGTCCAGGTAAACCAGGCAGTTCTTTGAGTACATCCATCACAAAATATAACACCATCTACAGAGAGAGAAATTAAACCATTAATCATGAACATCATCAAACAATATCTAGTAATGGCAGATCAGTGCAAATTAACTTGTAATATGATCATACTATCTGTTATGTATGAGAACTTTTTAATTAGAAATTTTTCATTTTTCATTGTGTTGATTCTCTGATTAATGCCCTCTTTGCGATGGCTGTGAATTTTGGTAGGTAGAACTCTCTTGGCAGGCTTGTTGTGGTACCATGTTCTTTCCATTTGACGATGATGGATTTGATGAATGCAGCCATGGGGTGGGGGGGGGCACTAACCAGTGTCTCTCCCCCTTATGCCGGTCCCAAGCCCGGATAAATGCAGAGGGTTGCGACAGGAAGGGCATCCGGCGTAAAACTTCTGCCACATTTAAAAATGCAAATGATCAATACAGAATTCATACCGGATCGGTCGAGGCCCGGGTTAACAACGACCGCCATCAGTGCTGTCAACCAACAGGGTGCTGATGGAAATTGGACTACTGTTGGTCGAAGACGTCGAAGAAGGAGAGGCGGGAGGCGTGTCAGTAGGCAGAGAGAGAAGAGGAAAGGCATGAGCCTAGGACTGAGAGTAGGGACTTTGAATGTTGGAACTATGAAAGGAAAAGATAGGGAGCTGGCTGACATGATGCAGAGGAGGAAGGTGGACATACTGTGTGTTCAGGAGACCAGGTGGAAAGGTAGCAAGGCTAGAAGCTTAGGAGCAGGATTTAAGATGTTTTTTCATGGTGTGGATGGGAAGAGAAATGGAGTAGGAGTCATCTTGAAGGAGGGGTTTGTCAGGAATGTTCTAGACGTGAAAAGAGTGTCAGACAGAGTGATGAGTCTCAAGTTAGAAATTGAAGGCATGATGGTCATTGTTGTTAGTGCTTATGCCCCACAGGCAGGGTGTAAGCTAGAAGAGAAGGAGAGATTCTGGAGTGAGTTAGATGAAGTGATGCAGAGTACCCCCAGAGGTGAAAAAGTGGTCATTGGAGCAGACTTCAATGGACATGTTGGTGCAGGCAACAGAGGGGACGAGGAAGTGATGGGCAGGTTTGGTATCCAGGACAGGAACACAGAAGGACAGATGTTGATTGATTTTGCAAAAAGGATGGAAATGGCTGTGGTGAATACTTTCTTCAAGAAGAAACAGAAGCATAGGGTGACTTATGAAAGTGGAGGTAAGAGCACACAGGTGGACTACATCTTGTGTAGGCGATGTAATTTGAAGGAAGTCAGTGACTGCAAAGTAGTAGTGGGCGAGAGTGTTGCCAAACAGCATAGGATGGTGGTGTGCAGGATGACACTGATGGTGAGAAAGGTGAAAAAGGCAAAGGCAGAGCAGAAGACAAAGTGGTGGAAGCTGAAAAAGGAAGAGTGTCGTGTTGTCTTCAAGGAGGAGTTGAAACAGGCTTTGGGTAGTCAGGAGTGCTTCCAGAGGACTGGACAACCACAGCCAATGTGATCAGGGAGACCGGTCGGAGAGTACTTGGTGTGTCCTCTGGAAGGAAAGTAGATAAGGAAACTTGGTGGTGGAATGAGGAAGTGCAGGAGTGTGTACAAAAGAAGAGGTTAGCCAAGAAGAAGTGGGACATTGAGAGGACCGAAGAGAGTAAACAGGAGTACAGGGAGAAACAGTGTAAGGCGAAGGTAGCAGTGTCAAAGGCCAAACAGAGGGCGTATGATGACTTGTATGATAGGTTGAACAGTAAGGAGGGAGAAAATGATCTATACAGGTTAGCACAGCAGAGAAATAGAGATGGGAAAGACATGCAGCAAGTTAGAGTGATAAAGGACAGAGAGGGAAATGTATTGACTGATGACAGAAGTGTGCTGGGAAGATGGAAAGAGTACTTTGAAGAGCTGATGAATGAGGAAAATGAGAGAGAGAAAAAAAGAGTAGAAGGGGTGACCGTTGAGGACCAGGAAGTAGCAAAGATTAGTAAGGGAGAAGTGAGGAGGGCATTGAAGAGGATGAAGAGTGGAAAGGCAGTTGGCCCTGATGACATACCAGTTGAGGTATGGAAGTGTCTAGGGGAGGTAGCAGTAGATTTTCTGACAAGAATATTCAACAAGGTCTTAGAAAGTGAGCAGATGCCAGAGGAATGGAGGAGAAGTGTGCTTGTGCCCATTTTTAAGGACAAGGGAGATGTACAGAGTTGTGGCAACTACAGAGGGATAAAGTTGATGAGCCATACAATGAAGCTATGGGAAAGAATAGTGGAAGCAAGACTAAGGGCAGAGGTCAGCATTTGTGAACAACAGTTTGGTTTCATGCCAAGAAAGAGCACCACAGATGCAGTGTTTGCTTTGAGGATGTTAATAGAGAAGTACAGAGAAGGTCAGAAGGAGCTGCATTGTGCCTTTGTGGATCTGGAGAAAGCATATGACAGGGTGCCAAGAGAAGAACTGTGGTATTGCATGAGGAAGTCTGGAGTGACAGAGAAGTATGTTAGAGTGGTGCAGGACATGTATGAGAGATGTAAGACAGTGGTGAGGTGTGCTGTCGGTGTGACAGAAGAGTTCAAGGTGGAGGTGGGACTGCATCAAGGGTCAGCTCTCAGCCCCTTCTTGTTTGCGATGGTGATGGACAGGCTAACAGACGAGGTTAGACAAGAATCTCCATGGACTATGATGTTTGCAGATGACATCGTGATCTGTAGTGAGAGCAGAGACCAAGTGGAGGAAAATCTAGAGAGGTGGAGGTATGCCCTGGAAAGAAGGGGATTGAAGGTTAGTCTTAGTAAGACAGAATACATGTGTGTGAACGACAAGGACCCAACAGGAACGGTGAGGTTACAGGGGGCAGAGATAAAGAAGGTGGAGGATTTTAAGTACTTAGGCTCAACAATCCAGAGCAATGGAGAGTGTGGAAAAGAGGTGAAGACGCGCGTGCAGGCAGGTTGGAATGGATGGAGAAAAGTGTCCGGTGTGATGTGTGATAGGAGAGTATCGGCAAGAATGAAGGGAAAAGTGTACAAGACGGTGATGAGGCCAGCAATGTTGTATGGTTTAGAGACAGTGGCCCTGGAGAAAAGACAGGAGTCAGAGTTGGAGGTAGCAGAGATTAAAATGTTGAGGTTCTCTTTGGGAGTAACGAGGATGGATAGGATCAGAAATGACTACATCAGAGGGACAGCACATGTTAGATGTTTTGGAGACAAAGTCAGAGAGGCTAGATTGAGATGGTTTGGACATGTACAGAGGAGGGATAGTGAGTATATTGGTCGTAGGATGCTGAGGTTGGAACTACCAGGCAAAAGGCCCAGAGGAAGACCAAAGAGAAGATTTATGGATGCGGTGAAGGCGGACATGAAGGTCGTTGGAGTAAGAGTAGAAGATGCAGAGGATAGGGAGAGATGGAGGCAGATCATTTGCTGTGGCGACCCCTGAAGGGAACAGCCGAAAGGAAAAGAAGAAGAAGATGATGGATTTGATGGTGCTCTGGGGGACCATCAAAAAGTTTGATACCCCCAATCCTGACTTGTACTTCTTAAAACTTTGTTCCTGATTTGTTTGGAGAGCTCCTTGGTCTTCATGGTGCAAGGCCTTTTGCCAAGTGGTGCTGCAGGCTCTGGGGCCTTTCAGGAAAGGTGAGTTCACACTGACAAATGATGTTACACTTAGACTGCACAGAGGTGAACTTCATTTGACTAATCATGCAACTCTTGAGGGTGTGCGCGTATTGCGTATATATATATATATATATATATATATATATATATATATATATATATATATATATATATATATCCAGACCTTGGGGACCTGTGGAAGCAGTGGACTGGGCTACAGGTGCCGCATTCCACAGGTCAAGCCACTTTTGAACCAGAAACAGCTTCAGAAGCACCTGACTATCAGATCCTGACACTGGTCTACCTAAACTCATGTCTTGCCTCTATAAATTTGGTTTCTATTCAGGATATAAATTTAACACAGAAATCTCAGACTCTGGCTTTTAATCACCTATCTGAAGAACACATACGCAAATTGTTTATATTTAAATGGAAAACTAAAATTATGAAATAAATGTAATACAGGTGTTAATATTCCTAAAACTCAACTGATGTTTATTATGCAAATTAGGTATAACAAACAACATTACAAATGGCTTGGATAGATGGGCTCCTCCGTCACTTGACTTGAATGAGCGAATAGAAACTACAGACGCTCCCCAACTTACGTTTTCCCTAGGTTCCGGACGGCCGAACATAAAGTTAAAAAAAACGTAAGTTGTTACTGTATGTTCCAGTGACGTATGATGTTCATACTGTACTATACATCCATAAATACTATTACCGTATCTCAAACACCCCTATATCAATTATTATAAACATAACATTGTAAAATAATATCAAATATATCAAATCATCATCATCATCTTCCCCTAAGTCCAGGGTCGGGTCGCAGGGCAGCAACCTAAGCAAAGAGGTCCAGACGTCCCTCTCCCCAGCCACTTCCTCCAACTCTCCCGGGGAGACACTGAGGCGGTCCCAGACAAGCCGAGAGACATAGTCCCTCCAGCGTGTTCTAGGTCGACCCCGGGTCTCTTCCCGGTTGGACATGCCCGAAACACCACACCAGGGAGGCGTCTGGGAGGCATTCTGACTAGACGCCCGAGTCACCTCAACTGGCCCCTCTCAATGCGGAGGAGCAGCGGATCTACTCCGAGCTCTCCATGGATGGTACAGCTTCTTACCTTATCTCTAAGGGAGAACCCCGCTACCCGGCGAAAGAAGCTCATTTCAGCCGCTTGTATCCGCGATCTTGTTCTTTCAGTCACTACCCAAAGCCGTGACCATAGGTGAGGGTTGGAACGTAGATCGACTGGTAAATTGAGAGCCTCGCCTTGCGGCTCAGCTCCTTCTTCACCATGACGGACCGGTACAGGCTCCGCTTAACAGCAGAGGCTGCAGCGATCCGCCTGTCGATCTCCTGCTCCATCCTTCCCTCACTCGTGAACAAGACCCCAAGATACTTAAACTCCTCCACTTGGGGCAGGACCTCATGCCCGACACGGAGGGTGCATTCCACCCTTGTCTGACTGAGAACCATGGCCTCAGACTTGGAGGTACTGATCCTCATCCCGGCTGCTTCGCACTCAGCTGCGAATCGCTTCAATGAGAGCTAGAGGTCCCAACTTGATGAAGCCAAAATGACATCATCTGCAAAAAGCAGAGATGAGATCCGATGGCCACCAAACCAGAACCCCTCAACGCCTCGACTGCACCTAGAAATTCTGTCTATAAAAATTATGAACAGAATCGGTGACAAAGCACAGCCTCGGCGGACTCCAACTCCCACCGGAAACGAATTCGACCTGTTATTGCTAATACGGACCAAACTCTGGCTCTGTTGATACAGCGACCAAATGGCCCGTAACAATGGATTCGGAACGCCGTACTCTCGGAGAATACCCCACACTAGCAAACCACATTGTTCCTCCTGAATCCAAGGTTGGACTATCGGTCGGATCCTCCTCTCTAGTACCCCTGCATAGACTTTCCCAGGTAGGCTGAGGAGTGCGATTCCCCGATAATCGGAACACACCCTCCGGTCCCCCGTCTTAAAAATCGGGACCACCACCCCAGTTTGCCAATCCAGGAGGTACAGCCCCCGATGACCACGCGATGTTGCAGAGACGTGTCAACCAGGTCAGTCCTACAGCATCCAGAGCCCTGAGATATTCCGGGCGGATCTCGTCCAACCCCGAAGCTCGACCACCGAGGAGTTTATTGACAACCTCAGTGACCTCCACTCCAGTGATGGGCGGACCCCCACCCAAACCCCCAGGGTCTTCCTCTTCCATGGAGGGCGTGTATCAACATTATGGTAACACAATAATATCAACATTAATTTCAAATAAATTAAATTCAAGCAAAATAATTTCAAATAGATACATTTTAATCAAATATCAAATACAGTATCAAATATAACCTTTGACATTCTCTATGATGCGATCTTTCTGCTTGTAAATGGTTCCGATGGTCGACAGATGGTCACTTTACATGAAGCTGAGCCGAGTCACTTTACATGAAGCTTGAAACAGCCAATCAACGCTTACAATATGTAAGGCGCTCCACCGAAAGTAGTTCACTTGCTTGTGCTTGAGACAAAGCGTGGGTTATCTGGACTTCCAGTCTTTCAAGTGAGCAAGGGCGCCATTGAATACTCATTTAATACTCTGCCTGCACTCATGTGAATCACCAGCAGAGCGGAGAGTTTTCTTTCTTTTCTGGATTCAGGTTTTCATTAATTTTACAACTCTCTTTGCTGAACTGAGTATGCATGGTAGATTGCGCCGGAAATTCCGGCATATGCTGGAAAACTTGCACCCATGCTAGTAGGCTTACGCTTCTCTTCTTCTTCTTCTTTTCCTTTCGGCTGTTCCCTTCAGGGGTCGCCACAGCAAACCATCCGCCTCCATCTCACCCTGTCCTCTGCATCATCATCTCTTACTCCAATGACCTTCATGTCCTCCTTCACCACATCCATAAATCTCTTCTTTGGTCTTCCTCTAGGCCTTCTGCCTGGTAGTTCCAACCTCAGCATCCTACTGCCAATATACTCACTATCCCTCGTCTGTACATGTCCAAACCATCTCAATCTAGCCTCTCTGACTTTGTCTCCAAAACATCTTAGATGGGCTGTCCCTCTGGTGTACTCATTTCTAATCTTATCCATCCTCGTTACTCCCAGAAGCTACGCTTCTGACCAACCATGTTTGCTTAGGGTTACGAAAGTCCGCAAAACAGTGTAAACACAAAGATCACAGAGACGACATCTTAACACAAGGGTAACACGCAGTGAACTGGGAAGAGGCAGGGGCATGTGCAGTCTGTCGTTTGTTAACAACGAACGCAGCGTCATTACATCATTGCGTCAGCGTACTACATTAGGTACGTCTCGTACTACAGAGAGCACGCTAAACTCAAAATTTGACAATTTAAAAAAAACAAACAAACAAAAAAAAAAACACCGCAAAATCGAAAAAACGTAAAATGAACGAATGTAAGTCAGAGAGCGTCTGTATAAACATTATTATTTAACCACAACTGTTATTGCTTTTTCAATCTTTGTTGGGAGACGTACCAACTGTCTGTCTGTCTGTCTTTCGGCTTTTTCCCTTTTACTCGGGAGTCGCCACAGCGAATCATCTGATTCGCACGTTTGATTTGGCAGAGGTTTTTACGTCGGATGCCCTTCCTGTCACAACCCTTTTAGCAAGGGACAGAAACACGCTGATGACTTTGCAGCCTACTCTTTACGAAAGTCAGTAATGGTTCTTTTACATGCCTCTCACCATAGACAGTGAGAGACATGGCCTGCCTTTGATAACCCAGTTAGCTGCACTGGGAGGGACAGTGAAAACCTTGTGGAGAGTTGGACTCGAACCCCCAACCTTTGGATCAGAAATCCAGCGCCCTATACCACTAGACCACCACTGCCCTCGGGAGAAGTACCAACTAAACAATTTAATTAGTGGAATCAGATTACCTCTAAGTTTATATGGCAGAACAAGAAACCAAGGGTCACATATAAAACATACTTGCCAAAAGATAAAAGAGGGATGTCAGTCTCATGTTTGAAGAGCTACTACAAAGTGGCACAGCTGCAATATATAAGCCTCTATACACCAGGAGACAATCATGCAAAATGGAAGGAATTAGATTTAAGCCAACTTGATCTCCCCCCCCCCCTCCAAGCTCTACTTGGTGATAAAATGGCTTCAAGTCATACACAAGAGACCTCACGAAAGTGCCCCTTAATGTCTGGTTTAAAGAGGTCTGTAGTTTACACAGAGGAAAGCATGATTACTGAGGTGAGTTGAACATGATAGTGATTTTATTCCAGCACAGCACCTTGCCATTTGAAATTTAAGGAATACACCTGAAAAGGCATTACCTCATACTGTATAAGTTCATCTGATACTGCCATGGAAAGTTTCCAACAATTGTAACAAAGCTTTGAGATAAACATGGTAAACACTTTTACAGATATTTGCCTCTTAAGTCTAGCTCACATGTAAGCAATCATAAGCTAATGTACAAGCAAATCTTAGAGTGTAACTGAATATTTTCGGAGGTAATCAGTCTATTTTGGGATAAATGGCCCATTTTCAGTCTAGGAAAAAGCTGTGGACCTGTGCAAAATTTGGTGCAAATTTAGAGTGGCTCGAATAAAAACAAGGCTTGGTCCCAAATTCTAACACACCACGTGAACCCCACTCTTTTTAAGAGAGAAAACCCCACGAGATTATACACAGGTCACTTGAATCTGCCCATACTAGAAAGAGGCGGCCATCAGAAGTCCTTAAAAAAAAAAAAAACATTCCAGAAATCAAAAATTAAAGACTAATCGATGCTTGCAGTTAATTCAACAGTCAACTAATTATTTTTGAACACAAACAGTGACGAAATGTGTCACAGTCTAAATTAGTTGTCCACATATTAGTTGTTAACAGCAGCTGCAGTGAGTGCAGTCAACGTGAATTTGTTAGTGGTGATGTTTCTTCACAACTTGCAACAAGAATGGTTTCTGTTCTTCTTGTTGGTCTTATTCAATAGGAAGAAGCGTTTAGGAATGTGACCAACTAGCTTTGATGCAGGTTGTGTTGTTATTGATGACGATAGACAATGAATACGAACTTGTACCACCAACTGTGTAATCTTATTACCTGTGTTTTAGCTACTGAAAAGGAAACAGAACAAAATAAATCTCAGTGATGACCATCATGAAGATACCACTGTTCTCATTCCAAAGAAAAACAAATTGAAGCAGAAATATTAACATCAACAGATTAGTGGATAGAGCACACACTCATTAATTTATTTATTGTGACAAAACAATTGAATTAAATAAGATTTTATCTGAACATAATACAGTCTTAAAACACACGTGCAACAGCGACTGAAAAATGCAGCCCTGGGGGGGGGGGGGGGGGGGGGGGGGCGCTTTTCTTCTACAAAGAAGTGTCCGACCTCACGCCACACCCAAGCCTAGATAAATGCAGAGGGTTGTGACAGGAAGGGCATCCAGTGTAAAACTTTTGCCAAAATAAAGAATGCAAACCGTCAATACAAATTTCATACTGGATCAGTCGAGGCCCGAGTTAACAACGACCGCCATCAGTGCTGTCAACCAACGGGGTGCTGGTGGAAATTGGACTACTGTTGGTCGAAGAAGAAGAGGTGGGAGGCGTGTCCGTAGGCAGAGAGAGAAGAGGAAAGGCCTAAGTCTAGGACTGAGAGTAGGGACTTTGAATGTTGGAACTATGAAAGGAAAAGATAGAGAGCTGGCTGACATGATGCAGAGGAGGAAGGTGGACATACTGTGTGTTCAGGAGACCAGGTGGAAAGGTAGCAAGGCTAGAAGCTTAGGAGCAGGATTTAAGATGTTTTTTCATGGTGTGGATGGGAAGAGAAATGGAGTAGGAGTCATCTTGAAGGAGGAGTTTGTCAGGAATGTTCTAGAAGCGAAAAGAGTGTCAGACAGAGTGATGAGTCTCAAGTTAGAAATTGAAGGTGTCATGTTCAATGTTGTTAGTGCTTATGTCCCACAGGCAGGATGTGAGCTAGAAGAGAAGGGGAGATTCTGGAATGAAGTAGATGAAGTGATGCAGAGTACCCCCTGAGGTGAAAGAGTGGTCATTGGTGCAGACTTCAATGGACATGTTGGTGCAGGCAACAAAGGAGACGAGGAAGTAATGGGCAGGTTTGGAATCCAGAACAGGAACACAGAAGGACAGATGTTGGTAGATTTTGCAAAAAGGATGGAAATGGCTGTGGTGAATACTTTCTTCCAGAAGAGACAGGAGCAGAGGGTGACAAAAGCGGAGGTAGGAGCACACGGGTAGACTACATCTTGTGTAGGCGATGTAATCTGAAGGAAGTCAGTGACTGCAAAGTAGTAGTGGGCGAGAGTGTTTACAAACAGCATAGGACGTTGGTGTGCAGAATGATGCTGATGGTGAGAAAGGTGAAGAAGGCAAAGGCAGAGCAGAAGACAAAGTAGTGGAAGCTGAAAAAGGAAGAGTGTTGTGTTGTCTTCAAGAAGTTGAAACAGGCTTTGGGTGGTCAGGAAGTGCTTCCAGATGACTGGACAACTACAGCTAATGTGATCAGGGAGACAGGTAGGAGAGTACTTGGCGTGTCCTCTGGAAGGACAGTAGATAAGGAGACTTGGTGGTGGAATGAGGAAGTGCAGGAGTGTGTCCAAACGAAGAAGTTAACTAAGAAGAAGTAGGACACTGAGAGGACCAAAGAGAGTAAACAGGAGTACAGGGAGACAGCGTAAGGTGAAGGTAGCGGTGTCAAAGGCCAAACAGAAGGCGTATGATGACTTGTATGACAGGCTGAACAGTAAGGAGGGAATTGATTGATACAGGGTGGCACAGCAGAGAAATAGAGATGTGAAGGACGTGCAGCAAGTTAGAGTGATTAAGGACAGAATGGGAAACGTATTGACTGATGACAGAAGTGTGCTGGGAAGATGGAAAGGGTACTTTGAAGAGCTGATGAATGAGGAAAATGAGACATAGAAAAAGAGTAGAAGAGGTGACTGTTGAGGACCAGGAAGTAGCAAAGATTAGTAAGAGTGAAGTGAGGAGGGCAATGAAGAAGATGAAGAATGGAAAGGCAATTGGCCCTGATGACATACCGGTGGAGGTATGGAACTGTCTCGGAGAGGTAGCAGTAGATTAGCTGACAAGAACATTCAACAAGGTCTTAGAGAGTGAGCGGATGCTGGAGAAATGGAGAAGTGTGTTGGTGCCCATTTTTAAGAACAAGGGAGACGTGCAGAGTTGTGGCCTTTACAGAGGGATAAAGTTGATGAGCCATACGATGAACTTATGGGAAAGAATAGTGGAAGCTAGACTAAGGGCAGAGCTCAGCATTTGTAAACAACAGTTTGGTTTCATACTAAGAAAGAGCACCACAAATGCATTGTTTGTTTTGAAGATGTTAATCGAGAAGTACAGAGAAGGTCAGAAGGAGCTGCATTGTGCCTTTGTGGATCTGGAGAAAGCATATGACAGGGTGCCGAGAGAGGAACTGTGGTATTGCATGAGGACGTCTGGAGTGGCAGAGAAGTATGTCAGAGTGGTGCACGACATGTATGAAAGATATAAGACAGTGGTGAGGTGTGCTGTTGGCATTATAGAAGAGTTCAAGGTGGAGGTGGGACTGCATCAAGGGTCAGCTCTGAGCCCTTTCTTGTTTGCTATGGTGATTGACAGGCTGACAGATGAGGTTAGACAATAATCTCCATGGACTATGAGGGAGCGGTACCTGGAAAACATTGAAAAAAAATATTTTGGCCTAGCCCTAACCCATTAGTCGGTGGCACCCTATCCACACTGTATCAGAAGTCATGGAGCTGAAAAAAGCATTTTCAGAAAATTCCCAAGACAATATGAAAATCCGTGAAAAGTTCATCATCGAGAGAAGGCAAAGAGATCTCTAACCTGATCATTGGTCTGGACGTAGCCCTTATCCAGAGGACTGTCTTCACCGTAGCGGGCAAACATGACCAATCCCATGAGACAACCCAGTGCCAGGACTATCTGCTGGCATGGAAACACCACATAACAGGACCTACAGTGAACACAAGTTATATGCTAGTCAGGTTTTTGCAAAAAGTGTATAAATAAGAAGCATAATCATGTTCTGTAATGTGCATAAATTCATCAACATGCACACGTTTACGCCTTAATTTTTATGTATGTGGGGTTACATATTGTGAGGTGGGCAGTACTTACATTATGGCTTCTCTTTCAGAGCGGGAGCTGAGGTATCTTTGGACCTGAGCCTGGTTCACTCCATAGAGTGCTAGCATGAGGAAAATGCCCCCAACAGCCAATGTCCAAAATGTGTGCCTCTCCAGGGGGTCAGGGTTCAGCCTAAATGGTCAACCATAAGAGTCAAATAACCATACTGCGGAAGAGGAAGGCAGCATGGCACTAGACTTGCAATATATTTTCTGCATGTTCTACTGAAAAAACACAAAAAATCCTCCCATCTACTGTATAATTATTATTGCGCACTCTCTTCATTTAATTTTTTTGGTATTTTATTCCCCTAATTTTTTTTTTGTAGAAATGGTACCAACTTACAAGTGATTTTTTTTTGTAAGTAATTCTCTATTCAGTCAGTTAAACTCCTGCTTGCATACGCTTACAGTAAAAATGAGACTCACTCGATGCCTGAGATGCGGCTGCCATTCTGAGCCTTTATCCACACCTCACTTATGCCACCTGCCTGGTGGGCACCCACTACAATCACAGCCAGCTGTCCAGCAAACATCACTACCGTCTGGAACACATCTGTCCAGATGACTGCTTTGAGGCCACCCTGTACACAGTAGAATGAGTGTGTATGAACTCAAATAAGTCCCTGAAGCAAAGCAATAACACACACACACACACACACACACACATACATATATATATACATATATATATATATATATATATATATATATATATATATATATATATATACATATATATATATATATATATATATATATATATATATATATATATACATATATATATATATATACACATCTTAAAAAGTGTGTAAATGTATGTGTACTTACAAACGCATCTGTGTGTATGTTTGTGTGTGTGTGTGTGGGTGTGTGCGTGGGTGTGTGTGAGGGAGAGAGAAAGAGAGAGAGAGAGAGAGAGAGAGAGTGAGAGAGAGAGAGCACAAAGAGGAAGAAAGAGGTTTACTTGTAAGGTACAACTTTGCTTATTTTTAAAATAGACTCAACTGGTACATTATATATAATATTTTAGCTTAGGGTCTGACTTACTCAAAATCATTCATTTTTTTAGTATGAACCTTGTTATAAGTTCTAAGAAGGGAAAAAAAGTAGGTCAAGATTACTTACCCAGGGTTAAATACTGGTCCTTCTCAAAAAATTATTATATTGTGATAAAGTTCATTATTTTCTGTAATGTAGTGATAAAATTAAATTAAATTAAACTTTCATATATTTTAGATTCATTGCACACCAACTGAAATATTTCAGGTCTTTTGTTTTAATACTGATGATTTTGGCATACAGCTCATGAAAATTCAAAATTCCTATAAAAAAATTTGCATATCACGAAAAGGTACTCTAAACAAGCTATTAACCTAATCATCTGAATCAACCAATTAACTTTAAACAGCTGTAAAAGATTCCTGAGGCTTTTAAAAACTCCCAGCCTGGTTCATTACTCAAAACCACAATCATGGGTAAGACAGCCGACCTGACTGCTGTCCAGAAGGCCATCATTGACACCCTCAAGCAAGAGGGTAAGACACAGAAAGAAATCTCTGAGTGAATAGGCTGTTCCCAGAGTGCTGTATCAAGCCACCTCTCAGTGGGACGTCTGTGGGAAGGAAAAAGTGTGGCAGAAAATGCTGCACAACCAGAAGGGGTGACCGGACCCTGAGGAAGATTGTGGAGAAGGGCCGATTCCAGACCTTGGGGGATCTGTGGAAGCAGTGGACTGTGCTACAGGTGCCGCATTCCCCAGACCAAGCCACTTTTGAACCAGAAACAGCGGCAGAAGCGCCTGACTTGGGCTACAGAGAAGCAGCACTGGACTGTTGCTCAGTGGTCCAAAGTACTTTTTTCGGATGAAAGCAAATTTTGCATGTCATTCGGAAATCAAGGTGCCAGAGTCTGGAGGAAGACTGGGGAGAAGGAAATGCCAAAATGCCTGAAGTCCAGTGTCAAGTACCCACAGTCAGTGATGGTCTGGGGTGCCATGTCAGCTGCTGGTGTTGGTCCACTGTGTTTTATCAAGGGCAGGGTCAATGCAGCTAGCTATCAGGAGATTTTGGAGCACTTCATGCTTCCATCTGCTGAAAAGCTTTATGGAGATGAAGATTTCATTTTTCAGCACGACCTGGCACCTGCTCACAGTGCCAAAACCACTGCTAAATGGTTTAGTGACCATGGTATTACTGTGCTCAATTGGCCTGCCAACTCTCCTGACCTGACCCCCTCCGAGAATCTGTGGGATATTGTGAAGAGAACGTTGAGAGACACCAGACCCAACACTGTGGATGAGCTTAAGGCCGCTATCGAAGCAACCTGGGCCTCCGTAACACCTCAGCAGTGCCACAGGCTGATTGCCTCCATGCCACGCCCGCATTGAAGCAGTCATTTCTGCAAAAGGATTCCCAACCAAGTATTGAGTGCATAACTGAACATAATTATTTGAAGGTTGACTTTTTTTTGTATTAAAAACACTTTTTTCTATTGGTCGGATGAAATATGCTGATTTTTTGAGATAGGAATTTTTGGTTTTTCTTTACTTTTTTGCCAAAATTATGAATATTAAAACATTAAAGGCTTGAACTACTTCAGTTGTGTGTAATGAATCTAAAATATATGAAAGTCTAATGTTTATCAGTACATTACAGAAAATAATGAACTTTATCACAATATGCTAATTTTTTAGAAAAGGACCAGTATACAGTCGGCCCCCAATTTACGAAATGAATCCGTTCCAGAGGCCTTTTTCGTATAGCGGGGATTTCGTAAGTAAGGGTCGATCTTACATGTTAAACGCCTAATTCGTTCCAAGTCTCCAGTCCTTGGACTGGATAAACTCCATAAACCCTTTAAAAATAAAAAAGTACACCAATTTTGTATGAAGTATGTGTTAAAAGTAAAAGAAAATTATTTATTACACCATTAAACCATTTTATTAACATATTATTATTATTATTATTATTATCGGGATGCCAGATAAGCTGAAATGCACCCACATTTAGTCAACATTTACTGAATTAAACAACTTAACAAACTAAAGCGTTATTACTTCTCTCTCTCTCTCTCTCTGTCTGTCCCGTGCGGGCCACGCCCACAAGACATGAATTCAAAGTGCATTCCCTGCTTGACAATTTGCTGAATTAAAACAACTTAAAACAACTAAACTAAAAACTAAAGCGTTATTCCTTCTTTCTCTCTGTCACTCGTGCGCACACTGTGGGCCACGCCCACAAGACATGAATTCAAAGCGCATTCCCTGCTTGACCACTTACTGAATTAAAACAACTTAAAAAACTAAACTAAAAACTAAAGGGTTATTCCTTCTCTCTCTCTCTTGCCGTGCACTGCGGGGCCACGCCCACAAGACGTGAATTCAAAGCGCATTCGCTGCTTGACAAACTCAACTTTAATTTGATTCCTTGAAGGATCGGAATTCCAGATGAGCTGAAATGCGCCCAAATTTATTAAACATTTACTGAATTTAAACAACTTAAAAAACTAAACTAAAAACTAAAGTGTGAAGCTTCCTTCTGTCTCTATCTGGGAGGCCAGCGGGTGCGATGTTGAGAGACAGCCAATGAGAGAGCAACTCGCGCGTCGTGTGAAATTTTGGCGCGTTTGAATTTTGAATTTCTTTTCGTATTTTGGGGACGGAAACTCAGGAAAATGTTTTTCGTAATCCGGGGATTTCATACAAAGGGGTCTTCGTAAATTGGGGGCCGACTGTATATGAAAAAACTATAAATTAAACTAAATGATTGAGATGGCCGGGATTTACATGATTAATACAACTGAATTTACTGAAACCACTTTATAAGAGACACAGATGATTAAACAGAAGAGATATATTTCCAAGACTAACCTGACTTATTCGGGTGGGGTGGGGTGAGGTACGGGGTACACCCTGGACAGCTCACCAGGCCATCACAGGAAGATATTATTTTGGCTCTGATACCAGTTCTCAATGTACCCCAGAACACAGACACTTCATTATCACTGTATGATTTACTTTCAATTTTCAACTTTCATTTGATAGATTATTTTTAGGTTATTCACATTGATCCAACCTCGACAGATTTTTTTAAACATTACCTGAGAGCACACCCTAAGGCTGAATGAGTAGTGTGTGCATTCTCAGCCAGTCAGATTTAACTCTCCTTAAACTTCCATAATTCTTTATACACAATTTGTTCAGCCTTTCTGACATTATTTTCTGGGATCAGACGTTTGATTTAAAGTATCAAATTTTGGGCACTTACAAAGCTGCCTTAAAGTATTTTAAGAAAATTTAGCCAGACTTTGTCATTTAGATTTACATCAAATGACATTTCGATGCAATGGCTCAGAGCACAGCAGGAATAATAAGAAAAATTCCAAGGTGCATGACTATTATCCCACAGATCGCAAATTTGAATCCAGTTTAATGCCATAGCCATCCAAGACTGGGAGTCCATGGGAGCTAATCAGCCACGCTCTCATGGGAGAGAGGGATGGCATATGATCACTTCTCCATAACTCATAGCAATCACCAGCCAATCATGGGAATCTGTGAGCTCAGTCATTATAAGGGGGCAAATAGTGCTTTGCCTCTAATTGCATTAGACCGCCCCCATCCACACATGTGCCACTCATTGAAACAGGCGGGTGGCTAGCCTTGCATGTTATTGAGGGGGCATGTGCATGCTTTCACCCCTCCCTAGGTTGGTAGCGGTCGTGTGATATGGAAGGCAATACCTGATGGGTGGGAATTGGATAATTAAAAAAAAAATACACACACACACCCCTCGCTATTTCGTGCGTCAGTTTCTGCAGTTTCAGTGCACACACACACACACACACACACACACACACACAGATCCCTCGTGACTTTGTTCTTCAGTTTCTGCGGCTTCAGTGCATCTTGGGTTTTTCAGAAATATTCATACAAAAATGTAAAAAATAAGGAAATTAAGCGAAAATAGAGAAAAAGTTCAGGAAAATGTCACAAAACAAGCCAGTTATGAAAAAACTCCAAAAAAACAAAAAAACCCATAAAACTAACTTTTTCTGTGCCCGCGTCTGTATGTGTGTGTACTTATATTTTATTTACATCTTAGACACTATTTTTTAATGTTTAATTGTTATTATAAGCATTTAGAGCATTGAATATGTATTTATTTATATTATATACACGTATACATGAACGTATACCTCAGTCGAGGGGGAAGGGGTGATCCTACTTTGCGGAATTCAGTGGTTGCCTGGGGATCTCGGTCTCAATTAACCGCGGAAAGTGAGGGATCCCTACCCTCAACCTGTTTAGCCGGCCCACCAAAGCTGTTACACAGGGAGTGACCGCTGTTGCATGCGACAGCTTCGAGGAGCCACAGGTGAGAGCTGGGTGACAGCTGAGGACCAGTGGCAGACGAGCTGTCCTGAAAAGGACACGGCATGCCTCCTACTAAAGGTACTACCTCTCCTTGACACCCCATCACCCCCCCCCCCCCAATCCCTGTATATATACATATAGAGTAGGCCCGCTACTTACGAAACCCCCTAGGTACAAAAATTCCACGTTACGAAAAACATTTTCCTAAGTTTTCGTCCTCGGGATACGAAAACAACCTCCTCTTACGGAAATACAGTGATGGAGGCGATTATTTCGGCACAATATTAAAACAGAGTGCTCCGTGGGAGAAGACCTCCGATCTCGCAAGGAAGCAAGTTAATATTAAATGAGGACCTCTGATCTTTCAAACAGGTACTGTAATGCCGCTTTAAATAACACATCCCGTCCATTTGAACATTTAAATAGAATTGTTCTGTCAGCTGCGCGTTGCATGTGGGTGGGGCCCGAGTTTTGTGTGTGTGTCTGTGTCTGTGTGAAACAGAAGGAGGCTTAACTCTTTCATTTAGTTTTTTAAGTTGTTTAATTCAGTAAATGTTTAATAAATGTGGCGCATGTGAGCAAAACGCGACTCATCTGGATCTCCGATCCCTCAAGGAATCAAGTTAAAGTTGAGTTTGGACCTCTGATCTGTCAAGCAGGGAATGCGCTTTAAATTCCAAGTCTTAAAATGCTCCAGCGTTTTGCTTGTGGGCATGGCCCACAGTGCCACAATAAACATTTAATGTGTATACAATAAACATTTAATGCGTACTGTTGTGTGTGTGTGTGTGTTAATAAAAAAATGTTTAATAATGGTTTAATTGATAAATATGTTAATAAAATGGTTTAATATGTTAATAAAATATCTAAATGGTTTAATAAATAATTTTCTTTTGCTTTTTTACAACTCATATGAATTCTTGAGGGTATATAATTTAAAAGGTTTCCTGGCATGCCTCCTCCCATGCAAGTCCAATCTCTTTATGTCTGCAGATATATCAAACTGCATGCTGATGTCTGTTTCATGGGGACTTTATAAATGTTTTGTGTGTAAACGTTTCATATGACTGTTCATGTGACGGGGCAGTGCTGGCCCAGAGGTAGGGTGCTGGCTTACTGACCCAAAGGTTGTAGGTTAAAACCTCACTATCACCAAGTTGTCACTGCCGTAGATTTTGATAAACTGTCTAGAACATGTTTAGTAGTTCTCCCTTTGTCATTATTGATAAGTTTATCTGTGATCGGTGTGCACGAGTTAACTCTCTGACGGAAAAGATTGTAGCATTAGAAGTGCACATTCAGACTTTAGAGAAGAATAATGAGAGAGAGAGAGAGAGAGAGAGAGAGTTCCTGTAGCCAGAAGTCTGGCTGCTTTAGGCGCAGATAGTAACCCTCCTCCTCCAGCATCAGAGCCCTTGCATCAGGACGAATAGGTGGTGACTGAGCAGCATACTTGGTAAAGTAAAATAAGATAAAACTCTGCAAAAAATTACTCTTACACCTCTGACTGTCGAAGGCGGGTAAGAGTAATTTTACAGAGATGTGGAAATTAGCAAAGGTAATGTCTGATGCTGTAATATGCTCTGGGCCCATGCCAATACGGCGTGGTGATGTAGCATACAGCAGGCTATGGTCGCTGAACTACTGGATGTCTAAGTGGTGTTCCGAAAACGAAGTGGCTTTATAAGTATTTGAAGTATTTTTGAGGGTAACTCTGGCCTGATAGAACGGAACGGTATCCATCCCACTCGGTAAGGAGATGCTCTCATTTCTTGCAGCAGAGCACATAGTCGAACAGAGTCAATGACTAACCAGAGCCAAGACCAGATAGCAGACAAACAGACTAATATGAGCGTCTGCTAGCTGCACAGTCGCCACTCAAGCTCAAGCTCAATGGTCCGGAGACTGTGTATGCTTCCTGAACTAAAGAAAAATGTAAAAACTCTCAAGAGTTTGTTTTAAGAATCTTATAAACATAAATGTAATTCATACTGAATTTACAGCCTGCACCTTTCATCCAAAGATACGTTGTTAAATGTAAGATCGCTTAAATCTAAAGCGCGTTTTGATAATGAAATAATTACTGATGAGAAGTTTAGTGTAATGTGTTTAACAGAAACATTGATTAAACCCAATACGTACAGTGGGGCCAATAAGTATTGGGAAACGTAAAAATGTGCCAGTTCACCCATTTAAAAAGATAAGAGAGGTTTGTGATTATCATCATAGGTACACATCAAGCTTGAGAGACAATGTAAAAAAAAATCCAGGAAATCACATTGTATGATGTTTAAACAATTTATTTGTGAAAATGGGAGGCCAATAAGTATTGGGCAGCCAGCAAAAGTTACTTTTAATACTTTGTAATGGAGCCTTGGTTGGCAATGACAGAGGTCAAACGGTTCCTGTAGTTCTTGACCAGGTCTACACACACTTTAGTTGGTATTTTGGCCCACTCCTCTGCACAGATCTTCTCTAGAGCTGTGATGTTTGAGGGCTGTTGCTTGGCAACTCGAAGTTTTAACTCCCTCCACAGGTTTTCGATTGGGTTGAGGTCTGGAGACTGGCGAGGCCACTCCAGAACCTTGATATGCTTTTTAAGGAGCCACTCCTTGGTTTTCTTGGCTGTGTGATTTGGATCGTTATCATGCTGGAAGACCCAGCCATGTTTCATCTTTAATGCTCTGACCGAGGGAAGCACGTTTTTACACAAAATGTCACAATACATGGCCCCATTCATGTTGCCATTGATACGGTGCAGTCTTCATGTCCCTTTTGCAGAAAAGCATCCCCAAAGCATGATGTGTCCACCCCCATGCTTCACAGTAGGTATGGTGTTCTTGGGATGCAGCTCAGCATTCTTCTTCCTCCAAACACGGCGAGTGCTATTTAAACCAAAAAGTTAAATTTTGGTCTCATCTAACCACATCACATTCTCCCAATCCTCCTCTGGATCGTCCAGATGGTCTTTAGCATATTTCAGACGGGCTTTTACATGTTTTTTGTTTAGTAGGGGAACCTTTCGGGCAATGCAGGATTTCATCTCATGACGACGTAGTGTGTTAGTCATTGTCATCTTTGTGACGGTGGTTCCTGCCGTGTAGTTCTGGGCTAATTATTCACTGTTCTCAGGATCCTTTGAACCCCACGAGGTGAGATCCTGCATGGAGCGTCACTCCTAGGGAGGTTGTCAGTGATGGTATACTTCTTCCATTTTCTAATAATGTTTCCAACTGTTGATCTTTTATCACACAGTTGTTTACCAATTGCAGTTTGACTCATCCCAGCTTTGTGCAGTTGTACAATTTTATCTCTCATGTCTTTGGGAGGTCTCTGGTGTTGGTCATGGTGAAGACTGCAGTCTGACAGTTTGAAGGTGTGTGCAGGTGTCATTAATACTGTTACCGAGTGGGGGACGAAATAATGATTGTTTTCTAGCTGCTCAAAACTTATCGGCCTCCCATTATCACAAATCATCATCTTTACCTTTCGGCTGTTCCCTTCATGGGTCGCTACAGCAAACCATCCGCCTCCATCTCGTTCTCTCCTCTGCATCTTATCTTACTCCAATGACCTTCATGTCATCCTTCACCACATCCAGAAATCTCTTCTTTGGTCTTCCTCTAGGCCTTCTGCCTGGTAGTTCCAACCTCAGCATTCTATTGCCAATATACTCACTATCCCTCCTCTGTACATGTCCAAACCATATCAATCTAGCCTCTCTGACTTTGTCTCCAAAACATCGTACATGGGCTGTCCCTCTGATGTACTCATTTCTGATCCTATCCATCCTCGTTACTCCCAGAGAGAACCTCAACATTTTCATCTCTGCTACCTCCAGCTCTGCCTCCTGCCTTTTCCTCAGCGCCACTGTTTCTAGGCCATACAACATCGCTGGCCTCACCACCGTCTTGTACACTTTTCCTTTCATTCTTGCTGACACTCTCCTATCGCACATCACACCGGACACTTTTCTCCAACCATTCCAGCCTGCCTGCACACACTGCACCTCTTTTCCACACTCTCCATTGCTCTGGATTGTTGAGCCTAAGTACTTAAAATCCTCCACCTTCATTATTTCTGCTCCCTGTAACCTCACCGTCCCTCTTGGGTCCTTGTCATTCACACACATGTATTCTGTTTTACTGAGGCTAACCTTCATTCCTCTCCTTTCCAGGGCATACCTCCACCTCTCTAGATTTTCCTCCACTTGTTCTCTGCTCTCACAACAGATCACAATGTCATCTGCAAACATCATCGTCCATGGAGATTCTTGTCTAACCTCGTCTGTCAGCCTGTCCATCACCATCGCAAACAAGAAGGGGCTCAGAGCTGATCCTTGATGCAGTCTCACCTCCACCTTGAATTCTTCTGTCACACCGACAGCACACCTCACCACTGTCTTACATCTCTCATACATGTCCTGCACCACTCTGACATACTTCTCTGCCACTCCAGACTTCCTCATGCAATACCATAGTTCTTCGCTTGGCACCCTGTCATGCTTTTTCCAGATCCACAAAGACACAATGCAATTCCCTCTGACCTTCTCTGTACTTCTCGATTAACATCCTCAAAGCAAACATTGCATCTGTGGTGCTCTTTCTTGGCATGAAACCAAACTGTTGCTCACAAATGCTGACCTCTGCCCCAAGTCTAGCTTCCACTATTCTTTCCCATAACTTCATCGTATGGCTCATCAACTTTATCCCTCTGTAGTTGCTGCAACTCTGCACGTCTCCCTTGTTCTTAAAAATGAGCACTAGCACACTTCTCCTCCATTGCTCCAGCATCTGCTCACTTTCTAAGGCCTTGTTGAAAGATCTTGTCAGAAAATCTACTGCTACCTCTCCTCGACACTACCATACCTCCAAATGTATATCATCAGGACCAACTGCCTTTCCATTTTTCATCCTCTTCAGTGCCCTCCTCACTTCACCCTTACTAATCTTTGCTACTTCCTGCTCCTCAAAAGGTCACCTCTTCTACGATTTTTTTCTCTCTCATTTTCCTCATTCCTCAGCTCTTCAAAGTACTCTTTGAACTGCACACCACCATCCTATGCTGTTTGGCAACACTCTCACCCACTACTACTTTGCAGTCACTGACTTCCTTCAAATTACATCGCCTACACAAGATGTAGTCTACCTGTGTGCTCCTACCACTGCTTTTATAAGTCACCCTATGCTCCTATTTCTTCTTGAAGAAAGTATTTACCACAGCCATTTCCATGTTTTTTGCAAAATCGATCGTCCTTCTGTATTCCTGTCCTGGATACCAAACCTGCCCATCACTTCCTCGTCCCCTCTGTTGCCTGCACCAACATGTCCATTGAAGTCTGCACCAATGACCACTCTTTCACCTCAGGGGGTAGTCTGCATCAATTCATAAGCACTAACAACATTGAACATGACACCTTCAATTTCTAACTTGAGACAAACTCCTGACAAACCCCTCCTTCAAGATGACTCCTACTCCATTTCTCTTCCCGTTCACACCATGATCAAACGGCTTAAACCCTGCTGCTCCTATGCTTCTAGCATTGTTACCTTTCCACCTGGTCTCCTGAACACACAGTATGTCCACCTTCCTCCTCTGCATCATGTCAGCCAGCTCTGTATCTTCTCCTTTCATAGTTCCAACATTCAAAGTCCCTACTCTCAGTTCTAGACTCGTGATTTTCCTCTTCTCTCTCTGCCTACGGACACGCCTCCCACCTCTCCTTCTTTGACGTCTTCGACCAACAGTAGTCCAATTTCCATCAGCACCCTGTTGGTTGACAGCACTGATGGCGGTCGTTGTTAACCCAGGCCTCGACCGATCCAGTATGAGATTAATCTTTATGGTTTGCATTTTGTATTTTGGCAAAAGTTTTACGCCGGATGCCCTTCCTGTCACAAGCCTCTGCATTTCTCCGGGCTTGGGACCGGCATAAGGGGGAGAGACACTGGTTAGTGCCCCCCATTTTCACAAATAAATTGTTTAAAAATCATACAATGTGATTTCCTGGATTTTTTTTTACATTCTGTCTCTCAAACTTGATGTGTACCTATGATGAAAATTACAAACCTCTCTTATCATTTTAAATGGGTGAACTTGAACATTTTTACATTGCCCAATACTTATTGGCCCCACTTTATGTAGCATTAAATGAAGTGAGTACTTCCATATACAATTATATACACCAACTTCATCTAAGTGGCAGAGGAGGAGCATCACAGTTATTTATACTGTGAATCTCAAATTTAAACAAAAATCCAAACATGAATTGAACATGTTTGAAATTCTAGACCAGTGGTGTCAAACTCATTTTCACTGACGGCCACTACACTAAATATAAAGGTGACTGAGGGCCGAATAAAAGACTGAACACCTGTTCTAAAAATCAACCATGAAATCCATTATAATTTGAAACGCCTAGAAATTTGACCCCTTTCCTCGCATTTTCTGACAAAGCTCAACAGCGATAAGCAAGTATAAAATCTTTTTTGAGTCACGATTGACGAGCTTGGGCAGTGGTGGCCTGGTGGTAAAGGTGCTGGATCACTGATCCTAAGGTTTGGGGTTCAAGCCCTATTCTCAACGAGTTGTGACTGCCTCCCCAGTGCAGCTAACTGGGTTATCATAAAACGGTCATGTCTCTCACTGTCTACAGGGTGAAACATGTAAAAGAACCATTGCTGACTTTCGACAAGAGTAGCTGCATAGCCATCAGCATGTTTTTGCCCTGCGATGGCAAGGTGAGCTGTCCAGGGTGTACTTTGCCCTCACCCTGAGTCGGCCGGGATGGGCGTCAACCTTCCCGTGACGCTAATTAGGATTAAGCAGTTCCAGAAAATAAATCATGAATGACTAGCTTTTTACTTTAAAGAAGCGACTGCCCCCAAATGGAAGGAATACGTAATTAGGATTCATGGTAATAGTTGGAGGATATACAATAATGATAACCTTTGAAAACTCATACAGGCCATATAAAATGAGTTGGTGGGCCGTGATTTGGCCAGCGAGCCTTGAGTTTGACACCTGCATTCTATACACTAATATTGTGTACATTCCTGGAAAAAATATGCTCACGCATCTTCTTTTTTTTCCTTTCGGCTGTTCCCTTCAGGGCTCGCCACAGCGAATCATCTGCCTCCATCTCACCCTATCCTCTGCATCATCTTCTCTTACTCCAACTACTTTCATGTCCTCCTTCACCACATCCATAAATCTTCCCTTTAGTCGGTCGTCCTCTAGGCCTTCTGCCTGGTAGTTCCAACCTCAGCACCCTACTACCAATATATTCATTATCCCTCCTCTGTACATGTCCAAACCATCTCAATCTAGCCTCTCTGACTTTGTCTTCAAAACCTCTTACATGTGCTGTCCCTCTGATGTACTCATTCCTGATCCTATCCATCCTCGTTACTCCCAAAGAGAACCTCAACATTTTCATCTCTGCTACCTCCAGCTCTGCCTCCTGTCTTTTCCCGAGGGCCACAGTTTCTAGACCATACAACATCGCTGACCTCAACACCGTCTTGTACACTTTTCCTTTCATTTTTGCCGATATCTTCCTATCACACATCACACCGGACACTTTTCTCCAACCATTCCAACCTGTCCGCACACGCTTCTTCACCTCTTTTCCATACTCTCCATTGCTCTGGATTGTTGAGCCCAAGTACAGTCGGCCCCCAACTTACGAAGACCTCTGTGTATGAAATCCCCAGTTTACGAAAAACATTTTCCTCGGTTTCCATCCCCGAGATATGACACAACCCCCTCTTATGAAAGGAAATTCAAAATTCAAACTGGTCAATCGAAATTTCACACGAAGCGCGAGTTGCTCTCTCATTGGCTGTCTCTCAACATCCCGCCTGCTGTCCTCCCAGATAGAGACAGAAGGAAGCTTCACTTTTTAGTTTTTGTTTAATAAATGTGGGCGCATTTGAGCTCATCTGGAATTCCGATCCCTCCAGGAATCAAATTCAAGTTGAGTTTGTCAAGCAGGGGATGTGCTTTGAATTCACATCTTAGGTTGTGGCCCACAGCGTGTGGCGAGAGAGAGGGAGAAGGGGGGGAGAGAGAGAGAGAGAGAGAGAGAGAGAGAGAGAGAGAGAGAGAGGGAATAATGCTTTAGTTTTTTAAGTTGTTTAAGTCAGTAAATGTTTAATAAATGTGGGCGCATTTGAGCTCATCTGGAATCCCGATCCCTCAAGGAATTAAATTAAAGTTGAGTTTGTCAAGCAGGGAATGCGCTTTGAATTCACGTCTTGTGGGCATGGCCCGCAGCACGCGCGCCTGCGAGAGAGAGCTAGAGAGAGAGAGGTGTGTGTGTGTGTGTGTGTGTGTGTGTGTGTGTGTGTGTGTGTTAATAAAAATGTTTAATAATGGTTTAATTAATAAATATGTTAAAATGTTTAAATGGTTTAATAAATAATTTATTTTACTTTTAACACATATTTCATACAAAATTGGTGTACTTTTATAGTTTTTAAAGGGTTTATGGGGTTTTTCCAGTCCAAAGACTGGAGCCTTGGAACGAATTAGGCGTTTAACATGTAAGATGCGACCCCTACTTACGAAATCCCCGCTATACGAAAAGGGCTCTGGAACGGATTCATTTCGTAAATTGGGGGCTGATTATAATTAAAATCCTCCACCTTCCTTATCTCTGCTCCCTGTAACCTCACCGTTCCTCCTGGGTCCTTGTCGTTCATACACATGTATTCTGTCTTACTGAGGCTAACCTTCATTGCTCTTCTTTCCAGGGCATACCTCCACTTCTCTAGATTTTCCTGCATTTGTTCTCTGCTCTCACTACAGATCACAATGTCATCTGCAAACATCATAGTCCATGGAGATTCTTGTCTAACCTCGTCTGTCAGTCTGTCCATCACCATAGCACACAAGAAGGGGCTCAGAGCTGACCCTTGATGCAGTCCCACTTCCACCTTGAACTCTTCTATAATGCTGATAGCACACCTCACCACTGTCTTACATCTCCCATACATGTCCTGCACCACTCTAACATACTTCTCTGCCACTCCAGACTTCCTTATGCAATACCACAGTTCCTCTCTCGACACCCTGTCATATGCTTTCTCCAGATCCAAAAAGGCTCCTTCTGACCTTCTCTGTACTTCTGTATTAACATCCTCAAAGCAAACACTGCAGCTGTGGTGCTCTTTCTTGGCATGAAACCAAACTGTTCACAAATTCTGACCTCTGCCCTTAGTCTAGCTTCCACTATTCTTTCCCATAACTTCATCGTATGGCTCATCAACTGTATCCCTTCTTATTCTTTATCACTACTTTTTTGACTGTAATGAATTTTATATAGTTGGTATTTTGATGGGGTTTCCTTTTGGGCCAGGTTCCTCTCAAGCTTTCTTCCTCACAACTACTGAGGGAGTTTTTCCTCACCGCCGTCGCTGCCAGCTTGCTCATTAGGGATATGTAGGGTTAATAGGAAAATGTATAAGTTCCTTTATACTTTGTAAGCCCCGACTTTCAGTGTTTTACTGTGTAAAGCTGCTTTTTGACAATGTCAATTGTAAAAAGCCCTATACAAATAAAACTGAATTGAATTTTAAAAATGTATAAAATATTTAAACAAACAAATAAATCAAAGTTATGATACCAAGCCTTATGTACCCTCTTGAGATTCAGGACAGGCTTACCAGCGTCGTGTATAGTGTGCACACAAGTCCCATTGCCAGAACAGCCCCCCAGAGGTCAAAACCAGTTACTGAAACACACACACAAAAACTCTTAGCAGATTAAGTGGCAAACGAATTTGCAACGTTCATTCACATGCTTTTGGCTCCATGTTGACTTTTAAAAACTGTTTATTTATTACTATTTTTTTGAATTCCAAGAGTGCTTCTTACTCAGGAAAAAAAATTACGCATGGTAAAAAAAGTGGTTTGGAGATGAAAAAGTTTGAAAAACGAAAGATTCACCTTACAATTGGGTGGGTAACAGACCACCACGCCAAGGTTTAGAAATTTACCTGCATTCAAAGCAAGTGCAGGAGCGTACAGAACTACTCCCATGTAGATCACCTAGACAGACACAAAACAGAGAGAGTAAGTAAAGATAGCTTTCAGTAAACCCCAATAAAAACAATTCCCATCATTGAAAGGAGTCAAATCCTATAAATCAAGTCCTCTCACTAAAGGTACTATGCATAACATTTTGAGGGATCCCTTAACAGAATAAATACGTTTATATTTTATTATAAAGAGAAAAAAAGTTGTTGGGTTTTCAGAATGAATCTTCTTGAATAAGTAAGTAAGAGGTCACCATCTTTCGATTGTTGCCCAGAAACAAAGCCTTTGAGAGAGAGGGATGGGGAAAATAATTTAATTTGCTTGCAATCTGGAATCTTATATTTTATGTTATCTCACAGCATGTAGAGATAAGATTCCAGATTGCAAGCAAATTAAATTATTTTACATTAAATTACATGCTGTGAGATACCATAAAATATTACACACCATACCTTTAAAATAGTGAAACACTATAATCACCCAAACTCACCATCTGAAAGATGAAGGTCACAGTACCACAAATCCGGACAGTTTTGTTGAAGCGAAGCTCTAGATACTGAAATATCAGTGGGGAAAAAATATTTAAACATATTTTATACCAATAATTAGATGTAATCAGAAGATATATTATTAAAAGGAAATTTAAGTCAAATTCGATCCTACATTTTTATCTGACAAATATAAACGCTTATTTCTCACTTGTTTTTAGAACTTTCTTTCACAGTATTTTCTCTTTCTTATTCAAGTTAACTATTTATTTAATGTATAAATTTAGGCAGTGCCAAGCTATCAGAGACTTTGCTTTTTTCTGCCTTTAAATTGCTTATTTCCACTTTCATTAGTATCACCTGTCTTGTTAGTTTACGTATCTGTATAACAAGATGTTCTATCAAGCTTCTGATTTCCCTCAAACATTAATTTATCTACAAACCTACCCGCCCTACCTGAGATAGCTGGTGTATTAGTAATTCCGTGTCGGTCTGAGCTTCTATTTTTGGCTTTTGCTTTCGTTTGAATAATATATAAATATATTTATCAGGAAAAATGAAGGGAAAAGTGTACAAGACGGTGATGAGGCCAGCAATGTTGTATGGTTTAGAAACAGTGGTACTGGGGAAAAGACAGGAGGCAGAGCTGGAGGTAGCAGAGATGAAAATGTTGAGGTTCTCTTTGGGAGTAACGAGGATGGATAGGATCAGGAATGAGTACTTCAGAGGGACAGCCCATGTAAGATGTTTTGGAGACAAAGTCAGAGAGGCTAGATTGAGATGGTTTGGACATGTACAGAGGAGGAATAGTAAATACAGAGATCCCTCGCTACTTCGCGCTTCAGTGCATCATGGTTTTTAAAAAAATAGGGGAAAAGGTTAAGGAAAATGCCACAAAAACAAGGCCAATTATGCAAAAAACCTTAAACAAACACAAAACAAAAAACAGCCCAAAATCTCCCATCAAAACAATCCGGAGGTACGAACAGGGCGAGGTCAAAAGTGAAATGAAGTTGGAGAACAAACAGAAATAGAAATGGAATAAAATCTATAGAAAGATATCATAAATACAGCCGGCCCCCTACTTACGAAATTAATCTGTTCCAGCGCATTTTGTAACGCGGAAGTTTCGTAAGTAGAGTTGCATTTTACATGTAAAACGCCTGATTTGTTCCAAGGCTCCCAAGACTACCCCATAAACCCTTTAAAAATGATAAAAGTACACCAATTTTGTACGAAATATGCATGAAATATGTGTTAAAAGTAAAAGAAAATTATTTATTAAACCATTTAAACATTTTATTAGCATATTAAACAATTTTATTAACATATTTATTAATTAAACCATTATTAAACATTTTTATTAACGCATACACACACACACACACATACCACTGTCTCTCTCTCTCTCACACACACACACACACACACAATACACATTACACAATACACAGAATACATCTCTGACATTTGTGTATTGTTGCGCTGAATGCGGGCTCCGCCTACACGCAGGACGCTGGAGCGTTTTAAGACAGGGAATTCAAAGCGCATTCCCTGCTTGACAGATCGGAGGTCCAAACTCAACTTTAACTTGATTCCTTGAGGGATCAGAGGTCCAGACGAGCCGCGTTTTGCTCACATTTGGCTAAGCGCGTCACATTTATTAAACATTTACTGAATTAAACAACTTAAAAAACTAAACTAAAAACTAAAGAGTTAAGCCTCCTTTCATCTCTGACTGACTCTGTAGGCAGTCTCTCTCTCTCTCTCTCTCTCTCTCTCTCACACACACACACACGCACACAAAATCTCTATGGTGTGTTTTGCCGAATGCGGGCTCTGCCCACAAGCAACACGCAGCTGACGGAACAATTCTATTTAAATGGACGGGGTGTTGTATTTAAAGCAGAATTACAGTACCTGTTTGAAAGATCAGAGGTAATGATTTAATATTAACTTGCTTCCTTGCGAGATCGGAGGTCTTGTTTCACGGAGCACTCTGCTTATGCTTCAGTTTCGTGCCGAAATAATCGCCTCCGTCACTGTATTTCCGCTTTAAGGTCTCCTTCTGCTTCAATATCGTCCCGATTGTAGAGGGGTTTCGGCGATAACGAAATATAACGCTGCAATGATCTCAAAACACACCAACCGTCCTTCACCTTCACGCATCTACTTCATGCGTGTGACAAACAGGAAGTATGGGTACCGTTCAGCTGCCTCTTGGCCAATGGGAGGCCAGCGGGGCGGGATGTTGGGAGAAAGCCAATGAGAGAGCAACTCACGCATCGTGTGAAATTTTGATTGGCACATTTGAATTTTGAATGGCGCGTTTGGCGCTTTTGTAAGAGGAGGTACTTTTCGTATACAGGGGACGGAAACTGAGGAAAATGGTTTTCATAACCCGGAGTTTTCGTACACAGGGGGTTTCGTAAGAAAGAGGCTGACTGTATAAGTATTAAATATGATTAAACATTATCCTGAGGTACACTTAATACTAGGCTCCGGCAGAGGGGGCATGGCTCACACGGTCTGGGAAGGGAAGCAGAACCGATACATTTATGAACTCCTGCCAAAACTTTCAAAGAGGAAACAAATTAAAAAGTATTATAATGAACTGGATAAGAGTGAAACTCTCTGTAAATCTGATCAGATCCGCTGTACCAGGAACCAGGAGTTTAAACACTGGACACAATAATGTATTGATAATGTAATGATTAGAGAGAGAGAGAGATTGTATACAGTACAAACTCGTATAGGTTACTTATTCAAGGTTTAAACATATGTTCCCCTCTAAAGAATGCCCTGTAACAACTTACAAATTCATCTAACCGGCCATCGGGACCTAACTCGTTTGTAAGCTGGGGAGCGTATGTACTTACATTGTTGCATCTGTGTGTGCATGCGCATCTGCGTGCATGCGTGCGCATGCATGTATGCATGTCCTCTTCTTCTCATGCAGTTCCATCTGTATGTGTGTGTATTTATATTTTATTTACATCTTATGTTATTTTTTTAATTTGTAATTGTTATTATAAGCATTTATAGCATTGAATATGTATTTATTTATATTATATACACATATACATGTACGTATACGTCAGTATGTGTGTGTGTGTGTGTGTGGGGGGGTGATCCCACTTCGCAGATTTCAATGGTCGCGTGGGGATCCGCGGAAAGTGAGGGATCCCTGTACATTGGTAGTATGATGCTGAGGTTGGAACTACCAGGTAGAAGGCCTAGAGGAAGACCAAAGAGAAGATTTATGGATGTGATGAAGGAGGACATGAAGGTAGTTGGAGTAAGAGAAGAAGATGCTGTGGACAGGGTGAGATGGAGCCAGATGATTTGCTGTGGTGGCCCCTGAAGGGAACAGCCGAAAGGAAAAGATGATGATGATTAAAAAAAAAAACACACACACACAGTGTTTTGGGCCAGTGGTGGGCTCTCAGGGCCAGCAAAGCCTTCTCTGCTGGCCTAAACAGTGTGTGTGTGTGTGTGTGTGTGTATATATATATTTATACATACATACACACACACACACACACACACAGTCGGCCCCCAACTTACGAAATTAATCCGTTCCAGAGCCCTTTTAGTATAGTGGGGATTTCGTAAGTAGGGGCCGCATCTTACATGTTAAATGCCTAATTCTTTCCAAGGCTCCCGTCTTTGGACTGGATAAACCCCATAAACCCTTTAAAAATAATAAAAGTACACCAATTTTATATGCAATATGTGTTAAAAGTAAAAAAGAATTATTTATTAAACCATATAAACATTTTATTAACATATTAAACCATTTTATTAACATATTTATTAATTAAACCATTATTAAACATTTTTTATTAACACACACACACACACACCTCTTTCTGTCGCTCTCGGTCTCTATTTCTGTCTCTCTCTCTCACACGCGCGCGCTGCAGGCCACACCCACAAGACGTGACTTCAAAGCGCATTCCCTGCTTGACAACTTTAATTTGATTCCTTGAGGGATCGGAATTCCAGATAAACTCAAATGCACCTACATTTATTAAACATTTACTAAATTATACAACTTAAAAAACTAAAGCGTTATTACTTCTCTCTCTGTCGCACACGTGCGCTGCGGGCCACGCCCACAAGACGTGAATTCAAAGCGCATTCCCTGCTTGACCATTTACTGAATTAAAACAACTTAAAAAACTAAACTAAAAACTAAAGCGTTATTCTCTCTCTCTCTGTCGCTCTCTCGCCGCGCGCTGTGGGCCACGCCCACAATTCAAAGCGCCTTCCCTGCTTGACACACTCAACTTTAATTTGATTCTTTAAGGGGTCGGAATTCCAGATGAGCTCAAATGCGTCCACATTTAAACATTTACTGAATTAAACAACTTAAAAAACTGAACTAAAAAATAAAGTGTGAAGCTTCCTTCTGTCTCTATCTGGGAGGCCAGCGGGTGCGATGTTGAGAGACAGCCAATGAGAGAGCAACTCGCGCATCGTGTGAAATTTTGATTGGCGCGTTTGAATTTCTTTTCGTAAGAGGGGGTTGCTTCGTATCTCGGGGACATAAACGCAGGAAAATGTTTTCGTAACCCGGGGATTTCGTACACAGTGGTGTTCATAAGTTGGAGGCCGACTGCATATATATATATATATATATATATATATTTTTTTTTTTTTTTTTTTTTTAATTATTATTATTATTATTATTATACAGACAAATTCGAAGGGGCAGTGGTGGTCTAGTGGTATAAGGCGCCGGATCGCTGATCCAAAGGTTTGGGGGTTCGAGTCCCACTCTCCACAAGGTTGTCACTGCCTCTCCCCCCCACCCCCGCAGTGCAGCTAACTGGGTTATCAAAGGCCGAACTTTCCATTGCTGACTTTCGACAAGAGTAGGCTGCAAAGCCGTCAGCGTGTTTCCGCCCTGCGATGGCCTGGCGAGCTATCCAGGGTGTACTCTGCCCTCGCCCTGAGTTGGCTGGGATGGGCACCAGCCTCCCCGCGACTCTAATTAGGATGAAGCAGTTACAGAAAATGAACTGATGAACAGACAAATTCGGTTAGCTTCAAGATCAAATGCCATAACTTATGTTATAAAAAAAATTGGTCATTTGGAGGGATTGGTTTTCATGTGTTAGGGCTCAGCTCAGAATTTAAAATTTTTAAATTTGAAGAAAGTCCTAAAAACAAATGTTTGGCTTTTGAAAGAATGAAGCCAAATTAATTGTACAGACGCTTCCCGACTTAAGTGTTTTTCGATTTTACAGTTTAAAAACAAAAAAAAAGTCAAATTTTGAGTTTAGCGTGCTCTCTGAAGTACGAGACGTACCTACGTAGTACGCTGATGTAATGACACAATGACGCTGCGTCCATTGTTTACAAACGACAGACTGAACGTGTCCCTCCTTGTTCCCAGTTCACTACATGTTACCCTTGAGTTAAGACGCAAGCCATCTCGATTGAAACGAAGACAAAGTGGGCAGTGGAGGCTCGGTGGTAAGGTGCTACATTACCGATCCTTAGGCTGGGTGTTCAACCCCACTGCCAACGTTGTCCCCCTCAGTGCAGTTATCAAGAGAGAGAGGTTCATATAAAAGAACCATTGCTGACTTTTGTCAAGAGTAGATCGCATAGCCGTCAGCGTGTTTCCGCTCTGCGATGGCCTGGTGAGCTCTCCAGGATGTACCTCACCCTGTGTCGGCTAAGATGGGTCCCAGTCTCCCCGCGACTCAAATTAGGATGAAGCGGTTCAGAAAATGAATGAATGGTTCAATAGTGTTAAAAGTAAGGTTATAATAATTGTGCCTGAAAAAAAAAGTTAAAATTACTATTAAAATATTTCAGATCACCTGGTAGGCACTGGAAAGTTGCAGGCGGTAGAAAATAGGAATGAAGATGTGTGCCGGGATGAGCAGCCCCAGGAAGTACGAGCAGCCCAGGAACCAGTACTGTGTGCCATGAGTATATATTTCAGCTGGAGCGCCCAAGATGGCTACAGCCGACTGGAATGTAGCAAGCAAAGATAGTGACACAGGTAGGCAGCTCATGCTGTGGTCAGCCAGCAGGAACTCGCGTGTGGTACTCTGGCGGCCTCCTGTAAATGCATGGAAAAGGCCAATGCCTGCTGAAGCTATGAGGAGCAGCACAAAGATAGCATAGTCCACTGGAGTAAAGTGCATCATGTTAGATGTGCTCATGATGGAGCTGGAGCAGTATGGCCAAATAGAGCTGACTTGTACAGCAATGGGTGAGCAGTCGTAGAATCTTCACTAGGGTCTCTGTGGAAAAAGAGCACAGTGGGGTAAATGAGCCATGATTCATAGAATATCTAAAATAATTCCATAAATACTATAACTTTATAACATAAAAATGCAACAGCAGTACAGGTAGCCAAGCTGAAAATATTTGGTGTGGTAAAAAACTTTTAGTTCATTAAAATTTCAGATAGAACACTATGCCTTTTGAGCAATTTCTATTCAATTATCAACAATAAAATTAAATCACCTACAAAGTCAACTGGGAACCACATCTCCACATAATATAATAAAAACCCAGGATGACCTTTACACAGGATTCCTGATATGGGTTCTGAATTGTTTTCATACAAGGACAGGTGACATTAAAAAAGTGTTCTTAATGTATGTGTGCATATTATTACATATGGAATTTAGAAGATAGAAATTGTCCCGTGAAACCAGCAAAGCACGACAAACCATGACATACAATATATACAATTTAATAAGAATAAAATAAGGCAGAATAATACCTTATAGTTTAAACCTAAACAAAACACAAATTGAACGAGGGTCCCACAATAAAAAAAAGTCACCAAGCCAATATAATTTAGAGACAGCGCGCGCGCTGGAGGTAAAAGGCTTGAATTCCCATTTGTTGAAAGAAACGAATAATGGAAATCCTCATGTTTTCTGTGGACGAGTGTGGATGATAGACTTTGGGTGGTGGAGTCTTGAATGACGGAACTTGGACGAAGCGCGTTGGCTGATCCGCCTTAGAAGGGTTTCCTTAGATGATCTGTGTCAGCTGGTCGATAACGGGTCCTAATATAATCTCCCCTAAAGTTCGGGAAAATTCCATTCTACAGTTTTCTAAATCACCTGACCCGCCACAGGGCGCATGCGCAACTAGGTCCATGCTGGAAAGTTCCAGACCCAAGAACAGCGCTGACGGCTATGCGGTCTACTCTTGACAAAAGTCAGCAATGGTTCTTTTATATGAACCTCTCTCTTGATAACTGCACTGAGGGGGACAACGTTGGCAGTGGGGTTGAACCCCCAGCCTAAGGATCGGTAATGTAGCACCTTACCACCGAGCCTCCACTGCCCACTTTTAATACTATGTTTAATCTAATCATAGCTGTGCTTTTTACTGCTTCACTGTCATTCATTTACAAGTTCCTAGGAATGATTACAGATGCTTCCCAACTTGCGTTTTAGTTAGGTTCTGGATGGCCGAATGTAAGGTGAAAAAAAAACCCGTAAGTTGTGACTGTATGTTCCAGTCACGTATGACATTCATACTGTACTATACATCCATAAATACCATTACCGTATCTCATAAAACACCCCTAAATCAATTATTATAAACATAACATTGTAAAATAATATCAAATAATATCAACACTAATTTCAAATAGGTCACTTATTTCACTTATTTATACAGAGTTACTTTACATGAAGCTTAAAACAGTCAATCAACGCTTACAATATGTGAAGCGCTCAATACAGAAAGTAGTGTACTTGCAAAAGTAGTGTACTTGTTGTGGGTTATATGGACTTCCGGTCTTTCAAGTGCACAAGGGTGCCGTTGAACTCGTTTAGAACACAGCCTGCACTGATTCAAAGTGGAGCAAAGTCAGCAAAACGGAGCGTTCTTTCTTTTGTGTAAGTAAGTAAGTAAACATTATTCAAGAGATGCATACAAACAACAAGTACTGTCTGTCTTCCTTTCGGCTTTTTCCCCTTTACTCGGGAGTCGCCACAGCGAATCATCTGATTCGCCCGTTTGATTTGGCAGAGGTTTTTACGTCAGATGCCCTTCCTGTCACAACCCTTTATAGCAAGGGACAGAAACACGCCGACGGCTTTTCAGCTCCTCTTTACGAAAGTCAGCAATGGTTCTTTTACATGCCTCTCACCATAGACAGTGAGAGACATGGCCCGCCTTTGATAACCCAGTTAGCCGCACTGAGGGGGACAGTAACAACCTTGTGAAGAGTGGGACTTGAACCCCCAACCATTGGATCAGCGATCCAGCGCCCTATACCACTAGGCCACCACTGCCCCTATACAACGAACAAGTACAAATCCTAATATATATGAATATAAAAATAAGTATACACTCTTCGGATTCTGCTAAAAGATAATAAATACCTGTAATTATTCTGTAATTTGTGCAGTCAGGTTTTCATTTTACAACTCTCTTTGCTTAACTCAGTATGCATGGTAGATTGCCCCGATCCGAGCAGATGGTTAATTCATGTCTGTGTATGAGACTTGCACCCATGTTAGTAGGCTTACACTTCTGACCAACCATATTTGTTTAGGGTTACAAAAGTCCGCAAAATAAGGTAAACACAAAGATCACAGAGACAACGTCTGAATACAAGGGTAACACACTATATAACTGATATACATACATACGCTCCCCGACTTACAAGGGTAACACACTATATAACTGATATACATACATACGCTCCCCGACTTACGTTTTTAATTGGTTCCGGACGGCCGAACGCAAGTTGAAAGTGAACGCAAGTTGTTACAGTGACGTATGACGCTCATACTGTACTATACATCCATAAATACCACTACAGTATCTCATAAAACACCCCTAAATCAATTATTATAAATATAACATTGTAAAATAATATCAAATATCAAAAATGATCAACATTAATTTCAAATAAGTCACTTATTTATACAGAGTCACTTTACATGAAGCTTAAAACAGTCAATCAACGCTTACAATATGTGAAGCGCTCAATACCGAAAGTAGTGTACTTGCTGTGGGTTATACGGACTTCCGGTCTTTCAAGTGCATAAGGGTGCCATTGAACTCGTTTAGAACACAGCCTGCACTGTTGCAGTCTCCCAGCAAAACGGAGAGCTGTTTTGTGTAAGTAAGTAAACTTTATTCAAGAGATGCATACAAAGAACAAGTACAAATCCTAATGAATATTAATATAAAAATAAGTATACACTCTTAGGATTCTGATAAAAGATAATAAATATAAAGATTGTGCCGATCTGAGCAGTTAATTCATCTCTGTGTATGAGACTTGCACCCATGCTAGTAGGCTTACACTTCTGACCAACCATATTTGCTTAGGGTTACAAAAGTCTGCAAAACAGTGTAAACACAGATGACGTCTTAACACAAGGGCACAAGGGTAACACTATATAACTGAGATATATATATATATATACACACACACACACACACACACACACACAGTCTGTAGTTTGTAAACAATGAATGCAGCGTCATCACGTCAGCGTACTACGTAGGCACGTCAAAACTCAAAATTTGACCTTATTTTTGAAGGGAAAAAAAAAACCCGTAAAATCGAAAAAAAAAAAAACGTAAAATGGACGAACATAAGTTGGGGAGCGTCTGTACATATATCCACACACACACACACACACACACACACACATATATATATATATATATATAAGATACAACTTTATTAATCTCACAATGGAGAAATTCACTGTTACAGGCTCTTGAGGTACCATCAGTACGGGGTGCAAAAATAGATACATATACAAACATACACACATACATATATATTACATTATATAAGTAAATAAATAAATAGATACATAAATAGTATAAAGTAATATAAAATAAAAAAGAAAAGAAGGGAACAACTTTGTAGACTGGCCTATATTCCAGTATACATGTATCTGAGGGCAGAGGAGATGGGTTGATATGGTTCACAGTCAGTGGGGTAGATGTGGTTGATTAAAGTGCACGGGGTTTTTATTGCACATAACCGGTATTTTCACAGACAGTTACAAAGTGGCGTTGTACAGTCTGACAGCGGTGGGAATGAACGACCTGCGGTAGCGCTCCTTCCTGCACTGAGGATGTCTCACTCGTCCACCGAAGGAGCTACTCAGCTTCTCTACAGTCTGGTGCAGTGGGTGAGAGGTGTTGACCATGATGGATGTGAGCTTTGCTACCATCCTCCTCTCACTCACCTCCTCCACAGAGTCCAGTGGGCAGCCTAGGAGAGAGCTGGCCCTCCTGACCAGCTTGTTCAGTCTCTTTCTGTCCCGCTCAGTGCTGCCCGGGGCCCAGCAGATGGCAGCGTAGAGGATTTTATATGTGTGTGTGTGTGTGTGTGTGTGTGTGTATACACACACACACACACACACACACACACACACACACACACACACACACACACACACACACAGTCTGAAGTTTGTAAACAATGAATGCAGCGTCATTACGTCAGCATACTACGTACTTCTTTTTCTTTCGGCTGTTCCCTTCAGGGGTCACCACAGCAAATGATCTGCCTCCATCTCTCCCTATCCTCTGCATCTTCTACTCTTACTCCAACGACCTTCATGTCCGCTCTCCATTGCTCTGGATTGTTGAGCCCAAGTACTAAAAATCCTCCACCTTCCTTATCTCTGCTCCCTGTAACCTCACCATTCCTCTTGGGTCCTTGTCGTTCACACACATGTATTCTGTCTTACTGAGACTAACCTTCATTACCCTCCTTTCCAGGGCATACCTCCACCTCTCTAGATTTTCCTCCACTTGTTCTCTGCTCTCACTACAGATCATGATGTCATCTGCAAACATCATAGTCCATGGAGATTCTTGTCTAACCTCATCTGTCAGCCTGTCCATCACCGTAGCAAACAAGAAGGGGCTTAGAGCTGACCCTTGATGCAGTCCCACCACCACCTTGAACTCTTGTGTCACACTGACAGCACACCTCACACCCACTGTTTTACATCTCTCATACATGTCCTGCACCACTCCAACATACTTCTCTGCCACTCCAGACTTCCTCATGCAAGACCACAGTTCTTCTCTTGACACCCTGTCATATGCTTTCTCCAGATCCACAAAGGCACAATGCAGCTCCTTCTGACCTTCTCTGTACTTCTCTATTAACATCCTCAAAGCAAACACTGCATCTGTGGTGCTCTTTCTTGGCATGAAACCAAACTGTTGTTCACAAATGCTGACCTCTGTCCTTAGTCTTGGTTCCACTATTCTTTCCCATAACTTCATTGTATGGCTCATCAACTTTATTCCTCTGTAGTTGCCACAACTCTGTACATCTCCCTTGTTCTTAAAAATGGGCACAAGCACACTTCTCCATTCCTCCGGCATCTGCTCACTTTCTAAGACCTTGTTGAATATTCTTGTCAGAAAATCTACTGCTACCTCTCCTAGACACTTCCATACCTCAACTGGTATGTCATCAGGGCCAACTGCCTTTCCACTCTTCATCCTCTTCAATGCCCTCCTCAAAAAAGAAAGCCGTTTCTTTTTTCTCTCTCATTTTCCTCATTCATCAGCTCTTCCAAGTACTCTTTCCATCTTCCCAGAACACTTCTGTCATCAGTCAATACATTTCCCTCTCTGTCCTTTATCACTCTAACTTGTCAAGGTACGTCCTGCCCATCTCTATTTCTCTGCTGTGCTAACCTGTATAAATCATTTTCTCCCTCCTTACTGTCCAACCTATCATACAAGTCATGATACGCCCTCTGTTTGCCCTTTGACACTGCTACATTCGCTTTACGCTGTGTGTCCCTGTACTCCTGTTTACTCTCTTCGGTCCTCTCAATGTCCCACTTCTTCTTAGCTAACCTCTTCTTTTGTACACACTCCTGCACTTCCTCATTCCACCACCAAGTTTCCTTATCTACTTTCCTTCCAGAGGACACACCAAGTACTCTCCTACCGGTCTCCCTGATCACATTGGATGTGGCTGTCCAGTCATCTGGAAGCACTTCCTGACTACCCAAAGCCTGTTTCAACTCCTCCTTGAACACAACACGACACTCTTCCTTTTTTAGCTTCCACCACTTTGTCTTCTGCTTCTTTATGGATGTGGTGAAGGAAGACATGAAGGTCGTTGGAGTCAGAAAAGAAGATGCAGAGGACAGGGTGAGATGGAGGCGGATGATTTGCTGTGGCGACCCCTGAAGGGAGCAGCCGAAAGTAAAAGAAGAAGAAGAAGACCACTTTGTCTTCTGCTCTGCCTTTGCCTTTTTCCACCTTTCTCGCCATCAACGTCATCCTGCACACGACCATCCTATGCTGTTTGGCAACACTCTCACCCACTACTACTTTGCAGTCACTGACTTCCTTCAAATTACATCACCTACACAAAATGTAGTCTACCTGTGTGCTCTTACCTCCGCTTTCATAAGTCACCCCATGCTCCTGTTTCTTCTTGAAGAAAGTATTCACCACAGCCGTTTCCATCCTTTTTGCAAAATCGATCAACATCTGTCCTTCTGTGTCCCTGTTCTGGATACCAAACCTGCCCATCACTTCCTCGTCCCCTCTGTTGCCTGCACCAACATGTCCATTGAAGTCTACACCAATGACCACTCTTTCACCTTAGGGGGTACTCTGCATCACTTCATCTAAGTCACTCCAGAATCTCTCCTTCTCTTCTAGCTCAAATCCTGCCTGTGGGGCATAAGTACTAACAACATTGACCATCACGCCTTCGATTTCTAACTTGAGACTCATCACTCTGTCTGACACTCTTTTCACTTCTAGAACATTCCTGACAAACCCCTCCTTCAAGATGACTCCTACTCCATTTCTCTTCCCATCCACACCATGATAAAACGGCTTAAACACTAAACATTTAGCTATGCTACCTTTCCACCTGGTCTCCTGAACGCACAGTATGTCCACCTTCCTCCTCTGCATCATGTCAGCTAGCTCTCTGCCTTTTCCTTGCATAGTTCCAACATTCAAAGTCCCTACTCTCAGTCCTAGGCTCACGCCTTTCCTCTTCTCTCTCTGCCTACGGACACGCCTCCCGCCTCTCCTTCTTCGACCAACAGTAGTCCAATTTCCATCAGCACCCTGTTGGTTGAAAGCACTGATGGCGGTGATTGTTAACCCGGGCCTCGACCGATCCGGTATGAATTTTGTTTTGACCATTTGCATTTTTAATGTGGCAGAAGTTTTACGCCGGATGCCCTTCCTGTCGCAACCCTCTGCATTTATCCGGGCTTGGGACCGGCATAAGGGGGAGAGACACTGGTTAGTATGATTCATCAAGGTATGATTCAAAGCATGGTGCTTCCAGTACAGCATTATCCCTAGACTGCAGTGGCCATTCCTGCTCTATGACATGGCCTTCTCTACAGTAGAGTCAATGGAACGACTGTGCAGCAGATTTCTGTGTAAGTGGCTGGGGGTTCCACCAAGCTACAGTACTGTAAATCTTTACAGCAGGTCAGCTAAGCTAAGTTTGCCTCTGTCATCTGTGATTGAAGAATTCCAGACTGCAAAAGTTAGGGCCATTTCTACCTTACGTTTGTCCAAGGATACAGTAGTGCAGCAAGCAGGGGAAACTGTGAAGACTGGTAGAAAAAAGAATCCTCGCAAAGCAGTCCAAGTGGCAGAGGAAGACCTGCGTCATCAAGAGCTGGTGGGAACAGTTTGCAAAGGAAGATTAGGCCTTGGCAACTACGAGGGTAATCGATGGAGCACAGCAGATGACTGAACAAGAAGAAATATGATTGTGCAACAAACTAGAAAAGAAGTGGAAGGTTTGTCAGAGCAGTGGGGTTAGGAAGCCAAGGCAGCCGGACCAAATGGGAATCAGCCATCCAGCGCTCATTCACATGGAAGGAACTGTGGAATACTGATCAAGGACAGCTCAGCTTCCTACTACGTGCTGTGTCAGACCTGCTTCCTATGCCTTCTAACTTGCGGATTTGGGGAAAAGAGGAGGACGCCTCATGCTCTCTGTGTAAAGGAAACAACTGCTCCCTGAATCACATCCTCTCAGCATGTCCTAAGGCTCTGGGGGAGGGGAGGTACTGATGGAGGCATGACACTGTCTTAAGGGAGATTGCCATAGTGGTGGACCAGCGCAGAGTGGAAGTCAACCATCAAAGTATCCGGGATACAGGAAAACCCATCCAGTTCCTGAAAGAAGGAGAGATGAAGACCAAGCCTGCAAATAGAGGTTGAGTCCTGTCTTCAGCCTCCGACTGGCAGCTTCTTGTGGATGTGCAGAGGAAGTTGAAATTTCCAGAAGATATAGCAGTTACTCAGGTGCGCCCAGATATGCTGCTACTATCCCGAGAAACGAAAGCCATCCACATAATCGAGCTTACAGTTCCCTGGGAGGATAGACTTGACATCTCACACAAACGGAAAGCAGCAAAATACCAGGACTTAGTAGATGAAGCTTGTATGAAAGGGTGGAAAGCAAGCCCGATGCCAATACAGGTTGGATGCAGGGGTTTTGTTGCAACATCTACAAGAAAGTTCCTGCACAAGATAGGTCTTACCAATACCGCCACAAAGAAGGCGATAAAGACCATAGCTGCTTCAGTAGAGACATGCTCAAGGTGGCTGTGGATCAAGAGGAGAGAGAGTTGGACCACAGTCAATTTCAAGCCAGGAGAGTAGTGTGTAGATGCACATTAGAAGACCTCAACAATCAACCACAAGCCAGCCTGCAGGTGAAGACAGTCTTTTGTCTTTGCTGCCCCACTCAGGTGAAGCGTACAGGTTTCGGGGCGAAACGCTAAAGACCCTGAGATACCTGCTGATGATGCAGACTAGGCACGAAGAAACAACCACCACAAGCTGCTGATTATAAAGACGCTAATCAAGCTTTGAGTAGCGTAGCATCATGGATCGATGTTTAAAAACCTATATATATATATATATATATATATATATATATATATATATATACACACACACACACACACACACACACACACACTAGTCCTTCTCAAAAAATTAGCATATTGTGATAAAGTTCATTATTTTCTGTAATGTACAGAGAAAAATTAAACTTTCATATATTTTAGATTCATTGCCCACGAACTGAAATATTTCAGGTCTTTTATTGTTTTAATACTGATGATTTTGGCATACAGCTCATGAAAACCCAAAATTCCTATCTCAAAAAATTAGCATATTTCATCCGACCAATAAAAAAAGTGTTTTTCATACAAAAAGTCAACCTTCAAATAATTATATTCAGTTATGCACTCAAGACTTGGTCGGGAATCATTTTGCAGAAATGACTGCTTCAATGCGGCGTGGCATGGAGGCAATCAGCCTGTGGCACTGCTGAGGTGTTACGGAGGCCCAGGATGCTTCGATAGCGGCCTTAAGCTCATCCACAGTGTTGGGTCTGGTGTCTCTCAACTTTCTCTTCACAATATCCCACAGATTCTCTATGGGCTTCACGTCAGGAGAGTTGGCAGGCCAATTGAGCACAGTAATACCGTGGTCAGTAAACCATTTAGTAGTGGTTTTGGCACTGTGAGCAGGTGCCAGGTCGTGCTGAAAAATGAAATCATCTCCATAAAGCTTTTCAGCAGATGGAAGCATGAAGTGCTCCAAAATCCCCTGATAGCTAGCTGCATTGACCCTGCCCTTGATAAAACACAGTGGACCAACACCAGCAGCTGACATGGCACCCCAGACCATCACTGACTGTGGGTACTTGACACTGGACTTCAGGCATTTTGGCATCTCCTTCTCCCCAGTCTTCCTCCAGACTCTGGCACCTTGATTTCCGAATGACATGCAGAATTTGCTTTCATCTGAAAAAAGTACTTTGGACCACTGAGCAACAGTCCAGTGCTGCTTCTCTGTAGCCCAGGTCAGGTGCTTCTACCGCTTTTTCATGGTTCAAAAGTGGCTTGACCTGGAGAATGTGGCACCTGTAGCCCAGTCCACTGCTTCCACAGGTCCCTCAATGTCTAGAATCGGCCCTTCTCCACAATCTTCCTCAGGGTCCGGTCACCTCTTCTGGTTGTGCAGCATTTTCTGACACACTTTTTCCTTCCCACAGTCATCCCACTGAGGTGCCTTGATACAGCACTCTGGGAACAGCCTATTCGCTCAGATTTCTTTCCGTGTCTTACCCTCTTGCTTAAGGGTGTCAATGATGGCCTTCTGGACAGCAATCAGGTCGACAGTCTTACCTATGATTGCGGTTTTGAGTAATGAACCAGGCTGGGAGTTTTTAAAAGCCTCAGGAATCTTGTGCAGGTGTTTAGAGTTAATTTGTTGATTCAGATGATTAGATTAATAGCTTGTTTAGAGTACCTTATGATGACATGCTAATTTTTTGAGATAGGAATTTTGGGTTTTCATGAGCTGTATGCCAAAATCATCAGTATTAAAACAATAAAAGACCTGAAATATTTCAGTTGGTGTGCAATGAATCTAAAATATATGAAAGTTTAATTTTTATCAGTACACTACAGAAAATAATGAACTTTATTACAATATGCTAATTTTTTGAGAAGGACTAGTATTTTATATATATATAAAATGCAGCCGTGAGGGGGGCGGGCACAAGCTAGTGTTCATCCTCACGCCAGTCCCAAGCCCTAGATAAATGCAGAGGGTTGCGAAAGGAAGGGCAACCGGTGTCCTACTTCTGCCAAGGTAAACATGCAAATGATCAAAACTGAAGGAGGGGTTTGTCAGGAATGTTCTAGAAGTGAAAAGAGTGCCCAACAGAGTGATGAGTCTCAAGTTAGAAATTGAAGGTGTGATGTTCAAATGTTGTTAGTGCTTATGCCCCACAGGCAGGATGTGAGCTAGAAGAGAATGAGAGATTCTGGAGTTAGTTAGATGAAGTGATGCAGGGTACCCCAGAGGTGAAAGTGGTGGAAGCGGAAAAAGAAGAGTGTCATGTCTTCAACGAGGAGTTGAAACAGGTTTTGGGTGGTCAGGACGTGCTTCCAGATGACTGGACAACTACAGCTAATGTGATCAGGGAAACAGGTAGGAGAGTATTTGGTGTGTTCTCTGAAAGAAAAGTAGAAAAAAGACTTGGTGTGTAGAAAGGAAGAGGTCAGCTAAGAAGTGGGACATAGAGAGGACTGAAGAGAGTAAACAGGAGTACAGGGAGACACACCGTATGGCGAAGGTAGCGGTGTCAAAGGCTAAACAAAGGGCGTATGATGACTTATAGAGGAGGGAGAAAATGATTTATGCAGGTTGGCACAGCAGAGAAATAGAGATGGGAAGGATGTGCAGCAAGCTAGAGTGATTAAGGACAGAGTGGGACGTGTATTGGCTGATGACAGAAGTGTGCAGGGAAGATGGAAAGAGTACTTTGAAGAGCTGATGAATGAGGAAAATGAGAGAGAGAAAAAAAAAAAAAAAGAGTCAAAGAGGTGAATGTTGAGGACCAATAAGTAGCAAAGATAAGTAAGGGTGAAGGGCATTGATGAGGAAGAGTGGAAAGGCAGTCGGTCCTGATGACATACATGTGGAGGTATAGAAGTGTCTTGGAGAGGTAGTCGGCAGTCGTACGTCTCGAGAGATGATGGTGGAGTGCTATGGTAGGCATTTGCGGGAGTGACTGTAAAGGCCCACCCTAGAGTGACAGTTTCTTAAACATTTACTGCATACAAAAGGGCTTTGAGGTGCCATGGGGGCTGCCCTTTCTTTCCTCTTTGCTCTTTTCTCAGCTAGCTTGTTAATTCTGTTGCTTTCAGCTTTGTTGACCCCCTCGTTGACAGTGGTCTTCCAGAGCCGGCGTGTTTCAGCAGTGCTTTCCCAGGAGTTGATGTCGATGCCAGATAATTTCATGTCCCACTTGCACACGTCCTTGTACCGAAGCTGTGGTCTTCCTGTGCAGCGAGAGCCCTCACTCAGCTCTCCATATAACATGACTTTAGGGATCATCCATTCGCTGTACGTGACCCAACCACCTAAGTCGTCTCTGGCTAAGCAGTGCGAGCAGACTTGGCATGCCAGCACGCTGTAGCACCTCGGTGTTGGTTACTTTGTCTTGCCATTTTATATGAAGCAGACACCTGAGACAGTGGAGGTGGAAGCTGTTGAGCCGCTTTTCCTGACCAGCGTACATGGACCAGGCCTCACTGCCATAAACGAGTGTGCTGAGTACACAGGCCTGGTAGACACGTAGCTTGATGTTCTCCGTTAGCCGGGTGTTACTCCATACACGCTTTTTCAGGTTGGACAATACTGCAGCGGCTTTCTCGATTCTGCATGAGATCTCTGTGTCAAGAGAGAGAGAGAGTGTTGGTGATGGTGGATCCCAGATAGGTGAAGGAATCCACGACTTCAAGCTGCAAGTTATTTATGTTCATGTTTGGGACTGTGTTTGTGCCCTGGGCCAGGATGTTTGTCTTCTTCAAGCTGATGGTCAGTCCGAATTCATTACAGGCATGGGACAGGCGATTGACGAGCTCTTGGAAGACCAGCCTCAGTGTGGGACGTCAATGCAGTGTCATCCGCGAACAGCATCTCGCGGATGAGGACCTGCCTCACTTTTGTCTTAGCGTGCAGTTGAGCTATGTTAAACAATTTTCCATCTGATCTGGTGTGGATATGGATCCCTTCCTCACTGTCAGAGAAGGCATACTGAAGAAGCATCGAGAAGAATATCCCAAAGAGTGTTGGAGCTAGGACGCAGCCTTGCTTCACACCACTGCTCACTGGGAAGGCTTCAGAAGTTCCACTATTGAAGCAGACTGTGCTGTGCATGTCCTCGTGAAAGGAGGGCACGATTTGGAATAACCTTTGAGGACATCCAATCTTCTGCAGGAGGCTGAAGAGTCTGCTTCTGCTGACCAGGTCGAATGCTTTAGTCAGGTCTATGAAGGCAATGTACAGGTACTTCTGCTGCTCCCGACACTTCTCTTGCAGTTGACGAAGTGAGAAGATCATATCGACTGTGGATCAGCCTGCCCCGAAACCACACTGCGATTCTGGGTACATCCGGGAAGCAAGAATCTGAAGGCGAGTAAGGACAACACGAGCAAAGACTTTCCCTATGATGCTAAGGAGGGATGCCACGGTAGCTGTCACAGTCACTGCAGTCGCCCTTGTTTACGTAGAGGGTTACAATGTTTGCATTGCGCATGTCCTGGGGGATGAACCCTTCCTCCCAGCATAAGCACAGCAGCTCATGGAGGTGCTGCAGGAATGCTGGCTTGCCACTCTTCAAAACTTTAGGGGGGATGCCATCCTTTCCAGGGGCTATTCCATAGGACAGGCAATCAATGGCTTTGCCCAGTTCGTCTACTGTAGGCAGGTAAGCCAGATCCTCCATGGCAGGTAAGTTTGGCAGGGCATTTAATGCTGCATCGGTCACTACATTCTTGGTTTCGTACAGCTCCAAGTAATGGTCCACCCAGCGTTCAAGCTGCTTGCCTTGGTCTGTAATCACCTCCCCAGTCTTGCCCTTGAGGGGTGCAGTTTTAATTGTGGTTGGGCCAGTAGCTGTCTTGATGCTATTGCACATGGCCATTGCGGTGCCAGTGTCAGCTGCCATCTGGATCTTGCTGCAGAGGTTCAGCCAGAAGTGGTTAGCATAGCGGCAGGCTGCCTGCTGGGCCTTGTGGAGAACGCTGCTCAGTATCCGTGCGCCTGGTGAGGATAAAGTCCAGCTGGTGCCAGTGGCAAGATTTGGGGTGTCTCCAAGATACTTTGTGACAGTCTTTGCACTTGAAGTATGTATTTCTTTACACATAGGCCATAATGGCAGCACAGTTCCAACAACCTCAGTCCATTCTCATTCATCCTGCCTATGCCGTGGTGACCAAGGCAGGAAGACCAGGTGTCACAGTCGGCGCCCACTCTAGCATTGAAGTCTCCTAGTAGGTAAAGTAGTTCAGTGCTGGGGATCCTGGAAATTGCATCATCTAGAGCCTCGTAAAACTGGTTCTTGGCCTCTTGGGTGGAACTGAGTGTTGGTGCATAGATGCTGAGAAGGTTTACAAAGCCTGCAGTTGGAGAGAGGCATAAAGTGAGGATTCTCTCTGATCCACTGGTAGGAGGTTCAATGGCCGTAGTCAGAGAGTTCTTCACAGCGAAACCTACACCATGCAGTCTCGGGTCGTCTTGTGGCAGGCCCTGCCAGTAGAAGGTGTAGTTGGCCTCTTTGATAGTACCATTGTCAGCCAGGCGTGTTTCCTGTAGACAAGCAATGTCGATATTCAGATGTGTCAGTTCATGGTCGATGACTGCATGACATGCGTGTGGAGACATGGAAGTGTCTAGTAGAGGTAGCAGTAGATTTTCTGATAAGAACATTCCACAAGGTCTTGAAGAGTGAGCAGATGCTGAAAAAAATGGAGGAGAAGTGTGCTGGTGCCCATTTTTAGAACAAGGGAGATGTGCAGAGTTGTGGCAACTACAGAGGGATAAAGGTGATGAGCCATATGCTTAAGTTATGTGAAAGAATAATGGAAGCTAGACTAAGGGCAGAGGTCAGCATTTGTGAACAACAGTTTGGTTTCATGCCAAGAAAGAGCACCACAGATGCAGTGTTTGCCTTGAGGGTGTTAATAGAGAAGTAAAGAGAAGGTCAGAAGGAGCTGTATTGTGCCTTTGTGGATCTGGAGAAAGCAAATGACAGAGCAATGGAGAGTGTGGAAAAGAAGTGAAGAAGCGTGTGCAAGCAGGTTGGAATGGTTGGAGAAAGGTGTCCGGTGTGATAGGAAAGTATCGGCAAGAATGAAAGGAAAAGTATACAAGACGGTGTTGAGGCCAGCGATGTTGTATGGTTTAGAAACAGTGGCACTGGGGAAAAGACAGGAGGCAGAGCTGAAGGTAGCAGAGATGAAAATGTTGAGGTTCTCTTTGGGAGTAACGAGGATGGATAGGATCAGGAATGAGTACATCAAAGAGGCAGCACATGTAAGACGTTTTGGAGACAAAGTCAGAGAGGCTAGATTGAGATGGTTTGGACACGTACAGAGGAGGGATCGTGAGTATATTGGTAGTAGAATGCTAAGGTTGGAACTGCCACGCAGAAGGCCGAGAGGAAGACCATAGAGAAGATTTATAAAAAAAAAGTACAAAAAAAAAAATAAATAAGTGAATGGATTCTAAACAAAGTCAATCACAGTATTGAGCACGAGTATGTGACTTTTTGGCAGGTCAGTGTATAAAAGCTAATAAGATGAAAGAGAAAAAGTTGGAAACTACATCACAGGCATTACCACCATTGGCAACATAATATAAAGTACACTAAAGGCCATGTTCTTGTACTAAATATCTCTGGCACACACTGCCTGTGGCCTTGTTTCTGTGACCAATTGACAGCCATACGGATAGAGAGGTGGACAGATCGAACTACAGTTCTCCCTCTCAAGTGGTATTGCTTGAATATAATGACTGTGTGAGGATTTCATTACAAATTTAAAAAAAAAAAAAAATTATATATATATATACACACACACACACACACACACACACACAAATTGTACACATTATTTATTTATTTATTTATTTTTACTGTTGATGCAGAAGCTTTGTTGGATTTTTCTGAGGGCTCCATGCTATAACTGCTGTTTTCCAGGGAATTTAGCACAGAAGTTGCTACAATTTACTGTAGCAATGGGGGGTGGGTTGTTTTTTTCTTTTTCAATATGTTGGTGAGAACGCCATCAATCCAGTCTGCCGTCTGTCAAAGGTCAAGTTGGAGCTTTAATGTTGTGGGGAATGTTTTCATTGGATCTGTCGCCATATCCCAGGGGTCGGGAACCTTTTTGACCAAGAGAGCCAAAAAAAAAAGACATATTAAAATCTAATCCCCAGAACAGCCGAAAGGAAAAGAAAAAGATATAAAAAAAAGACTGAATACAACTCAACTAAATTTAAAAAGAACACCAACAATTTTAGAGTGTAATAGAACTCTGAATTTATTTTAAACGACATTACTTAAAGTAAGTAAGTAAGTACGTTTAAATGAGACTCTGAATTTATTTTAAATTACATTGTCATAATGAAGTTATTTATTAATAAGAAAAGTACTTCTTGCTATCAGTGCTGTAGTGGTCAAAAAATAAGTGGGTACACGATGGCAGCGAAGCGACCGAGGCGTGCAGCAGCAGGTGCACGGAGCGCGGGGAGGGTTTGGCTTTGGCTTTGAAACTATTCATCACTTCATCTCCGCTTTTTATTTACACAGTCGTGGAAATTTACGTTGATCAACTGTAAAGTAGACCAAATTAAGCCAGTACACACAACTCAGCCACTAAAACAAGTGGGTAGATGACGTCAGCATCCACCACTACAGCATTGCTTACTATTAATGTGACTTCTGGTGCTGCATGGGTTTGATGATGGTTTTATATCTGGTTGATACGGGGTAAGGACTCGACACGACAGGACTCACACGCGGCAGTGTTTATGTAACAGGAAGCGCGTCCCAAGTTTTGGCAATCAGCTGCTCTGCGGGTTGAAGTTTGCCTTGCCTATCCATTCGTGTTTGCGTGCCAGCTCTACTTGGATTCGTGGAAAACTGATCAAAACGAGGGAAATTTATCTCTTTACTCAAACAACATACGCAGTCTGTGGCTGTTGTTATAATCCAATAAAAATTAGAGTTTCAAGGTATCGGACCCACCCACAAAGTGGCTGGCTCTGCGCTTCGCGCTCCAGTGACATGGCATTGAAAATAGATGTATAGATTTAAATGCGTGAGATTTATTCATCTGTTTTTGTTTTATTTGATGGCTTTTTTTGTATTTTAATTTAAATGACAGTGAAATTATGTATTCGTTATTCTGTTAAGAAAGGCCACCTGATTTATCTGAGAGCCAGATACAGTCATCAAAAGAGCCACATCTTGCTCGCGAGCCATAGGTTCCCAACCCCTGCCATATACTGTGAATGCTACGGACTCTGAATATTGTTGCTGACCATATGCTTCTCTTCATTAGAACACCTTTTGGAAGTTGTGAGAATGGCAAATTCAGAGCAGGAATTTGTGCCTAAAAATCTTATGCGATCATATAAGCTACATGCTTTGTTTTGGGTTAAAATGGAGGCAAAAATTTACCAACACTTTGTGATCTTTAACAATTTTTCAAATCAAAATTAAAATAAATATTGAGAAGGAATTATGAAAACATATGTTACTCTAATGCAGGCTTGATCAAAAACACTCTAGATTGACATAAGGTAGGTGCGGTGAAATGATTTTCTTAGATTTGTTATATTGACATGGATTGGCATTAGCCATTTTTACGAGTCAAATTTGAACAAACTTCCCCTAGATGAGAGATCAACAAGTTTTGCCATTCAAAGAGCCATTGGAAACCATTTTCCACAGAAAACACTGGGAGCCACAATTTTTTTTTTGGACATTTAAAATCAAACATTGCAAATAACTTCATGATAATGTATAAAAAAACAATGTGTTGCGTTGATTTGAACGACTGCAGAGACAATTAAATTACAATTCTGCTTGCAACAAAAACATTGAAATTCAAAAAAAGATGTTGAATAGAGCAAGGAGGAGATAACAGGAGACAACAGCAGACAGCGAAGCAGGAATTAAAATAATAATCAGCCATAATCACTTCAGACAGAACAATGATATGGACAGGGACAAAGAAAAAGTAATCAACACAGAAACCAATACGAAGGATGCTGCGAAGGACAGATGGGACCAGGCACAGATACTTCACTCTGGTTCACTCTGGTTCAGTCCTTACTCAAAGAATCAGTGCAATATTAAGCAGTTTTTTTTTTAATGTTGAGCAAGCGCCTCCTTAGAACAAGTCTTCATATACTAGTCCTTCTCAAAAAATTAGCATATTGTGATAAAGTTCATTATTTTTTGTCATGTACTGATAAAAATTAAAACTTTCATATATTTTAGATTCATTGCACCCCAACTGAAATATTTCAGGTCTTTTATTGTTTTAATACTGATGATTTTGACATACAGCTCATGAAAACCAAAAATCCCTATCTCAAAAAAATTTGCATATTTCATCCGACCAATTAAAAAAAGTGTTTTTAATACAAAAACAGTCAACCTTCAAATAATTATGTTCAGTTATGCACTCAATACTTGGTCGGGAATCCTTTTGCAGAAATGACTGCTTCAATGGGGCGTGGCATGGAGGCAATCAGCCTGTGGCACTGCTGAGGTGTTACGGAGGCCCAGGATGCTTCGATAGCGGCCTTAAGCTCATCCACAGTGTTGGGTCTGGTGTCTCTCAACTTTCTCTTCACAATATCCCACAGATTCTCTATGGGCTTCAGGTCAGGAGAGTTGGCAGGCCAATTGAGCACAGTAATACCATGGTCAGTAAACCATTGAGCAGTGGTTTTGGCACTGTGAGCAGGTGCCAGGTTGTGCTGAAAAATGAAATCTTCATCTCCATAAAGCTTTTCAGCAGATGGAAGCATGAAGTGCTCCAAAATCTCCTGATAGCTCGCTGCATTGACCCTGCCCTTGATAAAACACAGTGGACCAACACCAGCAGCTGACATGGCACCCCAGACCATCACTGACTGTGGGTACTTGACACTGGACTTCAGGCATTTTGGCAATTCCTTCTCCCCAGTCTTCCTCCAGACTCTGGCACCTTGATTTCCGAATGATATGCAAAATTTGCTTTCATCCGAAAAAAGTACTTTGGACTACCGAGCAACAGTCCAGTGCTGCTTCTCTGTAGCCCAGGTCAGGCGCTTCTGCCACTGTTTCTGGTTTAAAAGTGGCTTGACCTGGGGAATGCGGCACCTGTAGCCCAGTCCACTGCTTCCACAGGTCCCCCAAGGTCTGGAATCGGCCCTTCTCCACAATCTTCCTCAGGGTCCAGTCACCTCTTCTGGTTGTACAGCGTTTTCTGCCACACTTTTTCCTTCCCACAGACGTCCCACTGAGGTGGCTTGATAGAGCACTCTTGGAACAGCCTATTCGCTCAGAGATTTCTTTCTGTGTCTTACCCTCTTGCTTGAGGGTGTCAATGATGGCCTTCTGGACAGCAGTCAGGTCGGCAGTCTTACCCTGATTGCGGTTTTGAGTAATGAACCAGGCTGGGAGTTTTTAAAAGCCTCAGGAATCTTTTGCAGGCGTTTAGAGTTAATTGGTTGATTCAGATGATTAGGTTAATAGCTCGTTTAGACTACCTGAACATGATATGCTAATTTTTTGAGATAGGAATTTTGGGTTTTCATGAGCTGTATACCAAAATCATCAGTATTAAAACAATAAAAGACCTGAAATATTTCAGTTGGTGTGCAATGAATCTAAAATATATGAAACTTTAATTTTTATCAGTACATTACAGAAAATAATCTTCATTATCATCTTCATCACAATATGCTAATTTTTTGAGAAGGACTAGTACTTTACTGTGTTGTCATTTTTGTAAATTAAAACTAGAAAAAGCAACATTAATATAACAAATAAAAGAATAACCAATACACACACACACACACACACACACACACACACACACACAAGCCCTGCGCGTTCCGTAATAATTGCCTTTGTCACTGTATCTCCGCTTTTAATGCCTCTTTCTGCTTCAATAATCGCCTCAGTCACTATATCGCCACTTTTAAGGTCTCCTTCTGCTTCAATATCGTCCCGATTGTAGAGGGGTTTCGACCATACTCCGTTGCGAGTTCACACTAAAAAAAAAACTCCTCACAAACCAACAGTACAACTGTCCTTCACGCGTATGCATCATACAATGGATCAAGGCACACGCAAAGTATTACGGGTACAGTACTCTATTATGGAGATTCAAGGAATACATCACAGTAGTTGGAGTAAGAGAAGATGATGCAGAGGACAGGGTGAGATGAAGACAGAGGATTCGCTGTGGCGACCCCTGAAGGGAGCAGCCGAAAGGAAAAGAAGATGACGACTCTCTGATCTGCTTCTCTTAGCATGTAACCAGGTTCATCTTGATTTTGGGGAGAAAAGACTCAAGACTTTGATGTTAAATTATAAAGATTTTGTTTTAGAGAGCACAGGTATTGGTCATCCTTACAGTGATATTTGTGCACAATAGAACATGTTTAAGCAATAGAGATAAGCTTATTTTAACACAAATAACCATGAAAAGCAAGTAATTTTATCTCATGGATTACTAGCTGGGGCTGAAACATTTTTTGCAGAACAACCACTTTTTCCCCTCGGAAGTGACATGAATTTGTTGGGTCAGGTTTTCCAGCACAAGCAAACTAAAGACTCTCAACCTCTCTCCCCTTTATTCATGAGGTGTTGCTCCTATCTGTTGTGATCCTTTGAATTTTCATGTAGGAGGTTTGAAATGCTCTTTTCCTTTCAGATGCAATCCAGTATCTGAAATGTTTTCAGAGTATGGCCTGTACCAATGTTATGCCACCAATATGTCATGTGTGCTCAGCTTTCCGGTCATTAGGTGGTTTAGGAACATTAAAAAAAAAAAAAAAGTTTTCTATGATCTCTGCACTTGTTTGTGCAGCCGTATGCTTTGCACTCTGCCAGTTTCCTGGTGACACGGCTCAGCACTGGCAGATATTTTATCTTTGGCTGGTGACTGTCGCACACGGTTAGTGACCAATCCAGCACGGCCAAGCCTATTGGGCAAAACAATGAGTTTGTTTCACAACCAGGGCTGGAACAGCCGATAAAGAGAGCAACATTTTACTGCGAGTGCTGAGTAGAGTGGTTGTAGTAGTCAAAAGTGTAATGGTGTGGCAGAACTCGTGTACTTGTGAGGGGGCAAAGGCTGAATGAACCGCTAACATCGCACATGATAATTCTAAAGAGCAATTACTAAAAAGTTGCCACAGGTTCCCTTGAACAGTATGTGGCAGCATGAATAACTTTAATGTTTAACTAAAGTTTAATGTTATCTAAAGATGATCAAAGATTAGCACAGGAGTGGTTCATGGTTCATATTCTTTTGCTTTATCCTTAATTTGGCTTGCAACAACTGGAACACATCTGAGCCAATTTCAGGTGAAGAGAGAATACACCCCCAACAGTTCACCTGACCACAGTGAGGTTAACACACATACAACCAGTCATACCTAGGGGCAACAGAGAATATCCAATTAGTCTAATGTGCATGTTGTTGGACTATGGGAGGAAATTCACATAAGCAGGAGGAGTACACGGAAACTGCACAAACAAACGATTTTTATTTATTTATATCCTCTGCATCTTCTTTTCTTACACCAGCTACCTTCATGTCCTCCTTCACCACATCTTCTCTTTGGTCTTCCTCTAGGCCTTCTGCCTGGTAGTTCCAACCTCAGCATCCTACTGCCAATATACTCACTATCCCTCCTCTGTACATGTCCAAACCATCTCAATCTAGCCTCTCTGACTTTGTCTCCAAAACATCTAACATGTGCTGTCCCTCTGATGTACTCATTTCTGATCCTATCCATCCTCGTTACTCCCAAAGAGAACCTCAACATTTTCATTTTTGCTACCTCCAGCTCTGCCTCCTGTCTTTTCCCCAGTGTCACTGTTTTGAAACCATACAACATCGCTGGCCTCATCACCGACTTGTACACTTTTCCTTTCATTCTTGCCAATACCTTCCTATCACACCGGACACTTTTCTCCAACCATTCCAACCTGCCTGCACAAGCTTCATCACCTCTTTTCCACACTCTCCATTGCTCTGGACTGTTGAGCCCAAGTACTTAAAATCCTCCACCTTCTTTATCTCTGCTCCCTGTAACCTCACTGTTTCTCTTGGGTCCTTCTTGTTCACACACATGTTGTTTTACTGAGGCTAACCTTCATTCTTCTCCTTTCCAAGGCATACCTCCAGCTCTCTTGATTTTCCTGTACTTGTTCTCTGCTATCACTACAGATCACAATGTCATCTGCAGACATCATAGTCCATGGAGATTCTTGTCTAACCTCTAAATGTATAAAGGTTTTAAATTGTCTAAATGTATACAGTCGGCCCTCTACTTACGAGAGCCACTTAATACGAAAAATCCAGGTTACGAAAAACTTTTTCCTAAATTTTCATCCACTTTTTACAAAAACAACCTCTTTTTACAAAACGCGTAAAAAAACGTACCACTCACAAATTCAAACAATGCGCAAGTTGCTCTCTCATTGGCAGTCTCCCAACATCCCGACCCGCTGGCCTCCCATTGGCCAGGAGGCAGCTGAACTGTACCCATACTTCCTGAATCCATACTTGCTGTTTGTCACACGCGTGAAGGAACGTTGTTGAACAGGAATGTTAGCCCCTGAGTTCCTTTTTTTTTTTAGATTAATCATCCCAGTGTTATATTTCATTATCCATCATGGACCCGGAAAATACAGAAAAGTGGAAATACAGTGACGAAGGCAATTATTTCAAAACGATATTGAAGCAGATGGAGGCATGAAAACAGAGTGCTCCGTGGGACAAGACCTCCGATCTCGCAAGGAAGCAAGTTAATATTGAATCAGGACCTCTGATCTTTCAAACAGGTACTGTAATTCCGCTTCAAATACAACATCCCATCAAGTTAAACATTTAAATACAAATGCTCCGTCAGCTGGGTGCGGGCGGAGCCCGAATTCGGCAACACACGAGAGAGAGAATTTTGTGTGTGAGAGCAAGACAGAGAGAGAGAGATAGTGTTGTGTGTGCGTGTGTATATATGTGCGTTAATAAAAATGTTTAATAATGGTTTAATTAATAAATATGTTAATAACATGGTTTAATAAAATGTTTAAATGGTTTAATAAATAATTTTCTTTTACTTTTAACACATTTCATACAAAACTGGTGTACTTTTATGATCTTTAAAGGGTTTATGGGGTAGTCTTGGGAGCCTTGGAACGAGTCACGCTTTTTACATGTAAAATGTGCCTGTACTTATGAAAACTCCAGGCTACGAAAAAGGCTCTGGAACGGATTCATTTGGTAAGTAGAGGGCTGACTGTAAATGTAAATTTAAATATAATGAATGTATAAATGCTGTGAGTATTTAATTAATATTCAGTTAGTTGGCTGTGGCAACCCCTGATAAAAGGAAAAGCCGAAAGGAGATCAATCAGTGTGCTATAAATGGTAACATATGGTATTACTCAGCTGTTTTGGGTCTCAGCATATTATGGAAACTTGGAGATCGATCTAGTTGCGCATGTGCCCTGTGACTGGAAATGTGATTAGAACAATCAAGAAAAGGAACATTCCCAAACTTTAGAGAATCTATATGAGGACCAGTTGTCGACCGGCTCGGGAAATCATCCAACGCGCAACATCCAAGTTTCATCATTCAAGACTTCATCACCCAAATCCGTCATCTGTGCTCATCCACAGTCAAAGCGAGAATTATCATCATTCGTTTCTTTTGATACGCATGATTACAAACTTTTGACCGCCAGCTATCGCACCATCCTGCAGCCGCTTGGCAACTATCCTTATTTTGTGACCCTTGTTCTATTGGTATTTTGTTAGCTCCAAGCTGTAAGTTATTATTGGCCTTATTTAGTTAATATTATCAAATTGTATATATGTCGTTGTTTGTCTTGTTTTACATGGTAGCAGTGGTGGTCTAGTGGTATAGGATGCTCGATCGGTGATCCGAAGGTTGAGGGTTTGAGTTCCACTCTCCACAGTGTATACTCTACTTCTACAGGGAAGCTGCAAGCTTGCCATCCCTTCTTGTTACATTCTTCTACTAACTCGCTGTATCTCGTTAGTTTCTGTTCATGTGCTGATATACATCTGGTCTCCCATGGAATTGTCAGCTCGATCATTACAACTTTCTTGTTGCCTGTAGACCACAGCAGTATGTTTGATCGCAGAGTTGTTTTCAAATATTTCTGGGAAAACCGACTTCTTTCCCAGGTCTACTCTCATTTTCCAGTCTTTAATGCCTTGCAGGATTATGGGATACATTTTTATGCGATAATTACCATCAGTTTTGACAATGTTGATTATCCAGGCTGTGACTGAAGGAAAATAACACACCTCATTTATAAAAACTGACCGAATCCCCATTTGAATATGTTTGGCAAATTGTGCCCCCAGTGGTTGTTTAATGTTTTAAAATGCTGATGAAATGCAGTTAAATTTAAAACTAAAATATTTATATAAATCGTAGTTAAAACCTTTAATTTTTATTTGTAGAATTAAGAACATAATTTTATTATTAAGTGATGAAATTAATGGATAAAAAGTAATTGTTTTAAACCATAACAGGTCAGATTTGATTTACTTTCGAAAGTCAACAGATTTGCCGACGCCACCATTTGCCAAGTGGAAAAATTATCACCCCCCTTATAGAAAGTAATTTTAATTTTTTTATTTAACATGCAGATAATTAAAAAAAATGTATCGTAATTAGCATTTTAACTTTTATTTATTTAACTGACATATGAAAAAGTAAATCTTAGAATTTTACCCATTTTACTGAAAAATGTACCATAAAACGCTATAATCATAATGTTTAAAATACTGTGACTTGTTTTTCCCCCGTTCTTCCTGATTAACCGTTATATAAGAGATTATTACATAAAAATAAGTATGCCTTGCTTTCATTAGAATGTTCTGACAATTTACTGTAGAAAACAAGTCACTAAACTTCTGCTTTACTCTTTCAAAATATCTTGCATTCTCAGCAAAACACAAATCCGACTGGACACAAAACTCTCACAAAAATATTTTCATTTCTTTTGCTGTTTACAAAGTAGAAGAAAGGAGATACTTTATAATATCTCATGTAGTGTTCCCAAAACAACCCATATTATTTTAAACTGTTGCGAGCAGTCCTTACAAACTTTAGTGTCAGACTGTACTATCATCACAACTAGTGATGCAAGTATGAAGCCCTCCCTGAGAACATCTCACTACATGCTGGGTCTGCAGTCATGGGTTCTGAGAATGTTCAAATAATTCTGTCAATCACCAAGATGCTTCAGCCCAAAACTGAATGCCAGCTAGTTCAGATATGGACACCCAGAGCTTTCAACAAGATCGTGAACCAAAAATTATACTGCTGTTCCATAAAAAGAGAAACGGATCAATATCCCCTTGTAACATTAAAGATTTGTGATAAACGTCCATGCAGGGAGTGTATTTGTGAGAGGTGGGAAACAAAGGCACCAGAATACAATATTTTCAAGAAAACTGAAGAAATGAATGCCATATGAAACCTGTGGTATTCAATCACCCATCCAAATAACGGAATTGAGGTATTGCAATCACCTCTGTGGCCACTGATGTATAAATTCAAGCAACTAGGCATGCAGACTGCTTCTACACATATTCGTGAAAGAATGGCCAGCTCTCAGGAGTTATGTGAATTCCAGTATGGTACCGTGATAAGATGCCACCTGTACAACAAGTCCAGTTCTGAAATTTTCTCACCTCTAAATAATTCCTAGCTAACTGTCAGTGGTATTAAAGTGAAAGCAATTGGGAACGACAGCAACTCAGCAGTAGGTCACGTAAAAAATGACACCATGAGACCAATGGGTGCTTAGGGCATAGTGGACAGAGATCGCTAACTTTCAGCAGAATCGATCACTACAGACCCCCAAGCTTCATGTGGCCTTCAGATTACCTCAAGAACAGTGCATAGAGAGCTTCATGGAATGGGTTTCACGGCCGAGCAGCTACACATCACCAGGGGCAATGTAAACATTGGATGCAGTGATGTACAACACACCACCACTGGCCTCTAAAGCAGTGGAGATGCGTTCTTCCACATGACTAATCATGCTTCTCTCTCTCAATCTGATCGACAAGACTAGGTTTGGCGGTTCTTGTCTAATTGCTTTGTGGCAAGAAAACAATTAAATTAGCACTATTAAAAACTGGTCCATGTTGGTATCTACTACAAATAGGACAGATGTACATTTACAGCATTTGGCGGACGTTCTGGACTTACAATAATCATTTTTTTTATTGAACTGAGGGTTAAGGACCTTTCTCAAGGGCCCAACAGTGGTGATAGCGGGGATCGAAAGGCTGACAAAGAGAAAAAAAATCCAGGAGATAACTTCAAGCACACACCTAAAGCACTAAACCTTGCAGAAAGCTTGCCCACAAGAGTTGAAGCTTTTATAGCTCCAAAGCGCAGGCTGATGCCATAAATCCTCTTCTCCTTTCAGCTGTTCCCTTCAGGGATCGTCACACCAAATCATCTGCCTCCATCTCACCCTATCCTCTGTATCTTCTTCTCTGACATCAACTACCTTCATGTCCTCCTTCACCACACCCATAAATTCATAAATTTCTTCTTTGGACTAACACCATAAACAATATGGATTAAGAATGTGATGTCACTCAAGTTCAGTCACCACCACCTGTATTCACCAATATGAATGAATGAATTTTTATTTCGAATATGTAAAAATAGTGGTAAGTAAACAGTGCTTATAGATAAAAATGAATAATTAAATAAATAAAATGACTAAATAAAACAATAACAACAGTAAGAATAATGAAAGTAAATTTAAGTCACATATTATTAATGATAAACACGAAAAAGTATGAGGGGCAGTGGTGGTCTAGTGGTATAGGGCGCTGGATCGCTGATCCAAAGGTTGGGGGTTCGAGTCCCACTCTCCACAGGGTTGTCACTGCCCCCCAGTGCGGCTAACTGGGTTATCAAAGGCGGGCCATGTCTCTCACTGTCTATGGTGAGAGGCATGTAAAAGAACCATTGCTGACTTTCGTAAAGAGTAGGCTGCAAAGTCGTCAGCGTGTTTCTGTCCCTTGCTAAAAGGGTTGTGACAGGAAGGGCATCCGACGTAAAAAAAAAACCTCTGCCAAATCAAATGTGCGAATCAGATGATTCGCTGTGGCGACTCCCGAGTGAAAGGGAAAAAGCTGAAAGGAAGACAGACAAACACGAAAAAGTATGAAGTAAATTAAACTGTTAATGGTACCATATTCGAAAGGAAGTGGGAAGAAGGATAATCTTATTTAATCCACCACTTACCGTATTTTCCGGACTACAAGTCGTACTTTTTTCATACTTTGGCTGAAGGTTCAACTTATACTCCAGCACAACCAATATGTGAAATTACTACATATAATTCGGTTATTCTGTCATAATAATAACAAACATGTGAATTTATGTTTATTTTTACACTCACAAGCACAAGAGGGTTGGGTACTAGTTCCTGCTCATCCACCGCTAAAGAAATGTCCCCAAAAATAAAAACCTATTCTGCGGCTTACAAGCTGCAAGTAGTGAAATATGCAACAGAAGATTTTAATCAAGCAGCAGAAAGAAAGTTTGGAGTGCACGAGAAACGTGTGAGGGACTGGAGATTACTATTACTGCAATGAAGAAAACAAAAAAAAAAGCTAATTGTGGGCTAAAAGCTAGATGGCAACAGTTAGAGGAATGAGCTCACACATGGGGGTTTGAGCAACGTGCCTCAGGAGAGGAACAGTGCACTTGCGTCTCCACGCCCAGGTAGTTGTCAAGGAGATGAATGGAAATTACTTTGTGTGAGGACTTTTTTGGTGTTACTGCTTCATGCAACGCAACAGCCCCTCTATCAGAGTGAGGATCACAACGTCACAAAAACTGCCAGCAGATTTCCAAGCCAAAGTAGACAGTTTCCAAGAGTTCGCAACGTATAGTCCAGTGCAACTTATACTAGTCCTTCTCAAAAAATTAGCATATTGTGATAAACTTCATTATTTTCTGTAATGTACTGATAAACATTACACTTTCATATATTTTAGAGTCATTGCACACCAACTGAAGTAGTTCAAGCCTTTTATTGTTTTAATATTTATAATTTTGGCAAAAAAAGTAAAGAAAAACCAAAAATCCCTATCTCGAAAAATTAGCATATTTCATCCGACCAATAAAAAAAAAAAAAAAAAAAAAAAAAAAAAGTGTTTTTAATACAGAAAAAAAAGTCAACCTTCAAATAATTATGTTCAGTTCTGCACTCAATACTTGGTCGGGAATCCTTTTGCAGAAATGACTGCTTCAATGTGTCGTGGCATGGAGGCAATCAGCCTGTGGCACTGCTGAGGTGTTACGGCGGTCCAGGATGCTTCGATAGCAGCCTTAAGCTCATCCACAGTGTTGGGTCTGGTGTCTCTCAACTTTCTCTTCACAATATCCCACAGATTCTCTATGGCAGGGGTGCTCAATACGTCGATCGCGAGCTACCAGTCGATCTCAAAGGCAATATTGGTCGATCGCGAAGGTAGGATTGGTAAATAACATGACATTAAATAAATAGACGTATTTTTCTGACCTTTAGCTCACCGCGCATGTGCATGTTTTAATATTTTAAGCCCTCGCTTTTTTCTTAAAGTAAAGAAAGCTTATTAAACTGGATGCTGGAGCAAAGAAGACGACAAAGTATCACTTTCATACAGAATGAGAGGCAGACTTTTTTTTCACGATGACATTTTCGAAGTGCGTTTGGAAGTGTGCTTGAGGCTGGCTGTCAGCAGCGACTGTCCGGATTATGCATCCCTGGCTGATTCAATTCAGTGCAAGTCATCAAAGTGAACTCGGTTAGTTACAAAAAAAGTTCATAGTTAATTATGTTGTGTTATCCAATATTGGCTCATGCGGTTATGCACGGCACATAAACATACATTTACACATAAAGAATCCTCAATATACTTTAAAATAAATATATGTTTTGCATTTTTGTAGTGGGTAGATCTTTGTGACTTGGTCATTCTATAAGTAGCTCGCGTGCTGGAAAAGTGTGAGCACCCCTGCTCTATGGGGTTCAGGTCAGGAGAGTTGGCAGACCAATTGAGCACAGTAATACCATGGTCAGTAAACCATTTACCAGTGAGCACTGTGAGCAGGTATAAGGTCGTGCTGAAAAATGAAATCTTCATCTCCATGAAGCTTTTCAGCAGATGGAAGCATGAAGTGCTCCAAAATCTCCTGATAGCGAGCTGCATTGACCCTGCCCTTGATAAAACACAGTGAACCAACACCAGCAGCTGACATGGCACCCCAGACCATCACTGACTGTGGGTACTTGACACTGGACTTCAGGCATTTTGGCAATTCCTTGTCCCCAGTCTTCCTCCAGACTCTGGCACCTTGATTTCCGAATGACATGCAAAATTTGCTTTCATCCCAAAAAAAGTACTTTGGACCACTGAGCAACAGTCCAGTGCTGCTTCTCTGTAGCCCAGGTCAGGCGCTTCTGCTGCTGTTTCTGGTTCAAAAGTGGCTTGACTTGGGGAATGCGGCACCTGTAGCACAGTCCACTGCTTCCACAGGTCCCCCAAGGTCTGGAATCGGCCCTTCTCCACAATCTTCCTCAGGGTCCGGTCACCTCTTCTGGTTGTGCAGCGTTTTCTGCCACACTTTTTCCTTCCCACAGACGTCCCACTGAGGTGCCTTGATACAGCACTCTGGGAACAGCCTATTCGCTCACAGATTTCTTTCTGTCTTACCCTCTTGCTTGAGGGTGTCAATGACGGCCTTCTGGACAGCAGTCTTACCCATGATTGCGGTTTTGAGTAATGAACCAGGCTGGGAGTTTTTAAAAGCCTCAGGAATCTTTTGCAGGTGTTTAGAGTTAATTGGTTGATTCAGATGATTAGGTTAATAGCTCGTTTAGACTACCTGAACATGATATGCTAATTTTTTGAGATAGGAATTTTGGATTTTCATGAGCTGTATGCCAAGATCATCAGTGCAATGAATCTAAAATATATGAAAGATTAATTTTTATCAGTACATTACAGAAAATAATGAAGAATAATTTGAGAAGGACTAATATATGTTTTTTCTTCTTTATTATGCATTTTTTGACCAATGCAACTTGTACTCCGGAGCGACGTATAGTCCGGAAAATACTGCACCCATCAATTCATGACTAATTGTCAACTGATATGTTTATTTAATGGTTTTAAAAAAAGAGAGATTTAAAACAATTTCTTTACAGTTTGTCAGAAATTGTCATTCCGAGTAACATGGATGACAAGAGATTTAAAAGACACCTTTACAGTTTGTATAATCACCAGTGGCAAAATGCAGGCCACAAACAATTATAAAATGATTGCGATTCCTATATCTTTACTGGATTCACTGATCCATCGGGCTTTAGTGCATACTGTTTGATTACTCTCATACACTTACTTGCATTTTTTTACCACTTAGTGGCAACATCTGAAACTTTAAATCTCTGTCTTTCTTTACATTAGACGTCCAACACACTAAACATCGGCTTTCATGCGTGACAAGAGCACTGGTTTATCAAAAAAAATTAGAAAATTTGTAGACATATTAAATGGACCGTTCCTCGCAGCTCAAAAAAATTTTCTCTTCTTGCTGCCTGCCACATGATTGTGACTCAGAAGTCCGTCTTGGAGAATACAAAAATCCATTTGAACGCCAATCTTCTCAAAGCATGGTGCAATAAATTGTTACATTTGGCTAATGCAATTTTCTAAATTTTGATGAGTAAATATCACGCCCCATGAATAATAACCTGTTATGGCGAAGCAATCTCCTTTTGAGGTCACCATCCTCCATGCGTTCTTCAATCATATGCACTTTTTTTTTATAAAGTGTGTAACATCTGAACCAGCTTGTGAAATGTTGATTGCACAAGCATGTGAATGTTTCAATGTAAAAACTGTCCACTAAAAGCTCAGTAGAAATATCCACTTGCCACATAATTAAATTATAATTGTATAGTACGATAGATAAAATATGGTTTAACTTTAAAATCTGACAATGTTTGACAGTAATAGTTTTTGAAGAAATTTTAGTGTTTTGGACATACATGCTTTCAAAAGGCCATAAACTTCAAAGAAAAACACTTTATAACCATGAACATTTAAGAAAATCTCTATTTTAAAAAAGGGAAAATTAAAAATATTTATTTTTGACTCCTTTGTGACCGTGAATTTGCCCATTTAAAATCAGACTACACTCTTGTTGTTTTTGTTTGTTCAGCTGTGTGACTTGGACGTCTGTTCGTTAAAACCTCGAAATGTCTGTGACACGGCTCAATCCCGGTGAGCCTTGTTATATATCATGCTATTATGAAATGTGGAAAGTCCTATAAAGCATTAATTATGTAATCTGGCAAGAAATGCTACATAATTAACTGATGATTTGTGTATGTTAAACTGTTAAACTTGTAATTGATTATTACATGATCGTATTAATGGTAAACTGAAAATGTTAAGTGACTTAAATTTGTAATCATCCTGTTAAGTGATTAACTGAGTATTCACGAGATATAAGTGGACAACATACATAAGAATTGCAGAAGGGCGAGAAAATCTGACCTGGGTGACATGCTAGCAACCTCTCCCCTGGACCCCCACAAGGACTTCAACATAGCGTAAAGCTGCAGAGCCCAGAAGAGACAGCACATTCGAATGCAGGTCTAATCGAAAGCCGTGATGTTATTCCAGGTCAAACCAGGCCCAAGGTAAACCTCCAAACCCAACCACGGACTATGTTGAATCATCAGTAGTTAGAAGATAATCATGGCAGACAGTTGCATGGAATTACCCAAGGCTATATAAACTATGATCCAGAGAGGGGGCCTAGCTTGTTTTGTCTTCGCATGCTCATTCGGAGATTGCACCTGCTTGCTGATAACTGTTTGCTGTTATTCTTAATACTTTGAATAAATCGTTTCTGATTTTTGAACCCGAGTCTTTTGGTGAATTAAACTGTCTGCTATGACATATTCAGGTGACCCATACATGATCAGGCAGGGTTCTTCTCGTGTCACCTGGGGACCAAGGAGCTGAGAAACTTCAGTCAAGTGGCCATGAGGTAAGCGATTGTTGCTGCCAAAATAGAGACTTGGTGGTTTCAACTCTGGGGTGTCCGGGGTGAGATAGGAGCCCTCTGATTATGAACAAAATTGTTAAATCATTAACAAAAAGCTAAAATTCAGCATTTAAAGGATGTTTATTCTTACGCATGTAACTCTGAGAAGCTCCCCAGTGAGTGAGAGAGTGTGTTGTGCTGGGGGGGGGGGGGTGTTATGGTTAAGCAGTATCAGTAGGAAGTCTCATCGGTCTTTGGAGAACAGATTGCAGTTCTGTGAGAGTATAACATACAAGCTTTGGTAAATTTGTGCATGATTAATGTGTTGGGGAAAATGGTTAAAGCATTTAGAAGTAAAGACACTCAGAGGTTTGAGTTCAATTTTACTCGATATGCTGGTTCAGTTCATGGACTTTGGGGGTCACAGTACTGTAACCCTTAAAGCAGGGGTTGGAAACCTTTTTGACTCAGAGAGCCATTTTAAAATCGAAAGACATTTTAAAATCTAATCCTCT